>CM068370.1:76809821-77409821 GCA_034769895.1 Magicicada septendecula
AGTTGAGGTTTTTTTTTGTGATTTACAGAAAATGCGAGTATTATTTTAAAGGTGTATTGGTTTTCGTGAATCCTCTCAGTTTACATATTAACGTAACAACACCGACTTTTGCTGCCACAAGCACATGTTTAACCTATAGGCCTATTATTGCTACATATGCTTCACACAAAAAGTATTTGACAGTGGAAAACTATTATAACCAAAAAAGTACATTTTATAATATAAACCAATAAATTAACACGGTTTCTCGTGTTTTACTAAAATTATGTATGATATTCACTACATGTAGATCCTGATTTTCGCATAATCAAAAATTAGTGCAGGTGTACTGAATTGGGAAAGTACTGAAAACATATATATTGAGTGAAATATTATGTTTCTTAAAACTGAATGATGGTTAACATCTGATGTAATTCTCTACTCAGCAGTAACATAACAGTTGAATTTCTGTAATTACTCTTGAAAGTTTAGATTTAAAACCTTTTATCATTACTATTTCTTTTATGAATTTGCTAACTGCTATAATTTTTATTGTTCGACTAAGCTTTTCGTCATCACTGACATCATCAGGTCTTAAACAACCATACATAATTAATTAATTAATGATACATTTTATCATTAATTACTAATCTTGCCTTCTTCCATTTTTGTGTTGGTTAGGATTTTCTGAATGATATATTTGGCATTGAAAAGGAAAATGTGAACATCCCACAAAAGACAGGTAGAGTTGAAGGCACTTCACACAGTACAGGTTCAGAATCTTCCAAATGCGAACAGCAGTCATCATATCAAAGATTTGTGTTCAATCCATCTGTAAATTCAGTTTGCCGGCCATCTACTTCACTTTTGCACAATGAATTCAGGGAAGCCAAAGGTAATCTGTAGATGTATAACTTTTATAATTATATAGAATATAATTAGAACATAGGCTTTTGTGGCTGGTGACAATGGATGTAGAACTCTCCAGATTGTTAGGCTGTGGTTTATCCCTGAGAATTCAACCGACAATCATTTCAACTGAGTGTATGGTAGTCATTCTAAGTGGGAATGTGGATATGGTTGCAGTGTCTGTATAGATCACATGCAAGGACTTATGACAATTTCACTGACAGGCATCTCAGTAATATTTTCTTTTGGTGCAGTGCTGTATTCTGATTGGTCACAATATTGGCTAACTAAATTGTTCCTTCAGGCACGTAGTAAAGTTGAGAACCAAGATTTATTCAGCACCAGATTCTGTTCTCTGCTCTTAAAATTGTTGCTATGCTTATGGATCTGGATTGCTCTGGAGATCGATGGAGCCATCGAAATCGAAGAGCACTGCATAAATTCAGGAAAGAAAATAGTCTTCTACCTTATAAATCCTGGCTCCTACTGTTATGATATGCTTGTCTAGCAGGACTAATAAAATGAAGCAACACTATAGTTGAGTGGCATCATGATCAATCAATAACCAGAACTAGGCCTATGCCAAGAAAAAATATTATTGAGGTGCCTGTGCCAGCAGGATTGTTCTTGATTTCTGCTGTGATATCTGTGGAGATATTGTGACCTTGCCTACTTTGTCATTGAAAATTACTGCTGTGGGCACAAATGTGTTGGTGATGGTTGATGTATGGACTGTAGTTTGGTCAGCTCAGTTTTATGTCCAAAACTCATATTTTTTGAATTACTGCATGCTATATAAGTATTTGCAGTTGAGCATAAACATTCAGTTTACTAAAATATTAGAACTAATATGTATGACCAATATTAGTAATATATGCTTTGACTGTTTAATATGTGTATTGCCTACCACTATCCTAAATGTTAACGTCCATAAATATTTCATCTAATGGTTTCCTACTTCAGATTCTTGAGAAAGATATGATGACTTAAAATGCGTCACAATGATACAGATGTAAACGTTAAGGTTAGATGATACTTAGAGATATAAGACAAGAACATTGTGACTATACTGAAGGAAACAGTTTTTCTGTTTAAACATAATATGTAAACAAAGAAAGTTGGTTTTTTTATTTACATATGTTTTTGTTTGGGTATGTAACAGCAAATCAGTGAAATGATTTCAGTAGGTTAATTAATAAGTTCTAATTGTATAATCAGTTTATTACATTTTATTAATAGCAGTCTTGCCAAAAGCCTTTCCCAACATTTGCATTACTTCACTGCACTTGATATTATTTTAAACACAGAATTTAATGCAAATTCTTTGTTCCGTCATTTTGAAAATACAAAAATCACCAAGCATGCTAAAATGTGTTGTCAGTGTTTGCTTGTTAAACATAAACTAACCAACTAATATTTCCAAGAGTGGACAAATGTATCATGGACAGTGGTACCAACATTAGAAAAAAATATTGTAAATTGAAAACGTATAGCATGCAAAATTAAGAAATTCTGATTATTGTTTATCACATCTTCTACATTTCACAAGAGCTTGTTCTGCGTCTGCAGAGGTTAAGAATTTTCAAATAACAAAGTGAAGGTTATATATTGACTATAAAAGTAGGTTAATTACCTTCTGTCAACGTTTCTTAAAATCCTTTTAGGATAACTCGAGTTTCGACACCATTTGGTGTCATCATCAGATCGGATATGAATTAGGTCAAAACATTTTGATGCATATACATCTCGTCAGATATTAAAAAATTAAAAACAACACATAACATTACATAAATAATAAATAAACTATATCACAACAAAATAACATTACAACAATAAAATATAAAGACAACGCGGCCGCAAACGAACCTGTACAGGAACGCCCCCACGGTAAGACTAATCAATGCCGGTTTGACCTTGGTTCAATTTTATCGATCTGATATAGCCAATTTCTCATTCTATAAGATCGATTCTATTAAATAAAACATTATTGGTATATATTGCTTTTTCGTTTAGGACACGATTGTGATCCTTCTTTATGGCTTTATATATCTCGAACCTTTCAAGGGTGTCCAGCTTTAGTGACTTTTCACGTTTATGTAGGATATCTAAATTATCATTAATACTCTTTATATTATGGTTATATGAGCTCAAATGTTCTGCAAATGTAGATCTTGTTACATTTGATTTGGAGCTTGGGATATGTTCTGTATAGCGTAATTTGAAAGAACGACCTGTTTGTCCTATATAGAACTGTGTGCAATCAGAACAATTAAGTCTATATACACCAGTACCATCAAATATATCGGAGGGTATATTTTTGTTAGTAAATGTGAGTTTTTTCTCAAGTTTATTACTTGCCTTTGAGGCCAAAGTAATATTATGCTTTTTTAATTGGTTTTTTAAAATATGGTATAGATTTTCACCATATTCTATAGCAATGTATTTGTTTACTTTTTCTTTGGATACATCAATATTTATTGGTTTATTTTGTTTTTTATTAATTATTCTATCTACTATATGACTTTTGTATCCATTGGCTAATGCTATGTGTTTGATAATGTTTAGTTCATTGTTATAATCATCCGTAGATAAGGGCAATGCCAGTAATCTATGAATCATACAGTTGAAAAAAGCCATTTTATGTGAAATAGGGTGATACGATGAGGCGTGAATAGCATGATCTGTGATTGTTGGTTTTCTGTAAACATTATAGTTAATTTTATTATTTATTTTAGTTAAAGTTAAATCTAAAAAATTAATTTTATTATTCATTTCAGTCTCTAATGTGAATTGTAAATTATTTGTAATAGTATTCATATATTTTTTAAGCATTTCTAATTGTCTGCAATTGCCATTGTAAATCATTATTGTGTCATCCACATATCGTCGGTAAAATAAAATTTTTGTATGATGTTTGTTTTTGGTCGATAAAATTTCGTTTGTTTCAATATGATTTAGGTAAATTTCAGCCAGGATGCCTGACAATGGGGATCCCATAGCTAAACCATCCCGTTGTAAATAATATTTGTTGTCGAAAGCAAAATAATTTTGTTCTAATATTACTTTTGTCATATTGATTAACTCATCAACTGTTTCATGATTTAATGTGGATTTAGATAGTAATAAATTTTTAGCTATTTCTAACGTTTCGGTAATAGGTATGTTCGTGTATAGATTTACTATGTCGAATGAGGCGAGAGTGTGTCTCGGCTCGATTGTAATAGTTTTTGTAAGTTCGACCAGTTCTAAACTGTTTTTCAAGCTATAATTTTTATTGAACGTTATGTGTTGTCTAAAAATTTTTTCGAGTTTTTTGGCAATTTTATATGAAGGTGCAGACATAAAATTAACTAAAGGACGGACAGGCATATTATTTTTATGTATTTTAGGAAGGCCCTTAAGTATAGGGGCCTTGGGATCTATCATTTTTAGGTATTTTTTCTCATCGTTCGTTATGACGTATTTTGATTTATTCAATATTGATTTCACTTTATTGTTAAATGTAAGAGTGGGATCGCTATGAATCTCAATAATGTTATTGTTTTTAATGAAGTCCAGTATCTTGTTTTTATAATCATCATAAGTTAAAATTACGAGAGTTTGATCTTTGTCCACTTTGGTGACGATTGCGTTATGGTCTATTAATTTCGTCTTTATCTCATTAAACACCCTTGTTTCGCTATGGTAAATAGATTTTGTATTCTTTATGTTTTTGGCCTTCATAACTTTTTTTATTTTATTATCAATTGCATGTCTTATTACTGTTTTCGTTTCTTCATCGGATATGGAATTTATTGCGGTTTCAGCGTTCAATATTTCATTACAGAGTGATTGTTTGGAACTATTGTTTTTAAGATTGTATTTTAAGCCTTTATTCAATAAGTTGGTTTCTTCGTTGTTGAACTGTATTCCAGTAAGATTAACAATACGAGGGTAAAACTGGTGATTTATTATATTGTTCTCTTGCGTGTCGTTCTGTCTTTCCAATAAGTTACGAATTTTTTTATTTTGTGTCATCTTTTTCTTTATAATGGTATTATTTATTTGTCTTTCAATCAAATATGTTACATTGTGGACTTGTGAGGCATGTAAGTTTTGTAAAAGTTCGAGATGTTTTTTCATGAGCATCGTATTGAGTAAGTTCTTTTTACTATGTAATTGTTTTATTTCGTTTTTGATCCATAATTTAGTGGCCATTTCTTTAGTTTTTTTAGCGCTATAAGAATTAGATGTTATTTTTATCTGGACATAACTCGGCACGATTTGCAAACTTAAACATGTTTTGTTATATCTAATATTTAGTGCCGTTTTTAGTAGTTTTAACCTTAAATTCATATATTGAAAGGCAATTTTTACCTGACTGGCATTCAATTTAAACATTTTTCTTACCTCCAGAAACGATTAAGACTATAAAAATAGGTTAATTACCTTCTGTCAACGTTTCTTAAAATCCTTTTAGGATAACTCGAGTTTCGACACCATTTGGTGTCATCATCAGATCGGATATGAATTAGGTCAAAACATTTTGATGCATATACATCTCGTCAGATATTAAAATATTAAAAACAACACATAACATTACATAAATAATAAATAAACTATATCACAACAAAATAATGTAATGTTATTTTGTAATGTAACGATGAGAAAAAATACCTAAAAATGATAGATCCCAAGGCCCCTAGACTTAAGGGCCTTCCTAAAATACATAAAAATAATATGCCTGTCCGTCCTTTAGTTAATTTTATGTCTGCACCTTCATATAAAATTGCCAAAAAACTCGAAAAAATTTTTAGACAACACATAACGTTCAATAAAAATTGTAGCTTGAAAAACAGTTTAGAACTGGTCGAACTTACAAAAACTATTACAATCGAGCCGAGACACACTCTCGCCTCATTCGACATAGTAAATCTATACACGAACATACCTATTACCGAAACGTTAGAAATAGCTAAAAATTTATTACTATCTAAATCCACATTAAATCATGAAACAGTTGATGAGTTAATCAATATGACAAAAGTAATATTAGAACAATATTATTTTACTTTCGACAACAAATATTATTTACAACGGAATGGTTTAGCTATGGGATCCCCATTGTCAGGCATCCTGGCTGAAATTTACCTAAATCATATTGAAACAAACGAAATTTTATCGACCAAAAACAAACATCATACAAAAATTTTATTTTGCCGACGATATGTGGATGACACAATAATGATTTACAATGGCAATTGCAGACAATCAGAAATGCTTAAAAAATATATGAATACTATTACAAATAATTTACAATTCACATTAGAGACTGAAATGAATAATAAAATTAATTTTTTAGATTTAACTTTAACTAAAATAAATAATAAAATTAACTATAATGTTTACAGAAAACCAACAATCACAGATCATGCTATTCACGCCTCATCGTATCACCCTATTTCACATAAAATGGCTTTTTTCAACTGTATGATTCATAGATTACTGGCATTGCCCTTATCTACGGATGATTATAACAATGAACTAAACATTATCAAACACATAGCATTAGCCAATGGATACAAAAGTCATATAGTAGATAGAATAATTAATAAAAAACAAAATAAACCAATAAATATTGATGTATCCAAAGAAAAAGTAAACAAATACATTGCTATAGAATATGGTGAAAATCTATACCATATTTTAAAAAACCAATTAAAAAAGCATAATATTACTTTGGCCTCAAAGGCAAGTAATAAACTTGAGAAAAAACTTACATTTACTAACAAAAATATACCCTCCGATATATTTGATGGTACTGGTGTATATAGACTTAATTGTTCTGATTGCACACAGTTCTATATAGGACAAACAGGTCGTTCTTTCAAATTACGCTATAAAGAACATATCCCAAGCTCCAAATCAAATGTAACAAGATCTACATTTGCAGAACATTTGAGCTCATATAACCATAATATAAAGAGTATTAATGATAATTTAGATATCCTACATAAATGTAAAAAGTCACTAAAGCTGGACACCCTTGAAAGGTTCGAGATATATAAAGCCATAAAGAAGGATCACAATCGTGTCCTAAACGAAAAAGCAATATATACCAATAATGTTTTATTTAATAGAATCGATCTTATAGAACGAGAAATTGGCTATATCAGATCGATAAAATTGAACCAAGGTCAAACCGGCATTGATTAGTCTTACCGTGGGGGCGTTCCTGTACAGGTTCGTTTGCGGCCGCGTTGTCTTTATATTTTATTGTTGTAATGTTATTTTGTTGTGATATAGTTTATTTATTATTTATGTAATGTTATGTGTTGTTTTTAATTTTTTAATATCTGACGAGATGTATATGCATCAAAATGTTTTGACCTAATTCATATCCGATCTGATGATGACACCAAATGGTGTCGAAACTCGAGTTATCCTAAAAGGATTTTAAGAAACGTTGACAGAAGGTAATTAACCTATTTTTATAGTCTTAATCGTTTCTGGAGGCAAGAAAAATGTTTAAAAAGTATTTATTGAGACAGTTATCTTGAAACAGTGTACGTATAATCTTGAGAATAATTGGAATGTGTGTATGTATGTATGTATGTGTGTGTGTTTTTGTTTATTTGTTTGTTGTAGCCTAATTTAGGAATGTGTGTGTTGATACAACACAGTATGTCTGTAGGAGGGAAGCATTTGTGAAACATAGATAAGGATTATGGTAAACATAGTACACAAACTTAATCCAAAGGTAGTTCATAGTAATTCTGATTATTATTGAAATTTTGCCTGAAAGTGAGGAAACTGATTTTTGTATGCTTTAGATGTGTCCTCATGTGGAAGTAAGGGGTCAGATTCCATTAGGAGTACTACCAGGAAACCTATTACTCCAGTAAAATCTACACCAAAAACTAAAAGGCAGAGGAAATTTCCTGGCCCTGCAGGATTATTGCCAGATAGAGTGAGTGTGTGTTTTCCGCCTGCAATCTTTTGTGTTTTAGTTTAGTAATATATACGTACATAAAATTAGTTTAGTAATATATACGTACATAAAATCACACACACACACACTTTTTAAATGAAATGTAACACAGTTAATATGCGGCAAGGATTTAGTTTATTTTATTAAAAAATGTATCCAATCTTGTAAAAAAATATTGAATTTCTTATTATGTGTTTACTAAAAAAAAATATATAATAAATATAATAATATACAGTGGTTGATTTCTAAAATTATAGGTGCCGGAACGCATCAATTCAAAAGTTGTACAGACACAAATATATTTATATTTTATATTAGCGTATAAGTTTATGTCAGGTTATTACAAAGGAGGTCTAGATTTTTAAAGCCTTATAAAATATGTAACATACATATAAACTTATATCTAAAAAGGTATTAAAGTTTACTGATATTTTGCAAGAGCTTCATCGTCACGTTAGCTGCACAACAATTGAAAACATGTCACTCATATGGTGTCATTCCAGAGCCTCAGTCAAACTCTTAAGTGTTGGTTTCTGTGGTTCGGACATTTTGAAAAAGTTTCCTTAGTTTCATCATTGTGTCATCATATTGTTTGTTTCTTTACCTTTCCTTACTCTTTGTGTCCAGTCCTGTATGATGGCCGGAAATCAGACCTCTCACATTCACTTGAAGATAGTGCTATTGATTCAATAGCATCTTTCAAGGTAGAAAGACTATCCGGAAAAATTCTGGAAAGCAAATGTTCTCATAAGCTCTCAATCAGTTGCTCTCATGTAGTTTTAATTTTTCAACAAGTTTTTTATTTAATTTTCACCATAGGATATTGCTATATTTTTTGAACGACAGTAGTTAAGATAGTGGTGGTGTTTGATTTTGACAAATGTTTAGTTTTTTAGTGGGGTTGATGAGGGGCACAATTTAAAAAGTAGTAGTAAATTTTTGTAATAATTGTGGTTTTTCTTTTCATATATTTTTTCGGTAATTTATTTTTGGATCCAAGAGGTTCCAGAACACCTTTCCAGCGCGTTCCCCCTGAAATCAAGCCATGATAATATATTATAATAATAATATATTATATAATCTTATAATATATATACATATCTTATACATAATATATATCTAATAATATATTTAATATTTATAATGAATTTACCTCAAGATATTTTTTTCCTTATTAGGAACATGTTTCGGGAACCATTGTGTTCCCATCCTCAGCCTTCGTGATTTTGAGTCTGGTGAAGTACTTGTGTGTTGGCTGGTTGTTATTGTGGTTTCTTGTTGGCCTCTGGTACTTTAAATTGGTATTATTGTTGCGTATTAGGGTGTATCGAAAAAACATTTTTTTCGAAATCCGGTTACGGCTAGTGCGGATTTTTGGCCAAATGGCATTAATAAAACGTATAAAAAATCCTTCTGCGTATAAGACGATCAGACAACTCCTTCTGCTGCCGAGTAGAGGTCAAATATTAGAAAAATCACCAAACAATCACTTTTTTATTGAGATCTTCAAAAAATCATTTTTTATATTTTTTATATTTTTTGGTGGTTTAAGTCATTGAAATAGCAAGGGAAAAGACTAATAAATACATAAAACATTTTTATTAGGGCTCTTTCTGTCCACCACAAGCCTAAAAACCTATTGAATATTTCGTAAAAAAGCAATGATTTCTGGCGTGACGTACAATTAAATATTAATATAAAAATATTGAAGCCTCTTGAATAACGAACGAAACCCTTTAATGCTAAGTTGTGTGAGCAGTAATAATATAAATAATTTGCTCGCAATCTTTTCTGCATCTGCTTATCGCACTAAGTCGCCTCCCGCCCATCCCCTCCCCAAGCGCCGCGTCACTTCAACTCGCCCAGTGGACAGGTTCAATCGTGTCAGTCGCCTGTCAACCAGCTGCGTCGAACGCGCTTGTTGCTGCTCGAGTTTTTTCTTAGTGGTGCAGTGATTTTCAACTGAAAATAATTGTGTTTTCGTGTGAAGTGCTGTGTGTAGAAGTGAGGACAGTGTTGTAGTTGTGTTAAGTGCCTTTTATTCGTAAGAGGGTGACAGTTACGCTGAAGTTATGGCTTCGACAAGTTTGTTACGGTCTGACGTTAGCAATAACATAATTGGGACACCTAAGGAATTCGGCCTAACACAGTTACCGACCGTTGAAGATGTGTTGAGACAATACGTATGGGAACGAGAAGAAAAAATGAGAATTTTTGGATCCCGGAAGGAGCCTCAACAAAGGATTTATCTTCTATCATCACCAGTAAGGTTGTAGAAATTTGGGATTACGCCTCAATCAGCGGCGAAGCAATTCTCAGTGTCAGACGGATTGTTCCAATGATATTGAAGTACCATGATAGTGTTTGTGACTTGCAAAAGTCAGCGAAGACCGGTTTCCAATTTGTGCACAACGAATTGCTGATTTTCAAGAGTCTGCCAAAAAGACTTTATTTGATATAGCATTTTGTAAGTGTTCAGATCCTGTTGCCTGCAATTGCGAAAAACAAAGAAAAGTGCCAGTACTAGAGGTGCCTTTTCTTCTAGATCAAAGAACAACAAGAAAAATGTTTATAGGAAACTTGGATCATCAGGAAACCAAACGACGCATCAAGAGGTTAGGACGAGACCTTCAGCGGGAGAGTTCAAGAGCTAAGAAGACGGATCAAGAACAATTGGCTCAAAGCTTTGATCCAGAAGAAGTGGAATACGTCAAAAAAGCGGAGGAAGACAAGGCCTCAAGTTCAGATGAGGAGTACCAGTCACCAAAACATTTGAAAACATCGCCGGAACCTGTTCAGCAGATGAGATTGCAACTACCCGCCTTTTGTACTGCAGTATACAGGACTAAGACATCAACTAGACACGCGGCCCTTCTAGCCTCTTCCCTCCTAGAAGACGTCAGGATGGTCACCTCAGAAAATACAGAAAATGTGATCGATGCCAGCAAAATTCAGAGACAAAAAAATGTTTTGGCGACAACCATTTTAGCTGACACTGATGCAGCTCTCAAAGAAAAAAAAATAAGAGCTTTGTATTTTGACGGAAGACAGGACCGCACTTTAACCTTAGAAAAGAAGAAAAAAAGTGTTAGTCGTGTTGTGAAAAAAGAGGAGCATGTAGTGTTAGTTGAAGAGCCTGGATCAGAGTATCTTGGGCACGTCACTCCAGAGTCTGGATCGGGAGACCGCATTCAAAAAGCAATGCTCAATTATTGCCGCGAAAAGGACATTGATCTCACAAATCTCAGTGTTATTGGCGGTGATGGTACCCCAATAAACTCTGACCTCAAGACTGGTGCTACGTCCCTTTGTGAAAATTCTTTGAACAGGGCTCTCCAAAGAGTTATATGCATGTTCCACACCAACGAACTTCCACTTCGACACTTATTCCAGTCCCTCGACGGAAAGAGTACAGGACCAAATACCTACGCGGGTCCAATTGGAACATTGCTCCAAAACTGTGAAACTCTCACCATCAAACGTTTTGACCCCATTCCAGTACCTTGGATCTCTGATTTGGAGCTGGAAGAAAGCAGCAGTCTAAGCAGTGATCAACAGTATCTTCTCGATATTTGCAAGGCGATATCTTCAGGAGATTGTCCTCAAGGTTTAGCAGACAGAAGTCCAAGAAAACTACATCAAGCAAGGTGGTTGACCCTTGCCAATAGAACATTGCGTCTTTATGTATCAACCAGTAAGCCATCCGACAATCTTGTGCGCATAGTTGTCTACATCATGAAAGTCTACGCATTCATTTGGTTTTCAATTAAGATCGAACCATTGAGACGTTTATTACTTTTATAATTATATATTAAGGATATATACAAACTCTATATATAAGGATTTATTTACAAACTCTTATTAATTGTTCAGTTTTTTCCGCACTTCATTTGTCCAGATTTGCCATGTCAAAAAACCATTAAACACAATGTTTATACTGTCTTTTATTGTTTTAATAGTTTATCCTCCATCGTTCCAGATAAGTCTTGGTTTTACATAACATCGTTCAATTTTATCACCACACAAATGACTGTTTTGTGTGTTGTAACCATACAAACTAAATTCATTCAGCTTATTCAAATACTTATATAACCAGTCTACGTTAGGTATTTTTGTTAAGTCTCCTTCATTAAATTCATTCACTATCGGGTTAAATACTTTTGTCAAATCATTATAATCATTATTACTCAAATATATTTTTAAACTTTCATTCCATTCTTCATACTTTCTATTTAAGTTATATAATTCTGTTACTTTCTCCACATACACTTCTCTGTTTAACTCTCTCTCATCACAATACCAAATCATACTTTCAACATCATTATTACAGACAGAGGGTACAAATTCAATTAAACCTTTCCTGACTTCTCCAGGAAAAATAAAAAACTTCAAAAAACAATTGTTTGTAGCACACTTGTCTACACAATATATACGTGAAGGTCTTCCTTCACCCCCCATTCTACCTCATAAACAATTTACCCTCTGTTTCATATCTATAATATAACTCTCTCTCCACTCTCTCTCTAACTCATTAACACACATTAACATCTCATAATCACATTCTACAAACTCCTCAGTACTCTCAGATATTACCTTATTACTCTCATTATTTTCAACAACATCATTATTATTTATTAATTCTTTACCCAATACAACATTGCCATTACAACTTTCGTTTGTATTACTCTTACTCTGTTCTACTTTATTCAAACTATTTCTTGTCATTTCATTGGCATTTTCAAGACATTTATTCTTTTCTTGTATATAATTTATTAACTCATTAAATTTTACATTTATCTTCTGCTGCAACTGCATATTCTGTTGTTCGAATTTTGAATTAAAATTGCTATTCTGAACGTCAAATTTTTTGTCAATTGCATCGAATTTTACGTGACTAGAATTAAAACGGCTCTCAAATTTTTTGTCTATTGTATCAAACTTGTCATTCTGTATCTCAAATTTTTCTCTCATGAAATTAAATAGATCGTCCAATGACAACCCTTTCTCTTTACTTGTTACAGGAGTTGATATCGCTCCCGGTGTATGAAGAACAGATTCTTCTGCATTATACTCATTTATTGACGTTAATTGTATTTGAATACCGGAGTCAGCATTTGCTTGACTCTCGGTCTGACTGTCAGATAATTCATTGTTATCTGCCATTTCTTATTTTATACTTAATATTTGTGTATAAATAAAATATAATCAATATAATGTATTATATAACCAATTCTGCGTTAATAGCGCACTTTTGTTTTATTCCGCTAACCCCAAAAACATGTTTGTATCTTTACTGTAGGTACGGTTTTTACTATTTTACTTAATAAAAACTGTCCCTGTTCGGGCGCCATTGAGACGTTTATTACTTTTATAATTATATATTAAGGATATTAATATACTATAACTTCCACCTACCTTGAAATTTCGTTTTGTTTCGGGCCAGGATTCTTTTGTGCGAACGCCAGATACAAACATGTGTTTCATGGGTTATCGAAATAACTAACGCTACACGTCTTTTTGGAAGAGAAATACTTAGTTTTAATGTTCAGCAATATTGAATTTAGTGATATTTGTTTTCCATGTTGTGCAATTCTTACATAATAGGCCTTATTAACTACAGCTTACCTGGTATCATTTTTAATCACCAAAAATACAATTATAAACACAGACACAAACACAAACAGCCCAGCTTTGCCCACGCACACTCACATTCAGAATTTATAGTGCCCTTAACATTTTATAATTTTAACCCCAGACCCCAAACGCTGTCCACGCGGTCGCCGCACACACTCATTTTCCGGTTACCCTGTCTTTAAGTTCCGAAAGAAGAAAAAAACTCTTGATTACGGCCCCCTAGTTGGATTGACCGCGGTCACATAACAATTTGCTGTAACTTCCACCTTTGTACTGATAAATTACAAACTTTTACGACTAGCCTACTTTGTCCGTACCGGCGCCGGTGGATTCACATGGTAGACTGGGAACGGTAACGTAACAGGTACTTCTCAGGTGGTCTCAGATTTTCAACGGAAAGCGCTGCCTCGCCCTTCGTCACCGCAACTGTCTCCCATGCTCTACATGTAGTTTTTTGGAGCTAATACAGCATATGATCTCAGCTAGGCATTGGCTGACGTCATTAAAGTAGGCAGGACTTAGCCATGACTTCCTGAGTGAAACTAAAGGAACGATGTATATTTTCGCACTTTAGCCATCTTGTTTTTCGTTGAGAGCGTCCCTTGGAGCGCCTGCGTGAGTAGTTGCGCTCGTGCGTCGACACACATATACCAAGTTCTTAGAATTTTGTGGAGGTGCAAATATATTTTTATTTACAAACTCTTATTAATTGTTCAGTTTTTTCCGCACTTCATTTGTCCAGATTTGCCATGTCAAAAAACCATTAAACACAATGTTTATACTGTCTTTTATTGTTTTAATAGTTTATCCTCCATCGTTCCAGATAAGTCTTGGTTTTACATAACATCGTTCAATTTTATCACCACACAAATGACTGTTTTGTGTGTTGTAACCATACAAACTAAATTCATTCAGCTTATTCAAATACTCATATAACCAGTCTACGTTAGGTATTTTTGTTAAGTCTCTTCATTAAATTCATTCACTATCGGGTTAAATACTTTTGTCAAATCATTATAATCATTATTACTCAAATATACTTTTAAACTTTCATTCCATTCTTCATACTTTCTATTTAAGTTATATAATTCTGTTACTTTCTCCACATACACTTCTCTGTTTAACTCTCTCTCATCACAATACCAAATCATACTTTCAACATCATTATTACAGACAGAGGGTACAAATTCAATTAAACCTTTCCTGACTTCTCCAGGAAAAATAAAAAACTTCAAAAAACAATTATTTGTAGCACACTTGTCTACACAATATATACGTGAAGGTCTTCCTTCACCCCCCATTCTACCTCTTAAACAATTTACCCTCTGTTTCATATCTATAATATAACTCTCTCTCCACTCTCTCTCTAACTCATTAACACACATTAACATCTCATAATCACATTCTACAAACTCCTCAGTACTCTCAGATATTACCTTATTACTCTCATTATTTTCAACAACATCATTATTATTTATTAATTCTTTACCCAATACAACATTGCCATTACAACTTTCGTTTGTATTACTCTTACTCTGTTCTACTTTATTCAAATTATTTCTTGTCATTTCATTGGCATTTTCAAGACATTTATTCTTTTCTTGTATATCATTTATTAACTCATTAAATTTTACATTTATCTTCTGCTGCAACTGCATATTCTGTTGTTCGAATTTTGAATTAAAATTGCTATTCTGAACGTCAAATTTTTTGTCAATTGCATCGAATTTTACGTGACTAGAATTAAAACGGCTCTCAAATTTTTTGTCTGTTGTATCAAACTTGTCATTCTGTATCTCAAATTTTTCTCTCATGAAATTAAATAGATCGTCCAATGACAACCCTTTCTCTTTACTTGTTACAGGAGTTGATATCGCTCCCGGTGTATGAAGAACAGATTCTTCTGCATTATACTCATTTATTGACGTTAATTCTATTTGAATACCGGAGTCAGCATTTGCTTGACTCTCGGTCTGACTGTCAGATAATTCATTGTTATCTGCCATTTCTTATTTTATACTTAATATTTGTGTATAAATAAAATATAATCAATATAATGTATTATATAACCAATTCTGCGTTAATAGCGCACTTTTGTTTTATTCCGCTAACCCCAAAAACATGTTTGTATCTTTACTGTAGGTACGGTTTTTACTATTTTACTTAATAAAAACTGTCCCTGTTCGGGCGCCATTGAGACGTTTATTACTTTTATAATTATATATTAAGGATATTAATATACTATAACTTCCACCTACCTTGAAATTTCGTTTTGTTTCGGGCCAGGATTCTTTTGTGCGAACGCCAGATACAAACATGTGTTTCATGGGTTATCGAAATAACTAACGCTACACGTCTTTTTGGAAGAGAAATACTTAGTTTTAATGTTCAGCAATATTGAATTTAGTGATATTTGTTTTCCATGTTGTGCAATTCTTACATAATAGGCCTTATTAACTACAGCTTACCTGGTATCATTTTTAATCACAAAAAATACAATTATAAACACAGACACAAACACAAACAGCCCAGCTTTTCCCACGCACACTCACATTCAGAATTTATAGTGCCCTTAACATTTTATAATTTTAACCCCAGACCCCAAACGCTGTCCACGCGGTCGCCGCACACACTCATTTTCCGGTTACCCTGTCTTTAAGTTCCGAAAGAAGAAAAAAACTCTTGATTATGGCCCCCTAGTTGGATTGACCGCGGTCACATAACAATTTGCTGTAACTTCCACCTTTGTACTGATAAATTACAAACTTTTACGACTAGCCTACTTTGTCCGTACCGGCGCCGGTGGATTCACATGGTAGACTGGGAACGGTAACGTAACAGGTACTTCTCAGGTGGTCTCAGATTTTCAACGGAAAGCGCTGCCTCGCCCTTCGTCGCCGCAACTGCCTCCCATGCTTTACATGTAGTTTTTTGGAGCTAATACAGCATATGATCTCAGCTAGGCATTGGCTGACGTCATTAAAGTAGGCAGGACTTAGCCATGACTTCCTGAGTGAAACTAAAGGAACGATGTATATTTTCGCACTTTAGCCATCTTGTTTTTCGTTGAGAGCGTTCCTTGGAGCGCCTGCGTGAGTAGTTGCGCTCGTGCGTCGACACACATATACCAAGTTCTTAGAATTTTGTGGAGGTGCAAATATATTTTTATTTACAAACTCTTATTAATTGTTCAGTTTTTTCCGCACTTCATTTGTCCAGATTTGCCATGTCAAAAAACCATTAGACACAATGTTTATACTGTCTTTTATTGTTTTAATAGTTTATCCTCCATCGTTCCAAAAATTTTATGAAAAGCCCGCCCAAAATGAAACAAATAAAAAATATAACTAACCCAAACGGTAAAAAATAAAAACGCCCAAAATTGACACGCTACAATATCTATCGTGGAAGGACCACGCCATCTGTGGAAGTTGATGTCGTCTTCTCACTGTCTGGACGAAGTTACTAAAAAGATTATTGACCCCGTCATCAAGAGAAATGCCTGGTTTAGCCATCCCGAGAATCTGCTCTTGTCAATGATTTCGGATCCTGATGCTGACAAAAGGCAATTTAGGTTGGAGAAGAATACTCAAAGCTAGAACAACATTACGTCGAACCAATGCTGTTCGAGAATTTTCTGTTCCTCTGGAAATTCGACTTGACGCCCCATCATATGTAGAAGTCATCGATTGGTCAAACTGTAAATTAACGGAGCCACCACTGACAAAGCATATCAGCACTGAAGTTCTGCGTGAGAATATTAGAAGTTCTGCCTTTGCAAATGAGGACCTAAAAGACTTTCCTTGTCACACACAAAGTGTTGAACGAATGGTCAAACTCGTCACTGAGGCTGCATCGGCTGTTTGCGGACCTGAAGAACGGCACAAATTCGTCTTTGCTACTGTGAAGTCACGGAAGCAAATGCCGAAATTTGACACCAAGTCTTCCTACAAGACAAGTACCTAAACAAAAAACCCCCGCGGGCGGGCGGGTGGGCGGGACTCGACCTGCAGCCACCTCCACGTGGTGAATCCTGGATTATTTCCAAAACTTGTTCTCAGCAAGTGGGAATAAACGAGGAGCTGCAGAATTCCTTTTAGTCGCATACTAAAACCTTTTTGTTTTAATAAAAGCGATAAAGTAATTATAACGCTCATATTTTGTAACGTTTGTCAGGCAGGAAAATCATTGCTTTTTTTTACGAAATATTCACTAGGTTTTTAGGCTTGTGGTGCACAGAAAGAGACCTAATAAAAATGTTTTATGTATTTATTAGTCTTTTCCCTTGCTATTTCAATGACTTAAACCACCAAAAAATATAAAAAATATCAAAAATGATTTTTTGAAGATATCAATAAAAAAGTGATTTTTTGGTGATTTTTCTAATATTTGACCTCTACTCGGCAGCAGAAGGAGTTGTCTGATCGAGCTGGGATTTTTTATATGTTTTATTAATGCCATTTGGTCAAAAATCCACACTAGCCGTAACCGGATTTCGAAAAAAAATTTGTTTCGATACACCCTATTGTGTATGTATTAGTATTTTGTGTATTTTCGATGTTGAGTGCTTTGAAAATTGTGTCATGTTTTGTATTGATTTATATTCGTTCAGGTTATTAGTTTGTTTTGTGTTTTATGTTTGTATATTTATAAATTTTCCCAAATGTTCATTATGGTGCCTTTGTGTGGTATGTGTTTTGTTAGTGTCATGTTGGTTATGTCTGGGAATTCATGTCCAGTGCTTATTGCATGTGTGGCCAAATTAGATTTGTATATTTCTGGTTTTTTCTATGCGTTTAGGTGTTCAAAATAACGTTTTTTCAGTTGTTTTTTTGTTTGTCCTATGTAACATTTATTGCAATCTTGGCATTCAATTTTGTATATACCATTGGTTGTTGTGTTATCTTTGTTGTGTACGGTATTAGGTATATTAGGTATATATTACAATGATACAACGTTATTAGATGTATGCGTGTTGTGCCACACGTTGACGGGCAACAAAATTATAACAATATAAATAACGTGTATGTGTAATTGTGTAACTCTACCCTTTTCTGGTTTAAATTAATTGGTTACATTTATCTGATGTGTACTAAAATAATCACTTTCACTTATCGGCCGCCATGTTGTCACACTATACTACAAAATACAAAACTTACCTTGAGGGCCAGAATTCGGGTAACACGAACCAGGGTCGTGGAATATATTACCTGAAATGATCGTACTCAAGATAAAACGTACCATTGACCTTTTATTTTTAAGATGACTCTAAATACATATTGAAAAATGACTCTAGCTGTACTATACATGTACATATTACGCCATGGGGCGTTTAGCAAACGTTAAACCCTTAGAACATTTTAACCCTCCAAAACAAACATGTGTTAATAATATTAACCTAATAAACATGATAAACATAAATATTGGCATAACCCAGCACTTATTAATATTGAATCATATTTGTATCCACTCTCTCGCTCTCTCCCTTTCATTATCTGGTACAATTTCATTAATAGCTCATTTGAATAAATTTGAATAATTTTGAATATAAGTATTTTATATTTGATCGGTTTTGGCAGCAAATTTTACTTAGCTGCATTATATGTGAAGATGTCCCATTGTTGTAGATTGCGCACTCTCACCCGAGGTTTTCGGCGAACTGTTTCAATAATACGGCACTTTCACATTTTTATTTAGATGTGGCCACTATTTAAATTTTGCTTTACATTTTTTGATGTAGTTGCTAGAGTTAGATAAATGTAAAATTTAGTGTATGCCGGCCGGCGTGGAACACTGTTGAGACGAAACTGGCAGCGGTTTGTAGCCTTGCAATGCGGAGGTGGGGCAAACTATGTCACTAGTCCTTTGTTTGAACGGCCAACCCCTGTTGCTTACATATGTATTTAATGCGCATTGCATTCCTGTAGCTGATGTCATCATTGGGTTAGGCTTGTTTACACTCTAATATGACGAACTGTTTTTTGCTATTATTGTGATTTTACCCTGACCTCGACACAAATCCTGTCCGCTCAATATTACGTCGTTTAAAACTTTTGGAAAACTTTACGCTGTTTCCTTTATAGGGCTTTAAAAACAATTATAACAATTAGACTTTATAACAATTATTTCCCAAAATATTATAGGACCAGAATTGTACCATTACAATTGGGGTTCAGGTGTAATTATAATAAGAGTAACTCTTTTTAGGAAACATAATACGTTTCATTTATTACTTTAAACAAACATAAAAAATAATAATATAAAAGTAATGATCAATTCGCCATATGATATCCATTATCTATGGTTTCAAAGTCTCTTTACTTGCCGTGTTGTCGTGTTTTATTATTTTTAAATAATTAAATAATCACAAACTCCCAACTTAAATTTAATTTGTTAACTCTCTGGCCAGATCGTCTAGTGGTGTAACCCTATTTCGTATAGCGAATTTACCAGCACAGAAAATGAAATTAGGTACTTGAAATGATTATTCTAACACACATATATCAAGTGAAATAAAATATTAATTTATTATTTTATGTTGTGACATTCTTTGTTCTCTTTTTTTTTTTCTAATCAACTACAATTATGACTTCTCACTCGATTCTCCAACATTTAAATTAAACTATATTCAATATTGAGGTGAAGCCCCTTTTAACCAACAACAAATTATAACATATTTTACTCCTTACATCTAGATTATATTATTAACAAATTAATTAAAGACAACCCAGCTTTTTGCTCACACACACACTCATTCCGTTACACCCCATTTATGTTAATGAGCTCATTTACAAAGAAAATGTTATAATAAATTAAAATGGATTTACGTGTGGCTACTTCCTTAATGTGGATCCAGGCGCCAAATGTTGTGGTTCTGTCGTTTTGATGGTTTACTGTTTCGTCCAAAAAAGTTTTCGTAATTGAAATTTAGTCACGTTCTCACTTTAAACTTTCACTGTATTCTGTCCAAAAAAAATCTGCGTTTAAAATTATTACTTCATTGAATTAGCACTGCTTCTACCTTTATTTGTATCACTCTCTAGTCCATATTTTGGAAGTTTTAATAAGTTTTGGCCCGCAGGCCTTTTACTGAGAACCGCGCGGTTCACTTGCTGGGATGCAGCAGCACAGTTTTCTGCGCACACAGTGCGAAAGTATGTACCTGTTCGTGCCGTTAGCGTGAGAACGTTCGCCGCCTGAGTGCGCGTGTGGAGGCGCGTACGCCCCCTCGTTACCAATTTCACATTCCTGGGCCGAGCCGTACCAGTCTTGATGCAAAAGTCAATTCACCACACATACTTGGTTGCAAATAATATTGAAAAGATTTAACTTACAAAGCCCTATAGGTCTGTACCGTTACAGTGTTATCATCACAAACATATATCTTAAATTCTAGATATTATATTATAAATTGTATTTAAAAACTTTTCTTCATTCTATTAAGATTTCTTGCCTACTCAGTCTAAATGTGTGCTTTTGTTAACAATTATTAATACATTCTTATCCTATATTTTCTTTATACCTTTCTACGGCTTTATCATTTTAGCACACTCAATTGATTATTTTCAATGATTCTACGTTATGTGCTTTTACTAAGAAAAAGTTAAATAAATTAATTACTTGTTCATTTTCCCAGCAAGGATTTAACTTATCGTTTCCTTGACTGTTCATTCATTAAAGAGAATAATTAAATAATTTTTTGATTATACATGAATTACATTGATTTTATCTCTATCTACATACTTATTATTTACTCTTACAAAAATGTTTTGTTTTTGTTTTTCTTTTTTATTAAAGTCTTTTAATGTCTTTCTCTTTGATAATTATGTATTGGTTTTTCGTCACCTTAAATTCCACAGAGTTGTCCCATGTCCTCCAGTGATTCCTTCGGTTCTATCCTCCTGGATGCCCTCTTGTCCTCACTGCTCGTCCTCTCGTCTCTCGTCTTTCATGGTACATTGGCTGCTGTAGACTATGATGACATGTTGCTCTGGATCTGTAGCTGTTATTATAGAAATGTCTCTAGTCCTCTGCATCTCGTTCCTCTGCTAGTCGTGCTCTCGTCCTCTGTCAGGAGTTGATGTTCTTAGCTGTCAACTGCTTGTAGACATCCGACGATTTCTTTGTTATGGTACTTTAAATTAAAACATTGCCGTAATACTTTATAAGTTAAGCTACAAAAATCATACTGATGTTAGATTTAGCGTCTAACTTTGTCCAAAGTAGTTTAAAAAATTCGCGTCTCGGACGGCCATAGCGTACCGCTGCGACTGTGAATGTTAGAAGAGAGAGATTAGCTCTCCTGGGCTTCTATTTATATCCACTCAGAAAACTGCACCTGTCGATTCAGGAATCAGCCTGTCGACAGTTGAACCATGGCATGATAGCCCCCACTCTCGTCTCTTTTCACATAATTGCACTTTTTCGCCAATCGCACTGTTTAACGCAGATTTCACGGCGATAAAATATTGTCTAATTTAATGACCTATGTGATATGCAATTTTCATGATGCTCGCACTACTAGTGTAAGTATAATGCTTTAAAAATCGCACTGCTTGTCCGAATTACGTAAAATTCGCACTGCACTTGTATCTGATTTTTACACATTTTTAGAAGTTTTTACCTTCTCTCTAACATTTATGGTTTGCTTAATATTAAATATACTCTAAATTTAGCATTGACTTGGGGTGAGTCACAAACTTTCAGGATCAGACAGGCTTCACGCACACACATTATTTACTTGTATACACACATGCAGTGGTAATCGCGTGATGTTTACCTGTTGGTTCCTGCTTGAAAGCCAGCTTCCAATCTCACACCTGCTCGTCTATTATATATTATTGAAATTAACTTAAATATTTATAATATATTATGTATGCGCATTACAGCCTTTGCTTGTATTGTCGCATTATTCCTCTACTTGGGGAAAAAAATTTTAATAAATTTATTTATTAAAATATTTTTTATATCATTAGACATCTTATATTTTTATATTTCATATTACTTATATATATATTTTTTTATTTGTATTTATACATTACTATCCATGATAATGAATATTAATTGTTCAAGTTCCCTTAGTTGGAGGGTAACAAGTCTAGTTTCTATCTCCCCTCCCTATGAGTTACTAACAATGCATAAGCGTAGCTGCTTCTTCTCATTGTTCTCCTTCCATCTGGTTCCACTGACCTAGTTATTTTTATGTGTAAAACTTTTTGAGTGAACTGGCATGGTATTTGCCAATTTCTTTCTTCTTCACATCGTCATATACTATAAATGTATGTCTCATGATTCGTTGTTTCAATGTATATGGTCCGTTATACAGTTAAAAGAACTTTTTCACTGTATTATCACTTCACTTTCCCACTGGATTAGCTTTTACTAAAACTTTTTCTCCCACGTCAAATTGTTGTAGTTTGTGTGTCCTATTAAATCTTTCTACTCTCTTGTTACCTCTTTCTATTATCCGTTGCTTTGCGAATTCAATTTTCACACTTATTGGTACAGGTACATTCTGGTTATTAGGTTTGTTTACATACTTGGTCCAAAATCTGTTCGGCTTTTTATCTTCTTCCAATTCTATTGGAGGAGCGGTCGTGGCGTAGTGGCTAGCGTGTGACGCTGCTACGCTGTCGGCACGGGTGTTCAATTCCCACCGGGGGCCATCCAATTTAGATACGACCGTTCCCCCTCGCAAGGCAATGGCAAACCAGCGAGAGGTATCCTGCCTAGTATAATCCCTCCCCAACTATGCCGTTCGGATCCGGCGTTAAACTGTAGGTCCCATATACCTGTGAGAGACTCTGTAACACACGCACCACGGGTATATGCGGGGAGGGTCCAAACCATTCGAAAGACTTAAGGACTACGAAAACGAATTCTATTGGAGTATATCCTGTTGCTTCACGATAATTTTCGTTGATGGCCTTCTCAAGAAATGGTAGATATTCTGTCCAATTATTGTGCTGATCATGGCAGTATATTCGTAAATATTTACCTAATTCTTTGTTAACTCTTTCAGCAAGGTTTCCTTGAGGATGTCTTATGGATGTGAGTATAGGTTGTATTCCATTTTCCCTAAACGTCCTCTCCCAATTTTCACTCTGGAATTGTACACCTTGATCACTGAGTACTTTCTTCATTTTTCCATATGTCGGAATATATTTCTGGAATAGTATCTTTAGAACAACTTTGGTTGTGGGTCGCATAATTGGGTACAGTCGGACTGCCTTGGAAAACACATCGATACATACCAATATGTGCTTCACACCTTGACTTGATCGTGGTAGTGGTCCCAGAAAATCCACTGCAATTAGCTCTCCCTTGTTTTCCTTCTGGATGCTCTGCATTTGTACGTACATGTGTAAATTCGGTCCTTTCGCCGTTTGACACTCATAACACACTTCTTCACCTCCTTCTTTATTTTTTGATACATATTATTAGTCGTAAAATCCTCTCGTATACTCAGGTAACATTTCAGAGCGGCAGCATGTGCTAAACTCTCATGTGCTGGTTGAATTAATTTCTGTAACATTTCATTTGTTAGTACTATCTTCCAGTCTTGTCTTACTAACCTGAAAAGAATTCCATTAAGTACCTTATAATGATTTGGTAGCTGTTCTTGGTCTTTCATTTCTCTTATTGTCACGTCCAAATCTTGTTGTTGCGCTAAATTTTTTAGCATTTGTTTTACTTCATCATTCTCTTTAAATTTAATTGATAGCAATTGTACTTCTTTTTTTTTGCTCTCATAGACTTCTTCACATTCTTCTGTGATGTATCGGCTTAGTGTATCAGCTATAATATTGTCTTTACCTTTACAGTATTTAATGGTGAATGAGTATTCGCCAATGGCTAAAATCCATCTTAATAATCGGGGATGTTACTTTGCATTTCAATAGAAATGATAATGCTTGGTGGTCAGTATGTATCTCAAAATGAGTACCATAAACATAATATCTGAATTGCTTAAGAGCATATAATATATCAAGTATTTTTTTTCTGATGTGGAGTAGTGTCTTTCAGCTCCTTTGAAGACTCTACTGGCGTATGTGATAACTCTGTGCTCTCCCGTAGTATCTTGTTGATACAGTACACTCCCTACTGTGTAGTTACTGGCATCGGAGTAGATTACGAATTTTCCTTCTCGTTGAGGATGATGTAACATAATATTTTTGATGAACAACTCTTTCACTTGGTTAAAGGCATCTTGGTGTTTCTTCTCCCATTTCCACTTCTCTCCTTTCTTCGTCAGCTCCAGTAGCGGTTGCGTATACTCTGCATATAATGATGAGAATCTTCTGTAGTATCCTGTTAGTCCTAAGAATGCTCTTAACCCTTTTAGATTTCCGGGTATAGGGAAATTAGTTATGCTGGAAATTTTGATAGGATCGGGTTGAATACCAGAGGAGGAAATAACGTGGCCTAGGAATTGGATAGAGGATTTGATAAATTCACATTTGTCTAGGTTAAGGGATATGTTCGCTTGCCTAAACTTGTGGAATATCGTGCTTAGATGTTTTATATGTTCGTCTAATGTTTTAGATACAACTAAGATATCATCTACAAATACTATGGTGTAGGGTTCCACCTCAGGTCCTAGGGCTCTTTCTAGACACTTTACGATGGCTGCCAAACTCGTGCTTAATCCGAAGGGTACTACCATGTGTTGGTAGCATTTACTTTTATACAGGAAAGTGGTGTATTTTCTATTTTCTTCACGAATTGGAATCTGCCAGAAACTTGAGCATAAATCTAGCTTCGTCAGATACCTCGCTCCTTCACACTTGGTAAATAATTCGTCCGCAGTTGGCGCACAGTCATACTCCTTTAACACAATGCTGTTCAGCTCCCTCATGTCAAGGCACAGATGCATCTCATCACTTTTCTTCTTCACTACCAGTAGAGGATTCAGGAAGTTGCTGTTCGATCGCTCTATGACTCCATTTTCAATCATGCGCCGAATTTCCAGTTCAACTTCTTCCTCATATCACATTGGGATCGGGTACGTCCTCCTAATGACTTTCGTAGGGTCTGACACAACTATAGAGTGCTCGTATACTGTCGTCTGCATCGGTACTTCACTAAATACATCACCGTATTCTTCTATCAATTCGTGCAGTTTCTCTTCTTCCTGTGTCGTCATTCCTTCATCTGCTGCATTCACATGTCGAGTTGGACCATACTGTATTTGTGGCTTGTACAAAGTAATAGGCATTTCACTTACCTTACATTTTTCTTCCTCGCTATTCATATTTAATTCATATTGAACATTTTTATAATTACACACAAGGGTATTTTCATTAACATTAATCTTAGCATTTATTGCATTTAGTATATCAATACCTAAAATTCCATCATAGATCAATTTATGCATAATTATCATGGGGTGTTCTAATTCTAGCTTTTTAAATGTTAGAGTTACATATGCTTGTTGTTTAACCCTTTCTTTTTATTGGTAGCTGTTGTGATATTTAAATTATTTACGGGCAAAATTGCAGTATTTTAAAAATATTTCTTATTGCGTTGAACCCATGCAGCGTTAAGAACTGATAGCTGGCTGCTGGTGTCAACTAACATCCGTATTTCACACCTGTTTATTCCCACAGTCACAATAGGACATTGTGTTTGTTGTTCGTTGCACTTTATATCCTGTTTGGTGCTTAATAAGTCCTCTCTAATATCGTAGGGGTATATGTTGTTTATTTTATAAGTTTGCTTCCGTTTATTCAGTCATTGTGATGCCTTTGACATAGATGGCCGACTGTGGAAAGTTACTGTCTCCATCTCATTCATTTTCTCGCTATCTCTCTCTATTTTTTGTTGTTGTTGTCCTTCCGTACTGCTGCAATGCGTTTGTCATGTGGTTTTGAAAACTGTTTACGATTAGACGACCATACAACGTCTCCTTGTTGTTGGATGTATTTATTCGTTCAGTCTCTGTAGCTGTGCGCGCCGTAGTGTTGTATATTGGTGGCGTATAATTTATTTTGTAATTATCACGGTGCGGTGTAGTGTTTTGTATGGCTTTCTTGTCATCTCTGTGATAATTATAGTGGTGCTTTGCGTGTTTTTGTTCCCAGTATTGTGTGTTCTTACCTTTATTGATATTCTCCGACTGTGTCACAAGGATTAAAAATTCTTCTATGGTTTTAATTCCCTGCGTATAAACTGCTAACTGGATATCTCACTGGAAATGGTAAGATAACTTTGAAACAATTTCATATTCTGAGAATTTAGGTTTAAGATGCTGTACACGTTCTATTTGCGCAATTGTGTACTGTTCGATACTCTGCTGTCCCTGTGCGTTGAACTTTCCATACTCGAGTTGATCCCATACTTGTCGTTGGGTATGTAAATTCCAGTATCGGTTCTCGAATGCCTCACGAAACTGCTGATATGTACTGACGTTATCTCTAATAATAGAGTACCATTGACTGGCTGAATCTCTAAGATATTGCGTGACAAAGTCTATCTTCTCTTCGTCGTTTATTGCACTGCCAATCTTCTCTATTTCCTTCTCTACTCTAGCTAGGAATTCCATACTGTTCTCCCCTTTACCACCTGAGAACGTAAGTCTGCTCTTTTCGTCCATTGGCGTAGGAAAGATGGTCAGTTGGTTCTGTCGTCTTCTCAACTCACTTCGTAGCTGGTTCATTTCCTCTTTCATATGTGATACGCCTCCCGAACGGTCCTTCGTAGTTTCTTCAATTCTATTCTCAATGACTACAGTACGTGTTTCTATTTCTCTAAGTTTACTGGTATTTGTTTGCGACATATTATTAACAGTTTGAATTTTGTCATCATGCTCTCGCGTTATAGTATTTAAAGTATCATTTAAATTATCCTTTATTTGTTTATGCGATTCTTTTAAATCTTTTCTCCACTCGAGACGTAATTCTTTTTGTTTATTTTCAATCTGTACAACTTGCTTATGTAAGGCTTGTTTAAAATTATTCTCTAAAGTATCAATACGTATGTTGTATAAAGATTCTTAGAGACTAGCTCAACGTATTGGTGCGCTAAATTGTGACGGTACATAAGTCCGTGTAAGGATTTGTCGGTACAGGCAAAAATAATTTTATTGTGATGTAATGTTTTAAAAGTGGCGAGGTTAAACTTTCCCAATATATTTCATACCACGCAGTTTACCAGAGCAACTTGCCGCCAAGGTCACAGGCGTACGTGCAAAACGACATATTCAGACAAAGCACTGATCGAACCATATGAAAACGTCATAATAAAAACGACGGACGTAACAACTGAGACGTAAAACAATATTGTCATCAGCTTATAACAAAAGAGTGATGACGAATAATCCCTTCCACTTGGGTAATTTGCACTAAGATGTCTGCCTCAGTCTTCAACCTACATTCAGAGCGTTAGCACGCTACAAAATTTGCTGGCCAAGTATTGCCAGCTAAAGTGTTTTGAACAGTAAAAATGTAATTAACAGGTAGTAATACCATTATGTAACAAGTAAAGGACAATGTAGATTAAATTCAGTGCAGCGAAAGGACAGACGCAAACCGTAAAGTTCGCCGACCACCTGCTTGAGATGGAGAACGTCTGAAGGGAAACTGCGACAGCAAATTCAGGGAAGTTAAAAAGTTATATTCATATCAATTCGATAATCTGAGCTCAAAATTCCAATAAAATATGTACAAATAAATTAATGTATGGGGAGAGAGTGTGTGCGTGCGAATGAGTGCCGGCCTCTCAAAGCAAAACCATGAGGCATTGGTTTATGTAGTAATATGATCTGAAACATAATACGTAAATTCAAAGATAACTGCAGTTAAATAAAAAATGCTCTTGTTGTAAATTAAATACAAGAAATGATAATTAAAATTGATGTGTAATTATTTGGGGCGGACGTACATAGCCACCATTTTGTTTTTTGTGTGTATACGACTCCATTTTGGGTTTTGTAAATGATAATAATGACATTCAGAAATATTAAACCAAAAGTTTTATTTCACCATAAATGTTGTTAGACTTATTATTTCGAACTCCCTAACTGTTTCTGTGCTCGCTTAACAACGAACCTTGGACCCGAGTAAGAAAAATAATGGTGGTCATAACGCCACGTGTGCAGACCGGATGTTTGTATTGAATTACACGGTAAGTAAAAATATTATAAAATAGTAAAGTAAAGTAACAAATGCCGCCCAGAACAGGGATATAAAGTTCTATTTATATAAATAAGCCAGAAAACAGAAGCAGATTGGGTATCGAATTAATATATAACATAACACGTGAGTAAGAGGTTATATTGTGATTATTAGGTTATGATGTTGGTAGGTTAGAGATATATAAAGCAACAATTTGAAACAAAAGATATTTCAACAAAATTTTTTCCTTAAAATGGCAGACAATAATGAAAGTGTCAGTTTGAATGACACAGAAACAGATTCTATGATAATGAGTGGAGTTAATGCAAAATCAACACCGACAATTAATAAGGTGTCATTAGACAATTTATTCCAATTGATGAAAGTTCAAAGTAACGAGTTAAATGCCAAATTTGATGCACAGTACGTAAAGTTTGATAACCTTGATGAGAAATTTAATGAAGTAAAAAATGAAATCAAAAAACAAACATGTTATTTTGATAAACAATTTGACGAAGTGAATAAAAGGTTAGATGAGAAATTAAGTCAAATAAGGAATAAGAAGGTAAGTAGCAGTGACAATATGACGAAAAATAAGGAAGAAAGAATTAATAACCAGGTGAGTAATAATGATGATTTGAATAATGAATTCACAAGTGATAATGTTCGATATTTCGGATCGAACCTGTCAACAATTTTCATTTTTCCGAAGTTGGCACTATGACGTTTGTAGGGTCCATTCATGCACTGGACCTGAAGCCTTTGTCGTACGCCAACCATCTTAGTGTCACCATCCACGAGTCGGGACTCCTCGGCAGGTAGAAATCCGTGCATGTAACCTATCCTCTTCCCAACCAGTCTATCCTGCCTGAGTGTCAGGATCAACCCACCGTGAGATTACGGTAAGTCATTTTAATATTATTTATTTCTTGTTAGCAATTCTGCATGTTACACTGCTATAGAGCTCACCAGAGGCTATCAAATTATCCAGTAAGAAAGCCGTCTTACTTTCAATCTTTCAAAATAATATCGTACATCTAATTACTACCAGAGGATTCATGAGGTTGCTAGCTTTTTCAATTAAATTGCTTGCCGTCACGACTGGGAGCACGTGTTTCGTAATTTTGTGCATGTTGCTGCTGGTGGTTCGAGTGAGTAAATGGGTTATAAGCCAGTTTTGGCTGCGCGATTTTTATTTTAATTACCAACGTGCCGTGCCGTTTCGTTTTTTGTGCCTGCTCGTGGTTGTTTTTCATGCCGTTAATTTTTTAAATTACATGAATGTTCGTCATTTGCATGCTGTCGCACGGAAGCACGTTGGTATAATACGCATGTGAACTACGAGTTTGCGGTTATTGCTGTTGGTTGTGTACAGCAGTTTCGTCGCGCGTGCATGGCCAGGTGGGCAAATATTGTTTCAAAATTTTGCACCTTGTTTGTGGGTAATCGTTGGATTACTGGGTCAAGTCTGGTGAAGTGTGTTTCCGTCCTGTTAAGGCCTGCTGTCCACGTGAAATTGCGCGTTAAGTGTTTGCAACTGTCAGGCGTAAAGGGGACGGTTTGGTTTTAGGTTATCCGGGTTTCGGTATAGCCTGCCTTTATAGTTAATTTTTTTGGCATTGACTATTACCTTTTGGTGCGGTTTATATTTTGCATATGCGATGTCCTGTCCATACACGCCGCGTTGATAATCAATTTTTGCATTTAATGTGTCCAAGTTATTGTGTTTGGTTCGGTAACTGGTGAATTGTTGTATATTGTACTTTGCTGTGTTTTGTGTGTATTTATTCTATTTGGTATTATACATGTTTTTTGGGTACACTTTTGTGTACCATTATTTTGCACCGTATGTGCTGTAATCTTGTGCAACTTGTGTTTTTTTGTCGTGCTTTTGCACTGTGTAAATCAATTTGTTGTGTGTTTTTTGAGTCTGTAATTTATTGTGTTTGGTACTATTCGCCGGTTGGATTGTGCAAGTTGTATTTTCCCTTGCACTAATTTACTTTTGTATTTATCTTGCTCGGTATTGTTTATGAAAAATAGTTGTGTCAGACGTCTAGTTATCTCGATCACTGTTAGGCTAGGTCTGGTCGTGATTATTGTTCCAATTCTAATTCTCTCATTCAGGGTGGTTGTCGGTTGCGCGATATTTTTTAATTCAGTATGCCTGCTAAATTGTAGCTGGCAGCTTTTGACCGGACCACTTCGGTGGGAATACTTGCGTTGCAACATTTAGTAAATAGGTTGGAAGGGTTGCCGCAATTAAGGGTCGTGGATCAACATGAAGCCGGTATCTTGGCCTCCAGGTTGTCCGAAAAATATCAGGATCTTCTAGGTAAGGTGGATCCTTACCTATCGGCAGGGTCATTGCCCGAGGGATTGGACAAGGACCACATTTTTTCAGTGGTAGCGCAAATTATTGAGGATATTTATGTCCGGGGTAGCATTTTAGCGTCAAAACTAACTAAACCAGAGATTCCGGTTGGTTCCGGTCGGTTTTCATCGGCAAGTGGCGGGCACTCAGGTGTTCTCGTTCATGAGTTGCCGAAGCTTTCTTTACCTTGTTTTGATGGCCAGGCCAAATGTTGGTCCGAGTTTTGGTCAAAGTTCACCACATTAGTGGACGAAAGCCCTGCCCTCACTCCAAAGCAGAAATTGTTATATTTACTGACTCATTTTAAGGGTGAGGCGTATGAGAAGGTTGCCGCGCTTCCCATAGTTGACGATAGTTATTCGCTTGCACTGTCAACTCTTAAAAGTCGTTATCACAATCCTCGTTTGGCCGCCCGGGTTTATTGTACCAATCTGCTTCAGTTACCAGCCGCTTCTATGCGATCAGCTGCGTCTATTAGAAAGTTGGTGGACAGCTTCAATGCTAACTTTTCAGCGTTGTCAGCTCTAAACATTGCTGATATATATCAAGCAACATATGCGTCTTTTGTATTGTCAAGGCTGGATCTATCATTGCGAGAATGCTTTGAGGCGTCTGTTACGGACAAAGAGAATCTCTCTGCCCTAACAGAAATTATGACATTTTTAACCGCCATGGCGGAACAGAAAGAACAGGCATCTTTGGAATCGGCTTTACCTGCTCTTCCTAGCACTAGCCACCAGAAAACCCAGAAGGTTTCCTTTTCTAAGGCTACTCCTCTTGCGGTGTCTACGTTATCTGCGGAGTTTACGCAACGGGATGCATCTAGTTCACGTTGCCTTCATTGCGATTCCCGGACCCATGTGCTTCTCAAGTGTCCGGCGTGACTGAGTAAGGACCCTAGGGCTCGATTTCAAAGTCTTAAAAATAAAAAATGTTGTCTTTCGTGCCTCCAACATAAACATTCGGGATGGTGCAAAAATAGGTGCAAAACGTGTGGCTCTAAGTACCACCACACTTTACTTCATTTCAAAAATGCCCATCCGTCTCCGTCTCATTCACAGATTTCTGAAACAGCTGAACTCAAGTCTTCGGGGTCATCGCTTGTTGACCAAGTTGATCTGTCTAGCACTACTCTGACCGTGTCTCTGCCCCATCCTGCAGGGGTTCTGTTAGCCACATGTCTAGCAGTCTTGTCGTCTCCCAATGGTGGTTATATCGTAGTTAGGGCCATCCTGGATAGCGCGCCCCATGCTTCTTTCATCACTGAAGCATGTGCATCTCGCTTAAAGTGCGCTTGTTTTGACGCTTCAATAAGTGTCATTGGGGTATGTGATATTGCCACCAAAGCAAAAAAGGTGTGCCATCTGTCCTTGGAAACTTTAAAACGCGAGGTTGTGGCGTCTAACCATGCTTTCATAATTCTGTCTAAGATTTCGTCGGACTCGCCTAGGTTCCAGGTGTTGCCTGAAGTTAAGACCTTTTGTTAGCTGACCCTACCTTTGATGTAGCAGCCCCAATTGATGCGTTGTTTGGAGCCGATATTGTAGCGGCTATTCTTTTGGGAGAGACTATTCCCTTGGGTGCAGGTTTGCCTGTTGCAGTTAGGACACGTTTTGGATTTGTGATTATGGGTAGAGCCCCAATTTCACTTAATTGTGCATTGACTTGTGCTAGCGGTCTCACTGGCCTTCCTTTGGATCTAGTATCTGCACATCAGCTTCACTGTCATTTCCACCACTTTTATCCTTCCGTCACAACGTTATCAACGGATACAACAAACCTACTTGAGCAAGTTCATCGGTTTTGGGAGGTCGAAGAGCCTCCAGCTGTGCCCCACCAATTATCTGAAGAAGATCACTTTGCTGAAAGGTTTTACATGGAGTCGACAAGTCAGTTGCCGTCGGGTCATTACCAGGTGTGCTTGCCGTTCTTCAAAAACTCTTCTCACACTTTGGGAAATTCCCTTAAGGGAGCCATGTCTCGGTTTTTTGCGCTAGAAAGGAAATTTGCGTCTAACAGTCAGTTTAAGAGCCAGTATGTGCAATTTATAACAGATTATGTCGCTCAGGGGCATATGTCGTTGGTGTCTGACCCCAATTTTCCAAAATATTTCATCCCTCATCGTGGTATCTTTAAAGTTAGAGGTGATACTTCAAAAATAAGGGTGGTGTTTGACGCCAGCATGAAGACGTCCTCTGGGATTTCCTTAAATGACGTGTTATGTGTCGGCCCTAAGTTGCAGACCTTACTGTCCGATGTTTTGACTTTGTATCGGCGGTTTAGCCATGTTTTCACGTGCGACATCGAACAGATGTATCGCCAAATTGCTATGCATCCTGATGACTCGGCGTACCTGTGTATTTTATGGCGTGAGGAGGTTACCGCCCCACTAAGGGTTTTCGCTTTGCGTACCGTTACTTACGGGCTGGCTTGCGCTTTTCAGGCGTTGCGAACCTTGCAGCGGCTGGCTCAGGATGAGGCAATTAATTTTCCTGCGGGAGCGGCGGTACTTAGCCGTAATATTTTTGTTGATGATATTGCTGCTGGCGCTGATTCAAAATCAGAGCTTTGCAAATTACAACGGGAACTAATTCTGTTGTTGTCTTCAGGAGGGTTCAATTTGAAAAAATGGTGTACTAATCAACCCGACTGCCTACCTGAATCAGCCGCTCCGAGTGATTCCGTCGTTGCTAAGGATAAGGATATTCTGGGTTTAAGTTGGGACCATTCAACCGATTGCTTCTCATTTCCTCCGTTGGCCTGTTGCAAGAATGCTCAGGCACCATTCACCAAACGTGTCGTGTTATCCCAGATGGCACAATTATTTGACCCATGTGGTTGGCTTTCGCCAGTGATTTTCAGGGCCAAGGCTTTTTTCCAAAAACTCTGGGCTGAGGGCTTGGAATGGGATGCTCCTCTAAGTGAAGACTTAAATGATTATTGGAGTCAATTCCTGTCCTCTCTGAATCATCTTTCGGTAATAACTATTTCTCGGCCATTCCTCCCTAAAGGTGGGCATATTGAAAGGGTTATCTTACATGGTTTCTGTGATGCTTCCCAGTTGGGTTATGCGGCCGTCCTCTACCTGTCCATTTATACTGACTCTGGTCCTCCGGTGGTTTCATTGGTGTCTTCTAAAACTAAAGTGGCACCTCTTAAAACTTTATCAATCCCACGTTTGGAGTTGGGAGCTTATCTTTTAGCCAAACTTATTCGTCATTATGTTGGCTTATTCTCGTCATGTATTCAATTGAGTCAAGTTTTCTTATGGACGGACTCGATGATTGTTTTGGATTGGCTGAATATGCCTACTTTTAAATTGAAGACGTTTATTGCTAATCGGGTGGCTGCCATTACCGAGTGGACCGATACTAAATCTTGGCGTCATGTTCATGGTGTTTCTAACCCCGCTGATTTAGCCTCTGGAGGTACATCACTCTCCAGCCTCCAGTCGTTGACATTGTGGTGGTCAGGGCCAGATTGGTTAAAGCTTGATGCTCTGCACTGGCCCCCTATTAGTTATCGCCCAAATCACGACGTGCAAGATGTTGCCTTGGAGACCAAAGTATCTTCGTTTCTCACGCAGGAGCCCCGGGTGGAATTGTTTGAGCACTTGTCCTCGTGGCACTTAGTGGTGGGGGTTACCTCAGTCATCTTAAGGTGGGCTATGCCTTCGCGGTTTGAAGCTTCCACAGCCATGGGTGGAAGAAGTTGGCTGTTAAGTATATTTTACGCTACATTCAGCGCAGCGTGTTTGGACAGGAGCTCGCGGCTCTTTGTTTAGGTAAGCGGCTCCCGGTCCGCATTCAGCGCCTGGTCCCGTTTATACATGATTTTGGCCTCATTCGAGTACGCGGTCGCTTGACCAACTCTGTGGTTACTAAAAATCGTTTTCCGGTTTTACTGCCCAAGCATCACCACCTAGTAGGGTTGCTAATTCATCACACCCATGTGTGGTTAGGTCATGCTGGGCCGTTGCAAGTTCAATTTCAGCTTGCCCAAAATTATTGGATTTTGTCCGCACGTCAGGTGATAAGAACCATAATTTGGAAATGTCTTCCTTGTTTCAGGGTGCGTCCTCGTCCCACCAACCCGTTAATGGGGGATCTGTCAATCCCTAGGGTTAATCCGGCACCTCCATTTTATTCTTCCGGCATGGATTATGCTGGCCCCTTTTTGGTACGGGCTTACGCTGTTCGGAAGGCACCTATAGTCAAAGCGTATCTATGCATTTTCATCTGCTTAGCCACTAAAGCAGTTCACTTTGAAGTAGCTATGGATCTTTCAACGCCCCAGTTTATTGATGTGTTGAGGCGGTTTATTAGTCGTCGTGGTGCTCCGAAAACACTGTATTCGGATTGTGGTAGGAATTTTGTGGGGTCGCGCTCCGAACTTAAATGGGAGCTCAAAAATGTTCTTTCCAATCCTGACCTGTCAGCTCAGATAACAGCTTTTGCGGTTGACAATAACATTGAATTTAAATTTATCCCTCTGTCTGCCCCTCATCAGGGTGGCTTGTGGAACGGGCTGTCCAGTCGGCCAAGTTTCACATGAAACATGATCGGGACCAGGTCGTTGACCGTAGCAGAATTTTCGTCTTTATGCATTCGCATTGAGGCAATCTTAAATTCCCGTCCTTTAACTGCCCTATCTTCAGATCCAAGTGATTACCAGGCTCTAACGCCTGGTCACTTTTTGGTTGGCCGCCCCATTACCGCGCCTCTGGAAGCTGAAGTCTCGTTAAATGAAGGGGACCGTCCGTCATTACAAACAAATTGCCGCTTTGCTCCAAGCATTTTTGAAAAGGTGGCGTTTGGAATACTCGACGGCACTTCATGCCAGATCGAAGTGGTCGTCTAAGTCAAGAAACTTAATGGTTGGGGACCTGGTGGTTATGGAGGAACAGAATTCTCCCCCCCTGATGTGGCCGCTTGGCCGAGTTTCAGCAGTGTTTCCGGGGAGCGACGGGGTTGTTCGTCGCGCTTCAGTTAAAACTTCCACAGGTTCTTTTGAATGACCTGCTATTAAATTATACAGGTTGCCTATATCTTCTTGATTGGGTTTGTCTTGTTTTTCGGGTGAGCAGAATTAGTTTCAATGATTGTGTTGTGGACTTACTTGACACTTTTCTGGGATTTCCCAGGTGATTCCTTCCAGCTGTTGTCCGCAGTGAAGTTTACATTGTGGAATGTTTCTGGCATGGCGTTGTGCCAGTTTATTGGGAGTTATGGATGCTCAACAAATCAACAACAACAAAATAAGTAAAAAAAAAATGATAAAAAAGGGAATAAAGGGAACAAAAAAAATAAAAAAGAAAAAAAAATGTAAAAAAAACTAGGGAATACTAACTAAGTTGATTTGCTGAGTTTTACATTGTGTTTGGTTGGGCCATTGTTTATTGCATGTTGTTGGGTTTTGTCTGCTCTACCCGAACCTTTCGGATTGCTCGCCTGGTCGATGCGCCCGCGGCGGAGTTATTCTGCATGGTTTTCTAATTAATTGCATGTTTTTCTGTATGTTTGTATTTTCTTGTGTTTGCGTGTGACCCCCTCCTATGTTGGAGGGTAATTTTCAGAGAGTGTTCCTGTTCACCAAAAGCCAAATTTTTTGTAATGTATTTTGGCCATGTCTTTTGGTGTAGTTGGTGGTTGACCCATTGCAGTCAACGGGGGCCGGTGTTCGATATTTCGGATCGAACCGGTCAACAATTTTCATTTTTCCGAAGTTGGCACTATGATGTTTGTAGGGTCCATTCATGCACTGGACGTGAAGCCTTTGTCGTACGCCAACCATCTTAGTGTCACCATCCACGAGTCGGGACTCCTCGGCAGGTAGAAATCCGTGTATGTAACCTGTCCTCTTCCCAAACAGTATCCTGCCTGAGTGTCAGGATCAACCCAGTTGTGAGATTACGGTAAGTCATTTTAATATTATTTATTTCTTGTTAGCAATTCTGCATGTTACACTGCTATAGAGCTCACCAGAGGCTATCAAATTATCCAGTAAGAAAGCCGTCTTACTTTCAATCTTTCAAAATAATATCGTACAGATAATGATATAAGTAAACATAGGGTGTTAGAAAATAATGGTGTGAATATTGATAGTGATGATGAAATTTTAGAGGGAGTAGAATATAATGATGGAATGTTAGTGTGTGTTGATGAGTCAGAAAGAAAGTGGAGAAAGAATATACAGGTAGAGGGGTTGCAGGGGGTAAATTTTCCCGTGATGTTGTAGTCGGGGGTGAAGAAAAGGCTTCACGCGCGTATTTGGAAGACACATGGTCTACAAATAGCCGTCCCTGGACTGTTTGTGCACCTGATAGGTGGTGCGATGATAAAATTGTAGTGTCCCCTTTCGTGTATCATGAGTTCATTGGAAAAGCCCAGATGAGTCATGATAACATTGTGTTACTCTTTGCGTGGTATGAAATAGGTCAGTGGGGTTGTGAAAGGTATTGTGATAAGAGAGAGAGAGAAAGAGAGAGAGATGGAGTTATTTAAGGTAAATAGAAATTATGAAGAGTTTGTAGAAAGGTTAGGTGGAGAGAGAAGTGATAATAATAGCAAGTACTTACTTTATATTGAAACTGAGGTAGTAGGAGATGATGTTGATAACAATGAATTATTAATTTACCTGATTATGACAAATTATACTAAGGGCGACAGGACCATACTCTATGATGATATGTTACATGATGAAATAATATGGGATAAACCTATTAATTCAAATGGTATTGTGGAAAGACATAAAAAATTAAATAAGTATTATATTGAGTGTACTAATATAATATATTCAATAATAAATAATGTATGTAGACCTAAGATTCGACTGTTGTTTGATGATGGTGGATAAGTGTTTTATTGTGTTATGAACATTTAATTATGTGAACAGTGTGGTTTGAAATGGATTGTCTTGTGAAACGATTAATGGTCAATAATAAAAAAGAATAAGTTGGATTGTGTATATTTTTGTGTGTCAATGTTAAATGTATTTGTGTACTACATTATGTTGTGTATTATATGTATTTTTATGTAAACCATGTATGTAATAGGAATGGTTAGTAGATGATTTAAACATAAATAGGGTCATAGAGTGTGTGGCTAGGAGGTTGCTACAGGGGTAGTAACGGTAACAAATATTAAGTATTGAATATATGATGTTGACCTTGATGTTGAACATAAATATAGTTATGATTCTGCTTTAAAGAAGTATTAAAATCAGGAAAACTGATTAATAAAGTTTAACTAGTTAGATTGTTTGCCATAATAAAGTTGTGTGTTTGAATTCTATATGATGGAGATATAGATAAGTTGTTGTTGCTTTTTGAAAACTTAAGGAATTATTTTACGTGTTATTATCTTAGTATAAGAATATATTTTTTCTTGTGGTGAAAAGAGTAAGATAATAGGGACTGAAGTCAAGATTTTGGTAAATGTAGGAATGAAAAAGAGAAAGACCTTCTGCCATAAATCTTGTTTGTTGCTTTTGAAAACTTAGGAATTAAGAAAACCAATGCCTCTTAACATAAACCACTGCAGCTAAGGGGAGACATATCAGTTGTGGATATGGGATTATACAAGGCCATTATTTAATTTTTTGTATTCGATGTTTCAGAGTTTAGTGATGCTGTGACGGCGGTCCTGAGCTGGCCAGCACGTCAGAGCAGGAACGTCAAGTGCCTGAATGGCCTTGCGGTGTTGGGATCTCACCTGAGAAGTCCAGTAAGGTCAGGCAGGTACTGTCACCATCATTGGACCAAGGGTAAGTTATTGATATTTTATTTTATATAAACACTACAGGGGGTTGTGGCGACATATCCCAATGGGTCCCCTTAGAAAATGTGAATGAGTCAATGAGAGTGTTTATGTTTTGACATAAAACCTCTCATTGAGGGGGTTTTGTGACGGTACATAAGTCCGTGTAAGGATTTGTCGGTACAGGCAAAAGATGTAATGTTTTAAAAGTGGCGAGGTTAAAATTTCCCAATATATTTCATACCACGCAGTTTACCAGAGCAACTTGCCGCCAAGGTCACAGGCGTACATGCAAAACGACACATATTCAGACAAAGCACTGATCGAACCATACGGAAACGTCATAATAAAAACGACGGACGTAACAACTGAGACGTAAAACAATATCGTCATCAGCTTATAACAAAAGAGTGATGACGAATAATCCCTTCCACTTGGGTAATTTGCACTAAGATGTCTGCCTCAGTCTTCGACCTACATTCAGAGCATTAGCACGCTACAAAATTTGCTGGCCAAGTATTGCCAGCCAAAGTGTTTTGAACAGTAAAAATGTAATTAACAGGTAGTAATACCATTATGTAACAAGTAAAGGACAATGTAGATTAAATTCAGTGCAGCGAAAGGACAGACGCAAACTGTAAAGTTCGCCGACCACCTGCTTGAGATGGAGAACGTCTGAAGGGAAACTGCGACAGCAAATTCAGAGAAGTTAAAAAGTTATAATCATATCAATTCGATAATCTGAGCTCAAAATTCCAATAAAATATGTACAAATAAATTAATGTATGGGGAGAGAGTGTGTGCGTGCGAATGAGTGCCGGCCTCTCAAAGCAAAACCATGAGGCATTGGTTTATGTAGTAATATGATCTGAAACATAATACGTAAATTCAAAGATAACTGCAGTTAAATAAAAAATGCTCTTGTTGCAAATTAAATACAAGAAATGATAATTAAAATTGATGTGTAATTAGTTGGGGCGGACGTACATAGCCGCCATTTTGTTTTTTGTGTGTATACGACTCCATTTTGGGTTTTGTAAATGATAATAATGGCAATTCAGAAATATTAAACCAAAAGTTTTATTTCACCATAAATGTTGTTAGACTTATTATTTCGAACTCCCAAACTGTTTCTGTGCTCGCTTAACAACGAACCTTGGATCCGAGTAAGAAAAGTAATGGTGGTCATAACGCCACGTGTGCAGACCGGATGTTTGTAAAGGTAAGTCAAAATAAAATAACAATAAATAGTTATAAAATAAAAAAGTAGAGAATCGTAACAAAATATAACTACTCGTGAAGCGTGCTTTATTTTCGAATGTTGACTGCATAATTTATTCAAGACAGTATTGCATATACTCGGTAATTACATTGATTTATTTAGATCAAAAATATATATTTAGATATATTTATTACTGAATACTTCCACTCATTTTTGTATTATTGATTAATTTGCTTGGGCGCCAGAGCAGAGTATCTCAGGATTGTCATGAAATAATAACACTTTGTTCAGATACTAAGATTTATATTGTTATCTTCTTATTACTTAATACTTCTGAGAATTAATCATTAATATCATCTTTCCAATCTATACTCATTAATATTCTTTATAATTAATAACAAAAAAAAAATTATTTATATCTCTAGTTTACTGATTCTTCAAAATCATATTAATCAAGTATTATTCAAATGAGCAATCAGTAGATTCAAATTTACTTCCTTAACACATTTACATCTTCAATATTAATCAAAACATATATATGTGTCATAAATTCTTAACTACTATGAACTTCTTATAATCTTCAGTAGATTCAATTATTCAACTTCGTTACCATTTCTATAATTATTATAATTTGTTATAGTAAAGTAATGACTTTACTATACCATAACTCTCCAAACATGTCATATAGCATAAATTGTAATATTTAGTGTCTGAACTCGTGGGTCTTTTGAGAATGAGATGAGTTATTTTTTGAAATGCTAAAATTATGTTAATTTTATTGAGTTGTGAATCATAAATGATATACTGTTACTTGTTGCTGGATTCCAAGTAAAAGAAATGACGAACTGTAATCCTGTGTTGAACATCGCACTACACTTTGCACTAATCACGCTTGATTAAACCTTCTTTATTTACTTCACTCGCTCGCGTTAGTACTAGACGTCGCGCACGTATAAATAAGTATACTTCTTGCTGCAATCTATGCGCACAAGTTAAACATCTTCTGGTCCGTACGTACTATCGCGCACACATAAAATAAACTTCTTGATGACTGTAATTCTTTCTCAACTATTTAACCGAGATAATCTATTGATTTGAACTTAGAATTATAGTATTAAAATGTTCACATCGAGTGACGCAGGTTTCCCGTGTTTTGCGTGAAAGTTAAACTTAAACTTCCCCTTTTTGTTTGCTTCACTTGTTTTTTATAGTTTTCTGAGTCCTTCCCTCACTACAGCTCTTGTTGATCATACTCCCATTGGCTTGACTTTGAAATATTTGCCGGTAAATTCGACATGCCCATTCCGGTGCTGTATCTTTTTCGCGCTCACTACCGACGCTATCCATGATTGGTTGCCAGAGAGCGGGCGATAAACTTACGCGGATGTTCGTTAGACACCTAAAACGTGACGCTACTTTCTAAAATGGTCATACTTATTGGCGTGTCATCTATTGTCTGTTGAAGGACACAGTACTGTTGACCTAACGGTACATGGGCGTTTTTTGCTGTATTTACTCTACAAAACATTTTATGCTTTTGTGACATGTAAGAGTGTTTTGGGTCTATTGTAACTTATTTCGTCGGCGCCTGACTGTCGCATAGTTGAGCCTCTTTTGATTCAATTTTTCATTTATAGTTTACTTACATCTATGTACATTACAATGCTTTATATTTACCATTAATAGTTGATTTATAATTTTATGTGTTTATATACATATTAAATTAATACACAAGTTCACAGTAACGTTTCAGTTGATGTCACCAATTTTTTCGGTTAACTGTGCATTACTGTCAATTATACGTTGTTTTATTTCAAGATTATCAATTTTTAACTCTTCTACTCTCCGTATTTTTATGGTGTCTTGTTTAAAATTTTCAGTTTGTTCTTCTAATTGTTTCTTATTAGATTCTTTTAATTCGTCTATTCTAGCATTTAACTTTTGTATCTGTTTATTTAAATTTTCTGTCTGTTTTGTGCTTAATTCATCGACCCAGGCACGCATCATCGTCTGGAATGCCTCCATATCCAAGTTTCCTGGGGTTGTCATGTCGAATTATAAAAAAAAAATATTTATATATAATATTTAAGAATATTATTTTTATGGAACCGACTTATTACTTTTTATTTATATATTGTTTCATTATTATTATTTCTTTATTCTTATCTACTTATATTACAATTATACCTGTTTGTTGGGATGGGCGCCAGTTGCGTTATTACAATACAATATACACAACAAAATTAAACACATAAAATATTCATTAATACACATCAATTATTAGACATAAATCCTATGCACACATATAACAATAGCGCATTTATTTATTAAATGTAGGCGTGTCGGGTCCCACATTCATGGGCAACATTTACTACAACGATATAACGTTATTAGATGTATGCGTGTCGTGCCACACGTTGACGGGCGACAAAATTATAACAATATAAATAACGTGTATGTGTAATTGGGGTTCAGGTGTAATTATAATAAGAGGTAACTCATTTTAGGAATCGTAATACGTTTCATTTATTACTTTAAACAAACATAAAAAATAATAATATAAAAATAATGATCAATTCGCCATATGATATCCATTATCTATGGTTTCAAAGTCTCATTACTTGCCGTGTTATCATCACAAACATATATCTTAAATTCTAGATATTATATTATAAATTGTATTTAAAAACTTGTCTTCAGTCTATTAAGATTTCTTGCCTACTCAGTCTAAATGTGTGCTTTTGTTAACAGTTATTAGTACATTCTTATTCTATATTTTCTTTATACCTTTCTACGGCTTTATCATTTTAGCACACTCAGTTGATTATTTTCAATGATTGTACGTTATGTGCTTTTACTAAGAAAAAGTTAAATAAATTAATTACTTGTTCATTTTCCCAGCAAGGATTTAACTTATCGTTTCCTTGACTGTTCATTCATTAAAGAAAAATAATTAAATAATTTTTTGATTACACATGAATGACATTGATTTTATCTCTATCTACACACTTATTATTTACTCTTACAAAAATGTTTTTTTTTTTTTTTTTTTTTTTTTTTAATTAAAGTCTTTTAATGTCTTTCTCTTTGATAATTATGTATTAGTTTTTCGTCACCTTAAATTCCACAGAGTTGTCCCATGTCCTCCAGTGATTCCTTTGGTTCTATCCTCCTGGATGTCCTCTTGTCCTCACTGCTCGTCCTCTTGTCTCTCGTATTTCATGGTACATTGGCTGCTGTAGACTATGATGACATGTTGCTCTGGATCTGTAGCTGTTATTATAGAAATGTCTCTAGTCCTCTGCATCTCGTTCCTCTGCTAGTCGTGCTCTTGTCCTCTGTCAGGAGTTGATGTTCTTAGCTGTCGACTGCTTGTAGACGTCCGACGATTTCTTTGTTACGGTACTTTAAATTAAAACATTGCCGTAATACTTTATAAGTTAAGCTACAAAAATCATACTGATGTTAGATTTAGCGTCTAACTTTGTCCAAAGTAGTTTAAAAAATTCGTGTCTCGGATGGCCATAGCGTACCGCTGCGACTGTGAATGTTAGAAGAGAGAGATTAGCTCTCCTGGGCTTCTATTTATATCCACTCAGAAAACTGCACCTGTCGATTCAGGAATCAGCCTGTCGACAGTTGAACCATGGCATGATAGCCTCCACTCTCGTCTCATTTCACATAATTGCACTTTTTCGCCAATCGCACTGTTTAACGCAGATTTCGATATTGCGATATTTTATTGCGATCAAATATTGTCTAATTTAATGACCTATGTGATATGCAATTTTCATGATGCTCGCACTACTAGTGTAAGTATAATGCTTTAAAAATCGCACTGGATTCGCAGTGCTTGTCCGAATTACGTAAAATTCGCACTGCACTTGTATCTGAATTTTACACATTTTTAGAAGTTTTTACCTTCTGTCTAACATTTAATTGCTTAATATTAAATATACTCTAAATTTAGCATTGACTTGGGGTGCGGTGCAAACTTTCAGGATCAGACAGGCTTCACACACACACACATTATTTACTTGTATACACACATGCCGTGGTAATCGCGTGATGTTTACCTGTTGGTTCCTGCTTGAAAGCCAGCTTCCAATCTCACCTGCTCGTCTATTATATATTATTGAAATTAACGTAAATATTTATAATATATTATGTATGCGCATTACAGCCTTTGCTTGTATTGTTGCAATATATCTAATAGTATATAATATATATATATCTTATAATATATATATCTTATTATGTATATATATATAATACATTTAATATTTATAAATATTAAATGTTTTATATACATCAAGAAACGGACTGTAGCAGAAAGTGATTGAAAAAAAAAAATATATATATATATATAGCAACAGAACACAGGATGATAAACAATGTTGTTTATATCAGAGCACATGGATGACGAGCATTTTCTTGTTTAAATTTGTTTTATGTAATATTTGGTCTTTTAGTCGTAAGTTTTGTATTTAGAAATGGATAAACATGTATGGGATACCAAACTCTTCATAAAAAGGTGTTCTATATTGTCATGTATTTTTTGAATGAATTTGTGCGCGGGTGTGATAATGTGCGATCGCTATAGCTTCAATGGTAGTTAACCGATTGATGTGAAACTTTGACAAGTAATTATTTAGGTAAATAGCTTCAATTTGTGTATACTCTGAGGTTCATAACTAGAAATATGTTTTTAGAAATAGTTTTTTTTTTAAGTGAAGAAAAACTCAGTTGTAACTCTTATCAAAGATAGGGTAATAAAAATTGGAGATAATTTCCATGCAAGCCTTTGCTAAATTATACAAAGTTTTTCATGAAATTTGTATATCTGTTTGTTCCATCAATCGTGTGACTTGGGCTTAGCCTATCAGAATACACTAAATTCAGTGAGATTCATTTGTTGTAGAGTTCGGATGGAACAGTCTGTCTGTAGAAGTTGCAAGGGGAAGTTGTGCACGGTGAAGAGAGCTGTTCTCTTACGAACGTAGATATGTCATATATAAAATAAACCTTGGAAATTCTTAACGAAGTTTTGCGTCAAGAACCGAGTGGGTAAAATATTTAGATAAAATTTAAGATTAATACAGTGCTGCTTTCGTGTAAGTTAAGATATCCACTTAGGGAAGTTAAAGACACTTCAAGATATCATGGAAGGTGTACATTAAATGCACCGCATTAGTTAATACCCATATTAATCCTGAGATTAAGAAAATATAAAGTATAAATTAAAAATAAACTGTACGAGTGAAATTTATAATCATTGTAAGTGAACAATTTATGAAGAAACTAATTAATGTTAGCAGTCAAACATAACAACAAGACTCATTGAAATATCGCCGCTGGAGCCACCTGCCATAGAAGAGGACGACAAGACGAAGAGGACGCCAGGATGAAGAGGACGCCAGGAAGGAGTGATGCTGTAGAAGAGGACGACGAGACGAAGAGGACGCCAGGACGAAGAGGACACCAGGAAGGAGTGACGCTGAAGAAGAGGACGCCAGGATGGGAGCGACGAGAGGAGAGGAGGACGTTGCAGAAACCAAGTAAAATCGATTTATATTATCGAACAATACAAACAATTATTTCTATTGTCAATACATGACAATTTATAATACAATATACATCTTTAAAAACAATAGTTGTGTATATCTATATATTAATACGTGAAGAGAAAACTTTGTACCCCTTTTTAAGCATATTGCGCACACGGAGGAGTGTGAGATTTGGCATAGTTAAAGTTTATATGGAGAAGGAGTGCAGAAAGCTAAAATTTATATATGTGTTACAAATACATTAAATAAAATAAAATAAAACATTCATTTGCACTTTAAAATTCATTTAAACTTTTTCAAACAATGGTAATTGTTAAAAATAAAATAATTTTGTTGCCAGGCAACAATAGTCTGTGGAGTGTATGTCAAGGCAAAAAAGCGTTTATTTTATATTTTGTATATTAGATATCTGTGTTTTATATATTAATGTGCAGTTGAAAGTGAAATACAGCTTGTTTAATATACACCTGTTGCAAAAGGAAAATTCTGTAGCAGCAATTTGAATTGACTTACTCTCGCCTAATTATTATTGGTGGTTTCAAAAAAGTGAGTACATTTTATTATTTTTAAATTAAACCCTGTCTAATCTTAGTTTCAGTAATTTCATTACATGTTTTTTGTTACATTCAGATATTCGCACCTACTTCCATTATGCCTCGACATAGAACATTGACGGGTCGGAGTGAGAGACAAAGAAGAAGGAAGTCAAAATGATAATAGACCAAATGCAAATTTAAATAGTGTAAATAGTATAACATTGACGGGTCGGAGTGAGAGACAAAGAAGAAGGAATATATATTCGCGTGAAAGTCAAAATGATAATAGACCAAATGCAAATTTAAATAGTGTAAATAGGATACAAAATGATGAAATTATTTTGAGGGATACATTTAAATGTGCACTGAATGTCATTCCAAGAAATTTTAATACTTTTGATTGTGGATTAATGCATTTACAATGCAGGTTTTGCAATGCAAAACATTTCAAATCTGAGGTCACTTTAGGTGAAAGGACTGCATTCACTTCATGTTGTCATAAGGGTAAAGCAATATTACCGGCCTTAAGTCAAAATGAGTACTTTAAATCATTGTATGATGGACTTACTTCAAATGAACCTTCAATAAAAAAGAAAGTCAAAAAATTATTTTGAAAACATTCGTAAATACAATTCATCATTTGCTATGGTTAGCATAGAAGCTAAAATTTCGGATACAGTTATGCGTGGAGTGTATCATTTTAAAATACATGATGTTTTTTATCACAGATCAGGTCCAATGACTGCTGGATATGGTCGCTCACCATGTTATGCGCAATTATATTTTTATGATGTTGACACTGCTGTCAATTATAGATTACGTGAACACTATAATCAAACATGCAATAACAATATAATGCGCGAAATCTCTCTTGAATTGGAACGCATTAATCCTTTCGTTCGGTCATTCATTGCAATGAAAGAGCATTGTCAGAGAGTTGAAAATCAAAATAAAGAAATTTGTATGCTCATTAAAGTGAATCGTGATTTAGATCTACGCCATTATAATGATGCAGTTCAAACTGATGTAACAGTAATATTTAGTACAGTTGATGGTGAGCCACCCTTTGAACGAAATATGGTTTCAAAAGTTAATGGTACCATTAAAAATATCTCTGTTTTGGATTCATCATTGGACCCTTTAGCATATCCATTACTTTTTCCAAATGGTGATACTGGGTGGCATATCAATATTTCTCATAATGTACCAACTACATCTAATTCAAGAGCGCCCAGAAATAAATTAACCATGCTTCAGTATGCAGCCTATCGACTTGCAATTAGAGAAGATTTTAGCATGTTGCACCATTCACAAAAATTATTTCTGCAGTGGATAGTTGATATGTATGTGAGAATAGAGGGCACAAGGTTACATTTCATTCGACAAAATCAAACAAGTCTTAGGTCTGAAGTTTACAACAATTTAACAGATTATTTAGAATTGAACCCCAATGCCAATAATGTTGGCCGTAGAGTAATTTTACCATCTTCATTCAATGGATCTCCAAGAAATATGTATCAGAATTATTTAGATGCAATGTCAATTGTACAACATTTCGGAAAGCCTTCTTTGTTTATTACAATGACTTGCAATCCAAGTTGGCGTGAAATAGTTAGCAATATTGGTGTAGGTGAGTCAGCTAATTTTCGACCTGATATTGTTGTGCGTGTATTCAAGTCCAAACTGAAAGCATTACACTAAAAAAATCTTCGGTAAAGTTGAAGCACTCATTTATACAATTGAGTTTCAAAAGAGAGGATTGCCTCATGCTCACCTTTTACTCTCTTTAAATGAGCAAGATAAAATTGTTAACACTACCGATATTGATAAAGTTGTATCTGCGGAGATTCCTAACATTCAAACACATCCTACATTACATGAATATGTTGTAAAACACATGATGCATGGTCCATGCGGTGTACTTAATCCAAATTCTGTATGTATGAGAGATGGAAAATGCACAAAAGATTATCCAAAACGATTTAATGAATTTACATGTGAATCATTAAATGGATATCCATTATACAGAAGGCGTGATAATGGCATTAATGCTGAAGTTCGTGGTAGTTGCCTCGACAATCGTTATGTTGTACCATACAATCCGTATTTACTTGCCAAATTTAATTGCCATATAAATGTTGAAGTATGCACTACAGTTAAAAGTGTTAAATACATTTATAAATACGTGTATAAAGGCTATGACAGTGCATCTGTTGAATTAGGTTCAGAGAGAAATGAACCAGGTCAAGAAATACAAATTGATGAAGTTAAAATTTTTTTAAATGGCCGTTATGTCGGATCAACTGAAGCTGTATGGCGCATCTATGAATTACCAATGCATTTTCAATCACATGTCGTCGTTAGACTTGACATTCATTTACCATGTAGACAGAATGTTTACTTTCGAGAAGGGCAAGAACGTCAAGCAATTGAAAATGCAAGACAAACAAAATTATTAGCATTTTTTGAATTGAATCGATCAGATCCATCAGCGCATGAATATAAGTATACTGAAATTCCTTTGCATTATGTGTGGGAAGATTCCCGAAAAAAATGGAAAAAGAGAAGGCGTGGAGGTGATAAAATCATTACACGCATATATGTAGTATCACCAAAAGACATCGAACTTTTCCATTTGCGATTGCTTTTATTACATGTCTGTGGTCCAAAATCATTTGAGGATGTTAGAACATACAATGAAATTATACACACTTCTTTTGTTGAAGCGTGCCATGCTCGCGGCATTGTTTCAAATGATAATGAATGGCGCGAATGTTTAAATGAAGCAAAAGAATTACATTCACCAAAACAAATGCGAAATTTATTTGGTTACATTTGTGCATTAAATGTGCCAGCCAATGCATTGGCGTTATGGAATGAATTTAAAGTATATCTTAGTGAAGATTTTTTGAGAGATTACAACGAAGAAGTTGTGATGGTACAATTCTGGTACAATATTAAATTAACAAAAACATGGTATAAAAGACCATAAGTATTGTATTGCTTCATTTTTTAACAATTTGGTCATAATTAATTAAACCTTTAATAATCCCTGTAAAGTTTCGGTGAGTGGACTATATAAATATTTTGTGAACGCAAAAGTAAATTGGCAGGATTCTAACTGTTTTCATCGCAAAAAACAAGAAACACAGCAAAAAATATATGTCGCATACTGAGATAACGAGACGAGCCCTGACAACGTCAGCAGTGAGGAATGTTTTTCCGTAAACAAGTCGATGCTGTAAACAGCATTGTGGGGAACAATAGCTTGATGACGTAGTTTTCGCCCCACCTACGCAATATGAAACAAAGAATCTGGGTCATTTTCTTCTAGAGCGTGAACGCAGCCGGCCGGCAAACAGTTCACTGAGTGTGAATTTTAAATTTTACACCACTAAAAGTGGTTAATTACAAAAGTGTTAACAACAGTGACACCTTACCATTGGGTAAGGTGTAATACTATAAAATGTGACCGGTAGCGTAATCAGTAAACTCGCGGTGTGCGAAGTTTTACCGTACGGAAAACCGCAGCTGAGACTGTACAAAAATTTGGGTGAGAACGTTCCAACATCATTTTTATTTTTACGTAAAACAACATAATTCAATATAATGACCAACTCAAAAGTCACTCAATGTTAACATGAAACTAAATCTTATTTAAAATTTTAAAATGAGCTCAATAAAATAAATCAATTGTACCAGAGCGTGAGAGAGAGAGAGTGCCTTAAATTCTCTAAGTGCTGGGTTGTGCGAGGTATATAAATGTATTTGTTTAATGTTACATAATTGCATATTCAGTGTCTCATATTTAATGTTTATTTTGGAGGGTTAAAATTGTTTTGCTAACGCCCATGGCGTAATATGTGGGGTACATATTCGAGTCAGTTTCCAGTATGTAATTAGATTCAAGTTTAAAAAATAAAAAGTAACTTGTATATGTTATCTTGAGTACAATTATTTCAGGTAGTATGTTTCACAAACCTGGTTCGTGTTACATGAATTCTGGCCCTAAATGTAAATTTGTATGATGTTGCCCAATCTGACAACATGGCGTCCGGTTTCAAAAGTGAAATTAATTTACTAGTACACACAAGATTATTGTAACTAATAAAACAATAAAAGCCATTAGTTACAAATTGCGCCCGTAATAACAGGGACATTAGTTACAAATGGCGCGTGCCGAAAGGGACTCGACATAAAACCTAATTTTATGTGGGGTATACTTACCTGAATGTGAAATAACTACCTGGGGTAAGAGTGCGAAAGTACGTAACACGTGCACAAGGTAAGGTTAAATTTTTTAGGTTATAAACATATATGTTTTAGCAACATAAAATAGCAAATATGAGTACTAATGACAATATTACATTAGAAATCAGTACAGCTGAGGTAGATTTGACTAGTGAGATGGATATTCAACCAACTCAAACTAGTCAGACTGACGAGGCAAATATGCTCGTATCTGTTGTATCTGTAGAGACGGAGAAAGTCGCTACATCCATTTCAACTAGTTCAGAAAGTAAACCAGATGGTACTGCTGCTTTGATGCAGCTAATATTGCATAAATTTGATGAACAGAGTGTAAAATTTGACAATTTTGACAAAAAGCTAGATGAGCAGAAAAATGAAATCGTAAATAGTCTTGATATTAAGTGTAACGAATTAAAGAAAGAAATTAAAATTCGTAATGATAATCTCATTAAGCAGTGTGATAAAGTGATTAAAAAATTGGATGAGAGTTTAATTCAAACAGAAAATCAGAAGGTGGTAGTAGTGAACATAGTACGAAAAACGAAGTACTGATTATTAAAGTAAATAACAGTGACAATGTGAATAATGAATTTACAGATAGTAAGAATATGGTGTTAGAAAATGATAACGAAAGTATTATGAGTGAAAATGAGGTGTTTGAGTGTATTGAGTCAGAGAGAGAGTTTGGAGAAAGTATTTTTGTACAAGGGGTGCAGGGGTTAGAATTTTCTTTTGATGTTGTGTTAGGGGGTGAAGAAAAGTCTTTACGTATTTTTAATAAGGACAAGAGTTCCTTCAATTTATATTTGGGAGACGATAGGTCTACAAATAAAGTTCCTTGGTATTTTTGTGTACCTCATAAGTGGTACAGTAATTTTGAGTTAGGGACCCCTGCATATTTGGAGAGGGAGAGTGTAATTTGGTGTTATGGAGAGAAATGTATTCAGAGAGAAAGTGTAGAGAGGTATTGTGAGAAAAAGAAAGTAATAACATTTTTTAAAGTAAATAGAAAGTATAGAGAATTGGTAGAGAGGTTAGGCATAGAGACGGTGGATGAAAATAATGAATACTTACCTTGTAGTAACAGTGAAATTGAAATAACAATAGATGATGATAATAATGGTATCAAGTACTTACCTTTGGTAGAAAATTATGATGATAATTACAAGATGAATAACAAGATTATAACATATGATCTTACCGATATAGACAGAACCCTACTCGATCGTGACTTGATATATTTGTTTGATAATTGTTTGATATATGAATATAATGTTTCTAATCATAAAATTTATTCATTAAAAAATAAGATAAATAGATATAAGATTAGGATGTTATTCAACTATGGAGGATAGACTGTTGTATTGTGAAATGAACATTAAATATATGTGAAAAGTGGTATTGAATTGGACTGCATATGGACTGATTTTGATTAATGACGAAATAATGTGTTTGGAGTGTATATTTTTCATTTTTTCATATGTTTTATATATCAATGTATTTATGTATTTTTGATGTTGTATTACAGGTATATTTTGTGTACACCAGTTATTATGTATTTTAATAATTAACATGTTTTGTTTAATTAAACAAGTTTAAACAAATGAATAATATTTAAAGGTCAATTACTGAATTAAAATAGTACAAAAGAAAGTTGTACTAATTTGTAACAGAAGTAAATTATTAATTATAATAGAAAGTTTCTAATGAAATCAAGTTATTATTTAATTTGTAATGAAGGTAATTCCTAATGAATAATAATAAAAAATTTCTAAGGAATAATAAATGTTTAAGTAAGAATATATATTTGAAAAGTGAGATGTACTGTTATGAGTAGATGAGAGATGAATTTTATAAGACAATTGTCAATGATTACAGTATGGTAGAATGTTTAAACAGGAATAGAGCCTGGGTATGAATAGAAGCAGGTGAGTTATTCAATTGAAGTTAAATGGAGTTAGATAGTTAAGAATTTTAAAGAAAATAATACCAAGAGAGTATTAGATATTTAGGGACACAGTAGTTAGTGATTATTTGTAAAGGTGAGTAAAGTCAAGGTTAAACATATATTTGTTGTTGATGATATTTTGTAGTGGGGGTGAGGTGATAAGGAGTAGCCAACGTATAGCGTTGTGGCAGGTAATAGCGTAGTTTGAGGGAGTGTTTGCTGAATTTTTTGGAAGGGCAAAAAATTATGGATGTATATAGCTAGTTAGGGAACACCCATCTCTGTAAAAGACTATAGGTGCTATAGGATTTATCGTCGGAATGAAATTAATAAAGGTGTTTATAATTGGGATATTGGTGTCATGATAGGTAAATTTGGTTGTCAGTTAGAAGAAGGTGAGTAAAATAAAATTAAGTAAAGGCATAGTGAATATAGGAGTCACCCAGACTAAACAATGATAGAATGTGAAAGGTTAGGTAGTTAGGTAGGTAGAATATTCAGAGTAGAGAGGTAATGGGAAGTGAATGATGAAATAATAATAATAATAATAATATGAATATTAATAATAAATGTGAAATAATAATATAATAATTGATGTCTAATTAATTAATTAATTGCAATTGTAAATTTTATAATTTAAATGCAAACTTAAATAGATAGAGCGTGCAATTCGTAATCAAGATTAAATATGAATTAACCATTTCGATGTATTACTGTATTAATACAATGATAATGTGTATTATTATGTATTATGTTATGAAATTTTAACATGATTTATGGAAATAGTGTGTGTGGAGGAGAAAGAGGGGTAAATATTGTTAACAGCGCCAATTATTACCTGTTAATAATAATAATAATAATAATTTTAATTTCAATAAGATTTTATTAATTATTTTTTGTTTTTCTCCATGTGTGAGTAATATTGGGAATTTATATGGGGATTTCCATATTTTCATTTATAATTAAATTCTTTGTTATATCAATATGTGTTTCTTTTATAATTATAATAATTATAAAACAGAAAGAATTAATTATTATCGATGGGAATCGAAAAGATATTTATAATTCAGGGTAGTCCATACTGAGAATGGCAATTCTATATAATTCTTGTATGTTACATTTTTTGTACTTATATATTAGTAGTATTTCAAGCAAACCCAGTGCTTATTAGCACAAACCAGCACATAGCTAAGGGGAACCAGTCAGTTAAGGATAGAATAATATACCAAGCCACTATTTTGATATTTTTCATTTATTGTTTCAGTGTTTGGTGATATTATGACGGCGGTCCTGAGCTGGCCAGCGTGTCAGAGCAGGGGCGTTACGTGCCTAATTGGCCTTATGGTGTTGGGATCTCGAAGGAGAAGTCCAGTAAGGTCATGCAGGTACTGTCATCGTCATCAGACCACGGGTGAGTTATTGATTTTCTTTTTGTATAAATTGTAAGGGGGTTGTGGCGACCTATCCTGGCTGATCCCTTTAGGAAGTATGAATGGGTCAATGAAAGTTTTTATGCTTCGGCACAAAATCTTTCATTGAGGGGGTTTTGTGATGGTACAATTCTGGTACAATATTAAATTAACAAAAACATGGTATAAAAGACCATAAGTATTGTATTCCTTCATTTTTTAACAATTTGGTCATAATTAATTAAACCTTTAATAATCCCTGTAAAGTTTCGGTGAGTGGACTATATAAATATTTTGTGAACGCAAAAGTAAATTGGCAGGATTCTAACTGTTTTCATCGCAAAAAACAAGAAACACAGCAAAAAACATATGTCGCATACTGAGATAACGAGACGAGCCCTGACGACGTCAGCAGTGAGGAATGTTTTTCCGTAAACAAGTCGATGCTGTAAACAGATGAACAATAGCTTGATGACGTAGTTTTCGCCCCACCTACGCAATATGAAACAAAGAATCTGGGTCATTTTCTTCTAGAGCGTGAACGCAGCCGGCCGGCAAACAGTTCACTGAGTGTGAATTTTAAATTTTACACCACTAAAAGTGGTTAATTACAAAAGTGTTAACAACAGTGACACCTTACCATTGGGTAAGGTGTAATACTATAAAATGTGACCGGTAGCGTAATCGGTAAACTCGCGGTGTGCAAAGTTTTACCGTACGGAAAACCCCAGCTGAGACTGTACAAAAATTTGGGTGAGAACGTTCCAACATCATTTTTATTTTCACGTAAAACAACATAATTCAATATAATGACCAACTCAAAAGTCACTCAATGTTAACATGAAACTAAATCTTATTTAAAATTTTAAAATGAGCTCAATAAAATAAATCAATTGTACCAGAGCGTGAGAGAGAGAGTGAGAGAGAGAGAGAGTGCCTTAAATTCTCTAAGTGCTGAGTTGTGCGAGGTATATAAATGTATTTGTTTAATGTTACATAATTGCATATTCAATGTCTCATATTTAATGTTTATTTTGGAGGGTTAAAATTGTTTTGCTAACGCCCATGGCGTAATATGTGGGGTACATATTCGAGTCAGTTTCCAGTATGTAATTAGATTCAAGTTTAAAAAATAAAAAGTAACTTGTATATGTTACTATCTTGAGTACAATTATTTCAGGTAGTATGTTTCACAAACCTGGTTCGTGTTACACGAATTCTGGCCCTAAATGTAAATTTGTATGATGTTGCCCAATCTGACAACATGGCGTCCGGTTTCAAAAGTGAAATTAATTTACTAGTACACACAAGATTATTGTAACTAATAAAACAATAAAAGCCATTAGTTACAAATTGCGCCCGTAATAACAGGGACATTAGTTACAAAGTATCCTTTAATACAGCTCTATTAGAAATTGAAGATATTTTGAATGTTCATAATTTGTCATGTCAAGAACTTGGTTTACCAGTTCCCACGTATTCGCAGAGAACAGATGAAGCAAATGCTATTGATCCAATAGAACAAGAGTTTCTGTTTTCTGAGCATTATGAAACTGCAAATATTGAACAGCGTAATCTAATTGATCGTGTGATTCGTGAAGTTTTGCATCATGATACTGGATCTAATGTTTTTTGTTTAACCGCTCATGCAGGTTGTGGAAAAACATTCACACAAACAGCAATCATTCACAAATTAAATTCGCTTAATCTTAGTTGCATTGCAACAGCGTTCAGTGGCATAGCTTCAACTCTATTACTTGGAGGTAGAACTTTACACAATGTGTTTAAATTGCCTATACCCATTTTGGAAAATTCTATAGCAAATATTACCGCAAATAGTAGCTATGGACGTTACATAAATTCATCATCATTGATAATTATTGATGAAATTTCTATGTGCCCACTGCAAGTGTTGAAAATCATAGATAGATTATTGCAGGATCTATGCGATGAAAATGATAAACATAAACCAGTTGGAGGGAAAACGATACTTCTGTGCGGTGATTTTCGGCAAATCTTACCAGTTGTCCCACATGGATCACGTGCAACTTTAATTGAAAATTGTGTCACGAGTTGGCATAAATTTGTTTATTTTCATAAAGTAACGTTTACTCAAAATATGAGAGCCTTACCAAGTGAAATAGAATTTGTCGAATTCTTGGAAAAAATTGGTAATTATGAAGCCCCACAATTCCCTCAGTTTTAGTAATGATGAAGCCCCACAATTCCCTCAGTTTGGTGAAAATATTATTGAAATACCTCGGCAATTAATAGGAGATGAAAATAATATTATTAATGAGGTGTATGGAAATATTTCCGAAAACATACTCTCAGATAACATATTGAAGTCAGTTATTTTAGCACCTAAAAATGATGATTGTACTTTTATTAATACTGATATACTTAATCGAATACCAGGTGAACAGAAAACATATCATAGCTACGATAAAATAATTTGTGATGATGACAATGAAATCAATAACTATCCAGTAGAGTTTTTGAATTCTTTGACTATTAGTGGTTTGCCACCACATAAGTTAGTATTGAAAGTTCATTGCATCGTTTTACTGATCAGAAACTTAAATACAAAGGAAGCATTAGTCAATGGAACAAGAATGCACATCAAGTGTATGCATCGTAATGCTATTGATTGCGAAGTTTTAACTGGAACCGCACGCAATAAGAGAATTTTGATTCCACATATAAATTTAACATATTCCGGTACTGTTTTACCATTTAACTTTCAAAGAACTCAATTTCCAATTATACCTGCATTTGCGATGACAATAGATAAGTCTCAAGGACAAACATTAGAAAAAATTGGAATTTTATTGAGGCAGCCAGTTTTTACACATGGTCAATTGTACGTCGCAGCAAGTAGAGTTCGATCATTCGATGGTTTGAGATTTTATATTTCCGAATATAATGGGCAAGGGCATTTAGCAAATGATGAAAAGAGTTTTTACAAAAAACATCGTTTACACAGAAGTTCTGAATCATTAAATTCGCTTTCAAACTATTTTAAGTTCAATGGACAACATTTATTTTTTTAACCGCCCGGTTTTTTTGATTTAATGAAAAATATATGAAAAAATACAAGGCACGTATTTTTTATTTCATTTTTTATTTTGTATTAATTTTTTATTTAAATTTTATATAATTCGAAAAAGATAGGCAAAATAACTGTGTAGCCTTGGCGAAACCTGGTCAGTATGGCAATAAAAAAAACCCAAGGAAATGTCAAAAAAACGTGTTATTGCTTTTTAAATATGGCTTAGCCAAGCTAAACCTCATTTTTCCTATCTTTCATATTTTTCAAATAACTCGAAAATTAATGCATAGAAAAAAAAATTAAAAAATTATATAAGCTTTGTAGCAGTTAATCTTCAAACTGTTTTCGAATTTTGTACCTTACCAAAAATGAAATGTAATCCACTGGAATTGAAAACAATGTATCTTATACTTCTATGAATGTCAAGTCTCATTTTTATTAGCGTTTATTTGATTCAATAATATCATGAAGAAATTAAAACTGACAATGAATTATATAAAAAAATAAATACGAATACAAGCTGTAATTGTGTTTTTTTTTTTCAACTGTTACTAACATTAAATTTTAAATTTCATTGGTATTGCAGGGAATTAAGGCAAACAACACACGCTAATGACGTATTTGTACACGCTCGCAGCTGACATAATAGAACAAAATTCTAAAAAATTATATGCAATAATTATAGAGGTATACTCTTTGACAAAAGAACCTCAATAACGTTCAAACTTAAAAATTTAATGAATTATGGTCGAATTTCGACCACTGGGCGACCACTAGTAATAAATAATTTTTCATCTCCTCCATAATAGACTTGTTTGTGATTTTTACACACTCACTATATCCTTATTAGTATAATAAAATTTGATCTGTTGCAATATACCATATATAATATAATGTAATGTAATATAATAAATATATCTATGCTATTTGTTAAATTTAAATGTGTGTGTGTGTGTGTGTGTGTGTTCAAAAGGTCTTTTCTGATTCTTATCCAATCCAGGTATAGTGGCTATCAGCTATTCCCATCTAGCCAATGGTTTTCTTCCAGTTCTTTTTTTCTGTCCATCATTTACAAACCCTTCAGCTTCTCCTGTGTCTGTCTCCATCCTGTATTGAAATGTGTCAGCACGAAGCAGTATAACAATTACTATGCTTCACACTTTATAACTCGCATTTTATACTGTTTTGTTCTTAGTTCAGTCCTGACGTAAACAAACCCACGTGGGAAACTCGAAACGCTATTCGTTAGGGGAGTTGCCACTATTCACACAGTAATGTGTTACATGCATGTGCAGAATGCCGGTACGAGGTTTGTTCAAAAAAAGACTGGACTTTTGTCATACAAACTTTATTACTGTAATTACAACATTACAAATGTTTGTCCTCTTCAAAGTACTCCCCCCTGCTTGCAACACACCACTCCCATCATTTCTGCCACTGTTGGAATGCTCCCTGGAACTCGTTTTGTGAGATGGTGCGTAGTTGTCTCTGCGAATTCTGTTGAATCTCATCAACACTTTGAAAACGACGTCCTTTCAGGGTGGTTTTCAATTTTGGAAACAGGAAAAAGTCCGCGGGGGCCAAGTCTGGAGAGTACGGAGGGTGAGGAAGGACGGCTATTTCATTACCGGCCAAAAATTGGCTGATTAGCAGAGACGAGTGGCTTGGCGCGTTGTCATGATGCAACACCCAGCTCTTGTTTTTCCACAGCTCAGGCCTCTTCCGGCGCACATCTTCCCTCAAACGCCTTAAAACTTGTACGTAGAACTCCTTGTTAACAGTCTGACCCTGTGGCACGAATTCGTGGTGGACTACTCCTCAATAATCAAAAAAAATAATCAACATCAACTTCAAGTTTGACCGACTCATGCGTGCTTTTTTTGATCAGGGCGACATTTTTCCAATCCATTGTAACGATTGCGCCTTGGTTTCAATGTCGTAGCCATAAACCCATGTTTTGTCTTCTGTTATGATGGTTTTTATGAAGTTTTTGTCGGTACTGGCACGATCAAGCAGCTCTTGGCTGATCTTGACACGGTTCTCCTTCTGGACGTTGGTCAACAGACGTGGCATGAGTTTTGCAGAGACGCGATGCATGCCAAGTTTTACGGTCAAAATTTCGTGGCACAACCCGATGCTGATGCCGACTTCCTCAGCAACCTCTCGCACAGTCAAACGGCGATTTGCACGGATCACGGAACGAACAGCGTCAATGTTTTCATCGTTTGTTGACGTCGAAGGTCGTCCCAATCTTGACTCTTCCTCAGTCGATGTTCTGCCCGATTTAAAACGTGTAAACCACTCGTGACACTGCGAACGGCTCATACAGTCTTCCTTATAGGCTTGCTGAAGCAAAGCCCATGTTTCAATAAAAGTTTTGTCGGTATTGCAGTAAAATTTCATACAAACACGCTGCTCCATAAAATCTTTCATCTTTACTTCGCAGAACGGTGAATGCACGTGTTTACTTAGACAGTTTTATGCCGCCAACTAATACGAGTAGAACGACGCAACAATCGGGGTTAAGTTGCCGAAGGTGGCCGCTAGGCAGCACCACATGTCGGAACACGCTCCGTACACTGATCGGAGCGCTATTTCAAAGATCCTGTCTTTATTTGAACAAACCTCGTATAGTCATGTGAGAGTTATATTACCACTTAAATTGGGGCACACCATATTAAGACTTCATCCTTATCACTGTATTCTGAATCCTATTGAAAGGATATGATGCCCATCACAGCACAACATATGCTACCTGATATAAAACAATTGACAGAAAGAGGTAAATGAAACAATGGCAGACAAGGCGCGTCATTGTTTCGAGCATATAATCAAGAAAGAAGATAAATTCTGGGACTAGGCCCGACATCACCAATGTTGTTGTGGACAGTCTTGTCAATAATAATGCTGACTCAAGTGTTGATATAAGTTCTGACACACATGAAATGGATTGAATTACCTTCTGACAGTAACTGATAATATACATTACACTGGCAGTTATCACAGCTTCTATTTTCATTTTAAATAAACTTTACTTTTTTGCTTTGTTGCGATTTTTAAACGGTTAATAAAAAAAGCCATTAACTAACTGGTGTTATAAAATATTTCTCTGTCGGTGCGACAACAGTCACATGAATTTTACTGTGGTCAGGAGAAATTATTACAATTTACAAGTGTTTACACAGTATCAATATTATGTGTACCCTGTCTGTACTGCTTCTGTCAGAGTGACATGCCTCTAATTCAAGTAGCAAATAGCGTTTCAGATGTGCCACACCTGGTTGTTTACATCAGGATTAAACTAAGAAAGGAAATAGTGTAGGCTGTTATAATATGTAGCAGAAGACTTTCAGTATTTGGGATGAGAAGGGAGGAATTGGAAAGGATAAAAATTATTACTTACTAAGAACTTTATGCGATGTATGATACCATCATTAACTAGATTCCATAAAATCAGTGGAAGTTGAATGGTCATTCAGTGCAGAATCATGATCATTAGCAACAAATTATACAGAGGAGGCCACAACTTATACAGAGGTGTAGTATTAGGCAGAGGAAGGGGGAAACAATTTGTGTCTGCTGTGATTGTATTTGTTCAGCAGTTTCCAACATTACGGATCTCACAATTTTCTAGTGTGGAGTACATAATTATGTGGCCTCATATATGCTGGTGTTTGTGTATTGTGCATTCATACATGCATGTGTGTGTGTGTGTGTGTTGTGCAGAACCTAATTTTTGTGAAGTTTTTCTGTCATTTGATTTTTGAGTTAGTAAAACTTTATTACTATTATTATTTATTAATCTTTACCACTACGTGTTGAATTTTCGTTGTTTTCAGGTTCATATTATGTAGGATTGTATGAATGTTTTAGAATGTTGTTGTTATTATTATTATTATAGAAATAAAAGTGTGTATATTCAAACTTTCAAATTGATATGATATATTTTAGTACTGATACATTTATGTATTTCTGTAGGAAAACATGAGCTTTTCTGATGCTGAAGAAACACTGCCAGTCACAGATCCAGAGAATACGTGTGATGTTCCAGTGAATGTAAGTGATTTTTAACAGATTGTTTTCTTTTGCTTTTTCAAATTCATAAAATACTTATTTGTTCATTTATTTACTCTACACATATTGTGTAAAGTAGATTTCTTAATTACTTAATATTCCTTTTATTTATCTAAGTATTGGCCATTTTACCAATTATTTACCACTTTATGTTTTTAATTATGTTTGGAATAAAGTATTTTGCTTTTTTTTCTGATCAGTTCATTTTTTAAAACCACCATTTTGTGTAGTAGCAAATTTTTAACACTTTGGGTGCTGGATGTTTTGGCACAAAACTTCTATATAGAGCCGGCTGCTGACGCAAAATACTTCTATAGAGTGCCGGCCGTTTTTAATGTTTTTCAAAAAATTCTTGTGAAACTATAACATAACATAGAAAAATGGTACTTACCTTGTTTTAAACATTGAACCTTCCTCTTCATAATGAAGTATAACATTTTATTGTTTTATATAAACACTTTCAATGAAACTTCACTTTTTTATAAAAAAAAAAGTTGACGAAACTGTTATACCACACTAAAAATATTATAAAATCACTTTAAATTACCTAGAAGTAGTATATTTCACTGTTGAAACACAAAACATAAGAAAATGTATCACTGATATTAGTTTGTGTAATTTTTTTTGAATGAAAAACTTTGAAGCATAGGAATTGGAAATTTTCATGTAAAATTTCTTCGTAGTTTCAGTTTGGTTCAGTTGAGCTACCATCTGCTGGCAATTACAAGAACTAAGAACACTAACAAACATTATGTGAACATCGAAAACGCCGTCATTAGAAGTGATTGTCTGGATGAATCAGAATACACTGCAAGACAATGTAATGCTAAAAGTAGGGCAGCTTGTCATGGCATACCAGCATTGTTGCTGGAATACCATCTGATGTAGGCACTGATGATAACTGCTGAAGATGAAGCTGAAATATTAGATTAAACAAGAGACATCAGACAAAAGACCAGAGCCCCTCACTTTAGAAACTAAAAAAAAGGCATGATAAATGTTGGTGAAACAAAAAATGTTATATGCAAGATAGTTATAAAGTTTAATATGCAAAGTAACTAAAGTTTGAACGTGTCGTAACCCCTGATAGGGTAATTAAATGTCAATCAACAAATAATGCACTTTTACTTTATATCAAGCAGTTTTAATGTTTTTCATAGGATTTACAGGAACAAGAGAGTGATAAAAATATGTATTTTTCAGTCTCTTTGGAGGTTTCTTTTGTAGGTAACCAGAAAACCTATTTGTGGTTCACATAAAAAAATGTTGAAAAACCAACATCAGATGGTTAGAAAAATATTGTTATGACGGTCTACTGATCGTCATTGTATGGTACAGTGGAAAACAAAATACAATACACCAATAAAGTCACTAAAAAACAGCTTTAATTATCACAATTAACAGTTTGTAATCATCAAGTTATTCAACCAGATTATTGTCATACAACAATTCAAGTTAATCTGTCCACACAAATAATAATGACACAATTGCCCCTTTAATTCTGATATCACTTTCGCAGTATAATCACTTTACTAATACACCACTTGAGATGCACCGTGTAATCGCCCGAAGTAAACTGAAAACTACGCGGGGAGGGGGGATTTATAGTCTACATGGCCTTGGCAGAAACACTAGTTGGGCTAGTTGAGAAGCTTGTCGAACAATGCTATCCAATGTACGAGTGTTTTGTATTACATAATACTGTAATATGCATGTTAAGTGTCACGTACGCGCACAAACATTACAGCTGGGCTCGCCGAGAAACATGTAGAACGTTCTGTAATGGCGTAACAATATGTCTGGTCTCTGATTAGTGCTTACATAGCTCAGATTGGGCTTATTTAAAACTTTATGAATGGTTTTTCATATGACGTACCACCTCCTTCAGCGTGGCTCAGCTGTTCTGAAGTTAAGACATTTTCAATTACACAGCAGGAATCAATTATTAAAAAAAAAAATGAATACAGATAAATCCACCAAGAGTATACAAGCTTGTGAAACAAACATTACACAATGTCATTAAAACATGTAATGTATTTGGAGATGAATATGTGTAAACCTTAACTAAATTTTTTTATAATTGAAGTTGAATGAATTTTTCTTAATATATTTTAATATGATGACAACTTGTGCAGCCTACATTTAAAATCTTATTTGAACATAACCCAATGTATTCGCATGATGAAATTTTACCATAGGTTTAGCGTCTGGCAACATATTTTTGTATTGCTGGAAAAATGCTGTTAAGATTTTAAAGTTTGTCATACAGAAGGGCCGTTCAAAGTTGAAACAATATTATTTCTATGTAATTAATAATATAATATCTTGCCTTCGGGTTCTCCTCCAGGGTCTTACAGACGAAAACAGCTGCAGACAAGGTTATTTGGGTTTGAGTTTCGATTCGTATTCTAAAACAACTAGCTTTCTTTAATGCAATATTTGCTTTCACTTTACATTTACACTACACTTTCAATAAAAAACGAGAAGGCATGAATACTTAATCAATTAATATAAACTGATATGAAAATGACGCAACAATAACGCAATATAACAAAGACTTAACCAGCACTTTGCAACACTCTCTCACTCATGCTTTTTACATTTCTCTTTTATTTTTTCTTTTAAAACCCCATTATTATAACTTTGTGTTTGTATTTAATTTCTGTATTTATGGAATGGTTCTGATAATGTTATGAAGAGTACTTAACAATCCCCGGCGTTAATAAGTTCAATCACCACCTCGTGTTGTTGGCTGTTTCTGGTCACTTCCAAATGTTATTTCCACAGTTCATGAATTTTCTCACTACCGCGACATACTCCATCTTATTTAATTTACCATGGTTTCAAGTTACACTTTACACTTTTTTACCATTTTGTCGGCCGACTTTAGTTTGCTCGAGCACTTACGTTTTTAATTAGCTGACCGCGCGGTCTTGAGTTACAGTTGAACTAACTCTCTATATTGTTTGTACACTGTTAAACCTTCATTTAAAAACCACTACATTGTTCACGCTTTAATAGCTGTACTGGATAAGCCTACTTTAATTTCGGCCTATCTTACACGCCCGAGGCCATGGTTTTTAGTTAATGCACTGCTCTCTGCTAAAGGTGACTGTCTGATGCAAACACTGGTGATAGTGTTCTTACTGTGATTTACGCAGAGACTGAGCTGGCAAGCTGTTGCGTAATCCGTCTGGCTGGGCTGTCTAGACATCAACAGTCTACAATAACATTGTATGTTGCTGGTTACAATGGGGTACCCCTTAGATGAATACTAGCTGCTTTGAAATTAACTGATTTAAATCTTTACTGTCTCTAACACAAAATTCTGTACCATCACAATACCCCCCCCCAATGAGAAGTTTTATGCCGAAGCATAAAAACTCTCATTGCCTAAAACCTAAGAGGATCAGTGAAGATAGGGCACCGCAACCCCCCTTAGTTATTTGCTAAAATCATGGGTACTTACCCCCCTAGTCTGGCGGCTGTGGCTGCACCCATCCGACCTCACTGGACTTCTCTGCTCGAGATCCCAACACCATAAAATCAGATAGGCACCCACCACAGTATCACCTGACTCTGTAACATTCAATTAAAATATCAATAAATGGCCTACCGTGATACCCTATTCTCAACTGATTTGTTTCCTCTTAGTCATACCGGCTCATTATTAGCAAAGTACTGGTTCTTTTTCACACAAAGTGCTGGCTTTCCATTTAGTGTAGTTGGCCTACAATGACCGCTGTTCTATATTCGTACATAATTACATAAACAGGATACAACATAATAAACATTGGTTTCCATCAACTCTGTAACTGGCCTTCATAAAATACAATGTCCACCTGGCCATATAAATGTACGGTATACTTACAGCTAAATCATATAAATTCCATACAAATTGAATAATGTTCACAATACATTATTACCCCTCCAAAATAACATATTGATTAACCCAAACATTTTTGCTTATTTTTACCCAAAAATTTCCTTCAGTTTCCAATTTTCAATGAATATTTCAATCATTATGTTTTTATCAATTATTATTTAATTTACCATTACAGTTAGAATTCAAATCAAAATAAGTTTAAATTCATTATTAAAATTCACCTTTTCAATGAATTTAATTACTGATTTCATTTACTTTTATTACATTTTTTCAAAACGATTCTCCATTAACAAAACCCTCTCGCATAAAATTTAACTGCATTACAATCAAAACACTAAATCATTTCCTTATGTTATTCATAAAAAGCTACCTCCATTTCATCACATCTTGCATTTCTTTTATTTCATAATAGAATTTACTTATAGCACTGATTCATCAAAATACAACATTTTTGTTGTTGTCACTCGAGCATGACTGTAAACATTAGTCACACAGCACACAATATACCTGTTTACATCAACAGTGTTATACCAGACTTGTTTTATAAACACTGACTCAGTCTCAACATTCTAGATTACATCACCACTAACACTTCTTCAATTTTTTAGTTTCTATAACTCTTTTAGTGTTGCCATATTAATCAATTACTATCTGTTACAATTCAAATCAAATTTAATTTTACTTCATTAATAAAATTCGCCTTTTACATTACTTTAATTCCACCTCCACTCAAAACAATTTGGCTTTAGTTACATTATTTAAAACTCTTTTAATTTAAACACACAATACAAAATAAAATTCCTTAATACCTCCTGTTAATTATTTAGTAAAATCAAATATTATTATTACTATAGCATGCTACAAATATTGTTACATAAACTATTGTATACATTCTACCAATATACCCTGACACAATACATTTAACACCAATACATATTTATTTACAAATTTTCGTCATAATTTTATTATTTACCACACTTCATTACCTAAATAAGCCAAGTAATTACCATAGACTCAAATAATTAAATGTTCATTCAATATTTCTCTAACCCCCGTCATCGAAAATTAATCTTATTTTCACAGAACACATTTCATTTTCATTTACATTCATCATACGGTTATTTTTTGTGTTATAACCATAAAAATTTGTTTTTTCCATTGTACCATAATAATAATGCATAGGGTTACCCCCCATTATTACTTTATCATAAGTCATGTCTACATTAGTATTTTTTGTCAAGTCTCCATTGGTATTTATTGTTACACCCAGGTGAGTTACATCATTATCACACTTATCAGCTACTACAAGAACACTAATCCTCCCAACAGGTAAATTTTTATCATCAATTTTGATATCATACTCATTGTTTGCTACTGCACAAGGTAAGTCTACATTATTTATCATACTTCTCTTAATATTCATCTTCTCTATCAATTCTTTATAACTTCTACCTGATTTAAATACTTTTATCTCTCCATCTGCACACAACTGTCTCTCTAAATATCTCTCATCATCACAACACCTGTCACCACCCCACTGACCTATTTCATACCGCGCAAAGGGCACAACAAACTCACTATATTTCTTGGCACTTCCAAGAATATTACAACAAATTAAGGGACCATTTGAAGACACCTCGTCTTCCACATAACTACCGGAGGAAACTCTGTCCTCATAAAACACCTGTGAAACCTCTGTTTCACTATAAACTTGGGGAAAATCTGCCCTTTGCCCACCTGACCTTTCATCACGCTCTCTCTCACTTTCATTAACACTTTCTATACTCCTCTATTTATTGATCACCTTTATTAATACCAAAATACGAATTAATTTTTACCTACCGTTACGATCGCTTCTGTCGGGTTCCAGGGTCCGATCACATGAACGCTAGATACAAACATGGTTTACAGGTTAAGCAAATCACTGACACAACTCATTTTTGAAGAGAATTACTATTTAATCTTTTACTTTTGAACTGTTGTAAAATTAGGAAGATTCCTTAAATACATGTTTCAGAAGTTGTGCAACTCTTGCATAATCGAACTTACGAACTATAGCTTACCTTGTATCATTTATAATTATACAACTGAATTTACACACTAACAGCCCAGCATTGCTCACTCACTACTCACATTCCATTATAAGGCCCCATTACCCCAATTACCCGATTGAATGCATGATATCAGGTCACTGTCGGCAATGCGTTCTTCCGTGACCTCGTGGCCACACCGCGGTAGGTCGTAAACGTGTCGAAAAAGAACAAAACTGAAGCACGAATTTAGATGTTAATGCTCTGCTGCGACTCTTCTTCCATCCTGTCACTAGTTTAAAAAAATGGTTACTTCACTTTTATATCAAATCCTGATGAAATTTAGATGAGTATATTTAGCTCTCGTGTCGGCGCCGACACAGTCAGTGAAGAACTGGGCAATGTGCTTCTTTGAGTCGCGGGAAATGCGCAGTCACGGCCATCAGGTTTTAGTCGCCGTTCATGCTTAATTGTTGTGGGGTAACCACTTTATGCATGGAATAGAGCTGGTATATATGTGGTAGCCGAGGACGATATTTGCATCGGCCATACTGATGTCACTAAAGTGGGCGGTCCTTCGCAGCACTTCCTGAGGATCTGTGAAGAGACGATGAATAATTTTGCACTCTAGCCATTTTGGTTTTTTAGTTGAGTGCGTCCTTTCGAGCGTGTGCTTGAGTAGTTGCGCTCGTGCGTCGACACACATGTACAGATTTCTGAGAATTTCGAAGGGGGCGCGAATTCCTTTGCCGCCTTACTCAACTGCAAACTGCGTTTCGCTTTGTTGCACCACTGTTTCTCAACACGTGTTCTGTTATAATGAAATTGACGTTACACAATAATTTTGCAAAATCCCGCACAAACACGAAATAAACAAAAATGTACATACCTCATACGGTAAAAAATAAAATACCCAAATTTTGACACGTTACAAACCATACTCTCTAACACCACATTTTCAATTATCTCATTATTATCACTTGTTAACTCATTATTATAGTCATCGTTATTACTCACCTTGTTATTAATTTCTTCACTATTTGTTGTCATATTACCACTGTTACTTACCTTCTGATTTTCAATATTTCTCCCAAGCTTATCTAACTGTTGTATTACTTTAATATTTATTTTATTTAGTTTATCATCAATATTCTTTTGTGATTCGGTCACTTTTTTATTTATTTCATTCATTTCCCCCTTAATTTCGTTAAATTTGACATTCTGTTCATTAAATTTATCATTAAAATTATTAAAACTACTTTCACATCTAATTTTCTGTTCACTTACATTACTACTCAATTCATGCAATTTTGCATTTATGTCACTACTTAGTGCCTCAAATTTGGTATTTTGTGCATCGAATTTATGATCATTCATATCAAAACGTTTATTAATGTCATTAGACATTTTACTCTGTTGCTCTAAAAACAACTGCATCATATTCATCACATCATTATTGTTAAATTGTTTATTTTTATTAATTGCGGCTGGGGTTAACTGAATCCCAGAGTCATCTACAATAGCTGGCTCATTTAATTCTCTATTTTGTACTAAGATTGGAGTCGAATGGACCTCCAACCCACTCATGACCGTTGATTCGGTCAAACTACTTTCTTTATTGATATTTGTATCACATTTATTTTCTGTACTGACTTCGGTTAAGTCAGTTATGCTGACTTCATCATTGTTATTCTTCATTTTGTGTGATATTATTTACATATACTATTATACACACTTTAGCTTAGTTCTCCTCACAATCTACAACCATTTACAACATCGCCCCCACTCCCAAATAATCCTTGTCTGCAACTTAATTAGGTCTGATCTGTGTGATTAAAATAAATCACACAAATCGTCCAACTGTTTCGGGCGCCAGTGAAACAATATTATTTCTATGTAATTAATAATATAATATCTTGCCTTCGGGTTCTCCTCCAGGGTCTTACAGATGAAAACAGCTGCAGACAAGGTTATTTGGGTTTGAGTTTCGAAATAATTGCGCTAACACCAATTTTTCGTATTCTAAAACAACTAGCTTTCTTTAATGCAATATTTGCTTTCACTTTACATTTACACTACACTTTCAATAAAAAACGAGAAGGCATGAATACTTAATCAATTAATATAAACTAATATGAAAATGACGTAACAATAACGCAATATAACAATGACAACCAGTACTTTGCAACACTCTCTCACTCATACTCTTTACATTTCTCTTTTATTTTTTCTTTTAAAACCCCGTTATTATAACTCTGTGTTTGTATTTAATTTCTGTATTTATGGAATGGTTCTGATAATGTTATGAAGAGTACTTAACAATCCCCGGCGTTAATAAGTTCCATCACCACCTCGTGTTGTTGGCTGTTTCTGGTCACTTCCAAATGTTAGTTCCACAGTTCATGAATTTTCTCACTACCGCGACATACTCCATCTTATTTAATTTACCATGGTTTCAAGTTACACTTTACACTTTTTTACCATTTTGTCAGCCGACTTTAGTTTGCTCGAGCACTTACGTTTTTAATTAGCTGACCGCGCAGTCATGAGTTACAGTTGAACTAACTCTCTATATTGTTTGTACACTGTTAAACCTTCATTTAAAAACCGCTACATTGTTCACGCTTTAATAGCTGTACTGGATAAGCCTACTTTAATTTCGGCCTATCTTACACGCCCGAGGCCATGGTTTTTAGTTAATGCACTGCTCTCTGCTAAAGGTGACCGTCTGATGCAAACACTGGTGATAAAGTGTTCTTACTGTGATTTACACAGACTGAGCTGGCAAGCTGTTGCGTAATCCGTCTGGCTGGGCTGTCTAGACATCCACAGTCTACAATAACATTGTATGTTGCTGGTTACAATGGGGTACCCTTAGGTGAATACTAGCTGCTTTGAAATTAACTGATATAAATCTTTACTGTCTCTAACACACAATTCTGTACCGTCACAAAGTGTTTTGAAAGTGAGGCTAATTTGAGTGTTTTGATAGTGAGTACTATTAGGGGGCTGAAAAATGTTTTTTTGCAACCATTGATGTTAATTTTTAGCTGCTTTTTAAGATTTTAAGTAACCATTAACTAAAAACACAAGTATGCAAAATCAGAAAATATATCTTTTTGAATCACTGTAGAGGTAATCAATCATGTGAATTTCACTAAAATAAGTAACTGATAATGATGAAGTTGCTGATTTGATATAATACACAAATCCTATAATACTATACACACATGGTTTGTAAACTGTACTGCAGTTATTTTCATTAATCTTGTATTTTTATGATTAAGAGAAGAAGAAAAGTTGCAGTTGAAGTGAATATGTGTTTTATTATACAGGACTTGTGTTCACAAGGTCCTTGCTCAGGCTCTGTTTTGCAAGAAGAACCATGGCAGCAGATGTTAGCCGATTTAGGTTCACATCCACCCGGTAGAGAGGTGCTGGATATGCTCAACATTGCCAGCATCAAACGGAAAGGTGCCGCTCGGCTTCTTGTTGGACGTAAAGTTCCGTTTTTGGCTGCTGTATTGCATCATATAGATATATCATCTGCGGATCCTGTTGTTGTACTCAGAGACCACACAGGTGTGTGTTGTTTACTGTTTATCTTAAGTAGGTACAGTAGAATATTGATTTACCAGACATCATTAACAGGTGTATTATTGAAAAATAGTATGAAATAGTTTATCCAGTAGATGAGATATCCTAGTGTTCATGTGACAGGTAATACACCGAGTACTTTTTAGGAAATTAGTTATTGAGTTTTGTAGAGGCATTCTGTGTCAAGTGGTTTGAAATATTCCTTGCAGTACAGAAGACTTCTTATTTTATTTTCCCTAATTGTTTCAGGAGGTGGTTTTCATTCTATTCCTCCCTCCTCCTGTACTTTGCAATTAAAAGCAGTTGACTGCAAGAAAAATATTGCCCTCCACCACATTGATAGTGTTACCCACTATTTTTTATTTTTTAATGTACGCCATGTTTTAATTATAGAATGCGCACGAGTATTGGCATTGATATTTAGATTTTTATCACGTTAATATGTAAAATAATTTTTATATTTTTGAGTTACATGTGGATTATTCCTGAAGATTCCTTAAAAATAATCCCTTTTAATATGGTTCTTTAACTATCCATCAACTAACCATTAACAATGATTAAGAGCACATTAGTATATGGGTCTGAGATATGGAGAATGAAAGAACATCTGAAAACAAAGATAGAAGCCACAGAAATGGACGCGTTAAGAAGAATATGTAGAACATCAAAATTAGACCGGGTCAGAAACGAAACAATTAAGCAACAAGTGAATATAAAAGAAACTGTTTTAGAACACATCGAGAAAAAACAATTAATTTAGTATGGGCATGTGCAGAGAATGGGGGAGGAGAGGTTGCCAAAGAGAGTGATGAAATGGATACCACAGGAAAACAGAAAAAGGGGAAGGCCAAAAGTAACATGGATACAGGGTGTAAGGAGATCAATGAGTGTACTAGGTCTAACCAAAGAAAACTGCAACGACAGGAGATATTGGCAATTAGGCATTGGACAATGTTGGAGGACGTTTTAACCCGTGTATATATATATTGTGACGGCAGCGGTATGCGAACATCTGCTCTCCGGTACCAGCGGCGGACACAGCGAGCCAATTGAAGATCAGCAGCTGAGACGTGACATCTAACGTGCTCGGAGCGAGCCAATCAGTGATCCCGGTTAGTCCATGAAACCCGGGCCGGCAGAAAATTGTGGCGCACTACTCATCGCCACGCCATCGGACGCATTCATCTCCTCTCCTCTCTCGGACGACATCGGCATGGAGTCAGCCGGAAGGAGCGGCCGAAGAATAGAACCGGCGTTCTTGCGGCTTCGCCCCCCAGTTCTGCGCCAGCGATAGGACGTCGCTGGGCCAGCAGCCGACTCTACAACCGATGCCGAAAGAAGAGGACTGTAGTATGCCACGAACAGCTGGCGCCGCCAAACATCTCAGCGCGGCACGACAACATCAGCCTTCTTGCCACAGGTCCTTTCTAGGGCCATCAAAAACATTAGAGTGTACGATTGGCGCCATTTGTCATGCGGCAAGCCTTTTGTCCGGTGACAAGTGGCGCCCAACGTGGGGTGACGATCATCTTGCGGATGCAAGATCTAGCGAGCTGCCAGCACACCAATCAACATGGCGCCCAACAGACACCTCTACAACATCCGGAGAAGAGCAGTAGGCTGGGTACCGAAGAGCATTCAAGACCTGGGGAAGTTGTGACGGCAGTGGTATGCGAACATCTGCTCTCCGGTACCAGCGGCGGACACAGCGAACCAATCGAAGATCAGCAGCCGAGACGTGACAACTAATGTGCTCAAAGCGAGCCAATCAGCAATCCTGGTTAGTCCATAAAACCTGGGCCAGTAGAAAATTTTTTTGCACTAATCGCCATGCCATCGGACGCATTCATCTCCTCTCCTCTCTTGGACGACATCGGCGCGGAGTCAGCCGGAAGGAACGGCTGAAGAATAGAACTGGCGTTCTTGCGTCTTCGTCCTCCAGTTCCGCGCCAGTGATAGGATGTCACTGGGCTAGCAGCCGACTCTACAACCGATGCCGAAAGAAGAGGAGGACTGCAGTATGCCACGAACAGCTGGCGCAGCCACCGAACATCTCAGCGCGGCACGACAACATCAGCCTTCTTGCCACAGGTCTTTTCTAGGGCCATCAAAAACAGAGTGTACGATTGGCGCCATTTGTCATGCGGCAAGCCTTTTGTCCGGTGACAATATATATATAAACTATCCATAAAAGGTTACTATAGCGAAAGTGCTTTAATTCAAACTCTACTGTGATAATAGCAAATGAGGTACCAAAGCCTGTACAGATGTTAGTATAGTAAAAATATCAATACAGCACTTGGAGTGCTTTAAAATTTTTATTGTTTAAATTTGTTGTATTGAGATTTGAAGGTGTTGTCTAGCACTTTATATTAATCATAGAATTGCTATCAGCTGTTACTATTTAACATCAGCCACTTCATTTCCACAACAATGATTTTTTTTTTTGTTAGTTTTGAAATACATTCTGCCTTAATTTTTTTCTGTGTAAGGCTCTAACACCTAGTTTCTCAAATGTGGCTTTGCCTTTTGTGTATAATCCAGGTTGTATTTATATTTTTTCTTCTATTAACACTTTGAGTACCATGCCGTTTGTAATAGACCATCCCCTATGACTAGCGGTTATTGTTTTTTAAAGCACTGTTGTTTAAACATTCATAAATACTTAATACAATTTAATACTAAAAAAATAATTATACCACACTTTTTCGCAGACTTTCCTCTGTAAAGGTCCTCGCCTTCTACCTTTTTAATTAAAAATTACACTCATCATAAAATAATACTTACCGCTGCCAGAATTTTACTTACCGTCATAGTCCCCGTAAAACTTACCTTATTAAATTACCCAGGTCGCCAACATGTTTTTTAGTTTTACATGTAAACTTTGAACACTCTTGCCCTTATAAAAATTGTAACAATCCCGCTATCTGACCACCCTTAAAACTCAGAAGAATCCCAATTACGTTAAACGAGTTGTCAGCACAGAAAACTAGGAAATGGTAATGACATAATAACTTACAACTAACACATATTTATGACGATTTAAGCATTGTTTTATTTACCATAATAATTAACTTCTTTACTCTTCCAATAATTTGGTTAATAGGATTACAATATTATAAATTCTATAGATTATATAAACCAGTAACGTTTTCTTTCTCCCCTTTCTCTCTCACACACACGCTCTCAATCTCTTTATATATTCGAATAAATCTCCGTTATTGAGCTCATTATGAATTTACTGTTTACTATAAACTTTTGGCCAATTATTATAAATTTCACTTTTACTTAACTGTATGAAGTCCCCGGTATTGCACACTATGTCTACTCCATCTTCTTCACTTAACTCCCAGTTTTCATTCACTCCACTTTTTTATACACTGTTCCTCCGGTTGAACCACTGTTTACTGTTGTTTTATTACAATACACTCTTTGGTAGACCTACTACTGTTAATTTTTTCGGTCTACCAATGTTTTTCCGGGGCTACTGTGAAATTACGTCTTCACTGTTTGATGAGTTGTAGTGGAACTGGCCGCACGTTATTATTTGTACACTTTTAATACTTTTAAATGTTTACACACTTTCTTAGATAGGCCAGATTTATTTTAACGGCCTATCTTGTAAACTCGAGGCCACTGTTTTTTAATTAACAAACTTTACTGTCTGATGCTGGCTGTCTGTTGTTCACTCTCTAATGACACACTGCAGACTGTGATTCACAAAAAGCCTGCTGCTGGGCGGTTACGCAATACGTCTGGGCAATTGTTTAGACTAGCTGTATGTGCATTGCTGGTTGGGGCTCCTTACAGGTGAAAGTGAATTTATTAATTACTGAATTAAAATTAAAACTGGATCACACACTTCTGTACCGTTACAATACCCCCCCAATAGGAGGTTGAAAGCCGAAGCGTTCAAACTCTTATTGCCTAAACCCTAAAAGGATCAGTGAGGATATGGTGCCGCAACCCCCCTGAACACTCTACTGAAATCATGGGTTCTTACCCCCCTAGTCTGGCGACTGCGACAGCACCCATCCGATCTTACTGGACTTCTCTGTTCGAGATCCCAACACCGAAAAATCGAACAGATACCCGACCCAGTATCGCCTGACTTTAAAACATTCAATTAAAAAATCAACAAACAGCCTTCCATCACTCCATATCCCACAACTGATTTGTTTCCTCTTAGCCATACCGGCTTATTCTTTACAAAGTACTGGTTCTTTTGTTTACAAAGTACTGGCTTTATTTTAAAACAATAATATAAATTGACAGTCTACTAAATATTTTAATCATTATGTTTTTTTTATCAATTAGTATTTAATTTATCATTCCAGTTTGAATTCAAATGAAAATAAAGTTTAAGTTCATTATTACAAGTTCATTATTAAAATCATCTTTTCTATTAGTTTAATTACCAATTTCATTTAATTTAATTCATATTGCTTTAATTAACCAATTCAAAATTAATTACATTTTTCAAAATGATCCGGCATAAAATATTACCTACATTATTCAAAAAATTTACATTCCTTAATAATGGTATTTCTTTTTATTTCATAATAGGATATTCTATTAGCAATGATTCAGCAGACTACAACATTTTTGTTATTGTCACCAAGTATGTCTGTAGACATTAGTCACAACATACAACTACAACACACCTGTTTACATAAACAGTTGTATGACAGGCTGTTTTAATAAACACTCTGTCGCAACACTCACATAGTCTAGACATTCTGGTTACATCATATACTGACATATATACTTCCTACAAATTTTTTGTTTCTATAAATCTTCTTGTGTTCACATATTTGACAAAATCTATTTATTTCTTAACGTTTCAATTCAGATCCAAATATAATTTTAATTCACCACAATTACTTTAATAACATTTTATTAAAAACATTTTGACTGTAATTATATTATTTAAAACACTTTGGATATAGACACACAACACAAAATAGGCTTCATGAATACCTGTTATTATTTTAATGTAATAAAGTATTATTATTTATTATTATACCTTCCCCTCTCATTGCAAACATAGGTTACACCTAAGCTATAATATACATTGCAACAGAATACTATTAACACAATACATTTAACATTAACACATTTATTTATTTACAAATTTTCGTCATATCCAATTATTATTTGCCGTGCTTCAATATCTAATTCAGCCAGGTCATTACCATATATTAAAGTATTTAAAATGTCCATACACTGCTTTCAACCTCCATCATCGTATAATAGTCTTATTTTTGTATAACATTTGTCAATTTTATTTGCATTCATCATATGGCTATTTTCTGTGTGATGGCCATAAAATTTTACTTTTTCCATTATACCAAAATAATAATCTATAGGGTTAACCCCCAAAATTATCTTATCATAAATCAAGTCGACATCAGTATTTTTTATAAAGTCTCCGTAAGTATTTTTTCTCAACATCAAGTCAGTTACTTTATCATTTATAACAGTTTTATTCAAATATTCCTCTCTCTCTGTTTCATAATGCAATTCCCTTTCTTCATCTCTCTCAATATCTAACACCTGCACCAACATTTCATAACCTCTATTAATCTCAAATATTTTTATTTCTCTCTCTCTTTCATTACAACACCTCTCATAACCATACTGAACTCTCCCATTCCATGCAAAGGGCACCATTAAATATTTATTACCTCTACTGGCTTTACCAGTTAAATCACAAAAAATACAGGGACCAACTGAAGACACCTTGTCTTCTATACAAATACCGGAGGAAACTCTGTCCTCATTAAACACCTGTGAAAACTCTGTTTCACCATAAACTTGGGGAACATCTGCCCTTTGCCCATTCAACCTCTCTACACACACACACACTTATAACCTCATCAACACTTTCTTTGCTCACAACCTTACAATCTAACACCACGTTTTTAATTTCACCACCGTTACTTACCGTACCATTCTTAGATACCCCATTTTCAACTATATAATCATTATTCTTATTTAATGTTATTTCATCATTATAATTACTTGTATTACTACCACTTACCTTGTCTCCTATTTCTTTGTTATTTATATTCTCATCGGCGTATAACTTACCACCATAATCGCAGTTTTCTGTCACCCCTACACTCTCATGTGTATTGACACCATTTTCGTCTGTTATTTTATTTCCATTTACACTATTTTTACTTACCTCATTCTCTGTTATTTGATTGTCTTTTTCGCTTAATTGGTCTGTCTCTTCACCATTTATCCCCATTTTAATCTCATAGTTATCATTATTCAATATTTTATTATCTAACGCTACCCCTTCCCTTACCTTGTTACTTTGTTTCCTAGTATCATCACTATTTTTATTCAAAAAAGCGTATAATCCCGTTTTTTGTTCTCTCATTTGTCTTAGCTCATTATTTAATTTACGCCAATCATCCTCAGTCATTCTTTCTATACATCTTCTGAACTCGTCCATAAACTCCGTATCATTCCATAACTCCCCTGATCCACTTACTTTATTTTCACGTGCCTCGGCCATGTTCAAAAATGGTATTTCTAATATACCCTTTATATATAAAAAACCACTATTATCCTATAAAATCAAAACACCTAACACAATCATTGTCAACAGGAGAAGTAAACACAATAACCCTTTATCAAAACATAACCTTTTATAACGTAAATATATATACGATTATTTCTACAAATACGCCGTTACCAAATCCTACTTTCTGTGCTTTAAAACAGGTCTAGTTCCTATAATATTTATACGAACATCCTGGCAGGGGTGTCGCTTGTAAAGGTCCTCGCCTTCTACCTTTTTAATTAAAAATTACACTCATCATAAAATAATACTTACCGCTGCCAGAATTTTACTTACCGTCATAGTCCCCGTAAAACTTACCTTATTAAATTACCCAGGTCGCCAACATGTTTTTTAGTTTTACATGTAAACTTTGAACACTCTTGCCCTCATAAAAATTGTAACATAATCCCGCTATCTGACCACCCTTAAAACTCAGAAGAATCCCAATTACGTTAAACGAGTTGTCAGCACAGAAAACTAGGAAATGATAATGGCATAATAACTTACAACTAACACATATTTATGACGATTTAAGCATTGTTTTATTTACCATAATAATTAACTTCTTTACTCTTCCAATAATTTGGTTAATAGGATTACAATATTATAAATTCTACAGATTATATAAACCAGTAACGTTTTCTTTCTCCCCTTTCTCTCTCACACACACGCTCTCAATCTCTTTATATATTCGAATAAATCTCCGTTATTGAGCTCATTATGAATTTACTGTTTACTATAAACTTTTGGCCAATTATTATAAATTTCACTTTTACTTAACTGTATGAAGTCCCCGGTATTGCACACTATGTCTACTCCATCTTCTTCACTTAACTCCCAGTTTTCATTCACTCCACTTTTTTATACACTGTTCCTCCGGTTGAACCACTGTTTACTGTTGTTTTATTACAATACACTCTTTGGTAGACCTACTGTTAATTTTTTCGGTCTACCAACGTTTTTCCGGGGCTACTGTGAAATTACGTCTTCACTGTTTGATGAGTTGTAGTGGAACTGGCCGCACGTTATTATTTGTACAGTTTTAATACTTTTAAATGTTTACACACTTTCTTAGATAGGCCAGATTTATTTTAACGGCCTATCTTGTAAACCCGAGGCCACTGTTTTTTAATTAACAAACTTTACTGTCTGATGCTGGCTGCCTGTTGTTCACTCTCTAATGACACACTGCAGACTGTGATTCACAAAAAGCCTGCTGCTGGGCGGTTACGCAATACGTCTGGGCAATTGTTTAGACTAGCTGTATGTGCATTGCTGGTTGGGGCTCCTTACAGGTGAAAGTGAATTTATTAATTACTGAATTAAAATTAAAACTGGATCACACACTTCTGTACCGTTACACCTCTTATGAAAATACTCGTAATATTTTTATTATTGATTTTATATATTGCAATTGAAGCTATTTAAAAATGTGTTTCATGCAATTTTAACAAAAAAAAAAATTCTGTCAAATATTGTTTATCGATTGTGTAACTAATAATGTAGTAATTAAAACAAACACACTCACTACTATCAATAACACGCAAAATAAACATGAAATAACCTCAGAAAACCCACAAACCTCAGATAAACAAAAACCGCAACTTCCACCTTGAACATGCTAAATGTAAACAAAGTCATAATGCTTGCCAACTGTACAGATTATTTCCTAAAAACTAGTTTCTTCAGTCCCAATCTGATGGCAGAAACACGAACCAAAATGTCAAATAAAACTTATGGATTCGTTCTGTGGCGTAATAGTAAGACGCGAAGCGTTTGAAAGCATTGAAAAGTGAGTGGCGTAAATGTGCACCATCTGTCAAAATACCAATACCACTGGTGGTGCAATATTATGCCGTTGGTCCTCAAAGTGTTAACTATACTTCAAATAGGTAATTATGGATACAGCTGGAAATTTTAACATGGTCTGAAGTTTTTTGGGTTACTACTATTCTTGATGATGGCTGTATGATAGCAGTATATTGCTCATTTATTAGAAACAAGCCACTCAACTGCAAGACAAGTGGTAAAAGGTTTGGGAAGACTGGTTCTCAATCTAGAAGACCAGGACAAGGTATTGCTCCTTTACTGTAGATGACAAGAGACAATTGTTTTGTCAAAGTTTTAGCTTCCAAAATCTAAGTTTTGATTTAAATAAACAACTGTGGGAAGCTAGGCAAGTGATTAAATATGGGGCCAGGTTTAATAAAACCTGTGATCAGGATTAAGTAGCCGAATAGACTAGTCTTTACTCATAAAATAAATTATGGTCATCAAAGAGTAGTAACAAGTTTCTCTTCATTGATGAGACAAGAATGTGGTTGCTATCTTTGGGTTGGTAGGAAATGACAGGAAGAAGACCAGGAGAAATGTTTGCCAACTGCAGTATTGCTACCAAAGTTCCATTCAGAGGAGAATCCAAAATGTTTTAAGGTGATGTTTTTTAACAGTGCTTCATTAGATTTACAGGCCATACAATGTTGAACAGTAGATGCTTGTAGCTGTGTAGATTACTAAGTAGAAGACCAAGTTGTATTTTTGGAGATGAGTTCATTCTTATGCATACGTTAAACATCTTCATGCTGCTAGAGGTATTACACAATATCTTAGTGAAGTTGTGTTTTAACAGAATGAATTGACACCCAAAAGCTTGGATATGAATCCCATTGAGCATGTTTGGGGTATGGTTAAAAATGTGTTGAACACTATCAGCTGGCGTATTGTTAACACTTAAGAGGCATGAGAAGCTAATATCTAAAGAAGTGACAAAATATTCCTCAGAAAGAGATTTAAAATCTGATCAGGAGTTTGGCGAAGATCAATTCAATATACTTTCGAATTGAGACTTGGGAAGGTAGAAGGAATGAGGATTTGGCATTCTTTGAAGTAGCCATTAAGTATACCCCCCTCCCCATAGCATGTGATGAATGGTGCAGCATCAGCAGTTGATGAATAGGCTCTTGTTTTTAATCCCTATTCAATGTGTACTAGGAATACAGTGAAACCTTGATATAACACTCTTCTGCGGACCAGCCAAAAATCACTTTATATCGAGGGTCGCTTTGTATTAAGGTCCCAAGTTTACCAACTATTTAATTTGCTGGGACTGTGAAAAATGAGCATTATATCAAGGGTCGCGTTTTATCACAGGGGTGTTATATCGAGGTTCCACTGTATTCTGTTTTGTAACTTGTAATTAGTTGTTTGTTATTATATGCTCTGTGTTTTATTTTTTTTAAATTTTTTGTTTATTGTTATTTGTTAATAACAAGTGATTATTTGTTAGTACCATGCTGTTAGACAAATAAATTTATAAAAATTGTGTTCAATAAACATTTGTTACTTGTTAATATTTTTATAGACTATATAAATTATTGTTGTGCCGGACATGGTAGCCAGCAGTTCAACCAGTCAGATTTAGTAGGAATAAACCTGTTTTAGTACCAAGCCACGTGTCCATTAACTATATGAAATATATATTGTACTAACCGTCTGTGACTTCTCTTATATGATGTCCTTTCCTATTGCGACATGTTTCGAGACACTTGTCCCATTTTCAAAGCATAAAATTTGTAGCACATATTCACAGATATACTTGTCAAACGTTAAAATCCATGCGTTATGATGACCACAAATGCGTTATGATTTGTGGTCATCATAATGCATGGATTTTAACGTTTGACAAGTATATCAGTGAATGATATGTGCTACAAATTTTATGCTTTGAAAATGGGACAAGTGTCTCGAAACATGTCGCAATAGGAAAGAACATCATATACGAGAAGTCACAGACGGTTAGTACAATATATTTTTCATATAGTCAACCAGTCAGGGTTAAATGTACCACAAAAGAAACTAAAAACTACTGGACAGGATATTTTCACTTCTAGACTTTCTTGGTCAGAAGTTTTAATAGTAAAATTATTTTCAGTTGACAACCAAGGAGTTTTATTGGTATTATTATGAGTGCCACACGTTTTGTATATTCTGAGTGGTAAATATCATAATTAACAAAAGTTTGACATGCCTCATTTTTTTATACACTCCTGTAGTGGACATGTCCATTTTACAATAAGCACAGTACACCATAAGCACAGTACACCATAAGCACAAAATATTTAAACCATAAAGATATTGTTACGACGGTCTCCTGATCGTCGTAGGTACAGTGGAAAACAAAATACAAGACACAATTAAGTCACTAATCACCAGCTTTAATTTTCACAGTTAAACAGTTTGTAATTAACAACACAGTCTCTTACAACAAATCAAATAAAAATTGTTCACACGCAATAAAATGTCAAGTAATGTAAAACACAATTGTATTACAATATACCGCCCGATTATAAAACACAACACTTCACTAATAACCACTTGAACGCACAGAGTATCGCCCGACAATAAACTTGAACCGCACTGTAATATATCGCAACTATAACTGGAACTGAACGTCGTTGAGTTCTGGTATTTATACCCCCCGAAATACTAGATTATTCCATACTGCGGGTTAGGTCTAACTATGACGTAATTAATTGCAGCCTTGACACAGTCCATGCTGCTTCTGACACAGTCTAGCTAATGCGTCAAGAATCGTGTACGCCACACGTATTACATTCCGGATCCCTCTGGAACATTCGATAAACACGTAGATTGTTCTGTGATGTCATAACAGTATACAGTAATAAAACCTAAAAATGTAAATTTACATATATAATAGTAAAATTTCACTTAATTGCTCAACATAGTCAAATAACATTTACATTACTGAAAATAATAGAAATAAAAAATACTTTAAAAAATGGTAAGTTGAATTTTGTGTATCTAATCTGAATCTAAAAAAAAAAAAAATTAAGCAGTTCATCAATTTTGGCAACACAGAATTGTTATTAGTTTCTAATAATACAATGTATTCATTATTTTATACCTCTAAACCTGGAAAGTACTCGGTTCTTTTGCTTTCATATTGAAAACTGTATCATTTATGTTGTAGTAATTGTTGGATACGTTTGTACTTTTCATATTGAAACATATGTTTATAATTATTGTTACAGCCGTAGTATTTATTAAGTAATTTCTATGAAATCTAAATTACATGCTGGTTTATCTGTTAGTGAAAATGGCAGCTGTGTAAGTTAATGAGGAGTTCTGTACATTGCACATTGGACAGTCATATGACTGTACAGTAGTGATGCAGAATGTCGTGCAGTAAGAAACTTCATTTAATAATTTGTGGCTGCTGCTAAATTGCCTAAAGGCTTTGCATGAGAACACCAGCAACTAACATGTTAAATTTTGATAAGTTTATTCACATATTTATTTTTTCTTAAAAACAGGAACTTACGCACTCTACATACATTTTTATTCTTCATTGAACAGGGGAAATGCATGGTACTCTGCACCGGGATGTTTGGGAGCAGTTTGGTGCTGAACTAACACTAGGGTCAGTTCTGGTACTAAGAAATGTAGGCGTACTGAGCACTGGTATGTCAGCACGGAGACATTATCTCAACATTACGTCAAACAATTTGGCAACCATTTACTCTGCTTCACAAGGTAACGTAGATAAAATATTCCGGATTATGTATTCACAGATAACCATTTAACTTAATTAAATCAAGTTAATTACTAACTTTATAATTAGTCAAGATCTACATAGTCAATAAAACCTAGGTTGCAACAGAAAGAAAATCTTGTAAGAATTCAGGTATCAGACATTATGCTGCTTCTAAATAGAAGAAAATCATCTTTGAAATGTCGATATCAAAGAGGCATTGATTTTAGTGTAGGTGATGAGTATAACATTCATAATAGGGCCAAATGAATAGAAATATGTAACAATGAGAAAACAAAGGCCAGGGTCACTAACAGCATTTGATAGTATATGATAACCCATCCATCTACTAACTTTTTATATCTCTCTTCTATGTTAGCAGCCTATAGGCTGGTTGGCAGCAGCTCACCATTCTTCACGCTTCTCTGCTTTTCTTTTCAACTCACATTATGATGTGGAGTTCATATCGACCATAATCTGTTTCATGTAGTTTGAACAGGGTCGTCCTCTATGATTTTTCCCTTCAATTGTTCCTTCTATTATTCTCTTAATCAACCCATTGTGTCATAGTATATACCCTATAAAATTAGCTCTTCTGCCTTTTAAATTTCGTAGAAAGCTCTTCTCCTCCTGAGCTCTTCTAAAGACTTCCTCATTCGTTATCTTCTCCCTTCAGCTTATCTTGAATATTCTTCTGTAGCAACAGGTCTCAAATGCTTGGAGTTTTTTCTTGTCCCTTTCTCCAGTTGTCCAAGATTCACTGCCTTATAGGCCAACACTCCACACGTATGTCTTTACTAGATTCTTCCTTATTTTTAGGCTGATAGTGTTTGAAGTGAAGAGGTTTTTCTGTTTGTTGAAAGCAATTTTAGCCTGGTTAATTCTGCTTATAACTTCCTTACTGCTACTTCCGTCACTTGTGATTTTACTTCCTAGATAGTTATATTCTTTAACTGCCTGGAGAACATTAATCCCAAGAGTTATTCTGGCTGGATCATCTTCCTTCCAACTACAGACCAGGACTTTCGACTTTTGTTCATTTATTTTCATATTGAATTCATTCTTCATTACTCGATCCATTGTGTCTAGAATATTTTGTAGAGCTTTTTTGCTCTCTGAAGTCACTGGTATGTCATATGCGAACCGAAGTATGTCCACTTTTTCCCCGTGTAACTTTTTATATAAATTTCCTTTAATATTTAAATCCCCCCAATGCCTGTGTTAGGTGAACCCACTGAGCACAAGGTGCCTTATGGTAAGTAAGACCGAAATGAATTAAATCAATGTCATTACTATTATACATTCTATTTCAGAGCTAATCTCTGGAGAGATTTTATTACAGAGCAGTATCTGTGGAGAAAGGTTAGATGAAGATGAGGAGTAAAGCACACAGTTGTTTAATGAGATATGTTGAGAAGCTACATTTACTTCTAATAAGTAATAATTAACAAAAATTTTAACATGTTCCACATTTCTTACCTGTATCGGGTCCAAGGATTCTTCACGCGAACTCGTGACCTATAAGTGTGATTTAGGGTTCTACGTCGTAATAATTACTCTCATTTATTATGTGAATCAGTTTTGTTTATTATAAAAATGGTTAAAATTCAACATTTTTGTTTTGTCGTTCCTTTTGTTTTACTTTCGTTACTGCAAATTTATCTCATCTCGCTTCTGATACATTTTTTCAGAAGTTGGTTATGAACGTTTACTTTACATATATTTTGATTCTACAATTAACATCTCAAACACAAGATACAAACTAACGAATAGACCTTATTAAATTACATCTTAACATAGACTACCTCTATATACTAAGGCAACCCAGCATTTGCTCACACACTCTTTCATACCTTTTTCCCCCTTTTAATTTATTTAGCGCTTTTTCTGAATTTTCATAATTTTATTTGTTTAAATTATATGTTTACTTCCCTGGTTGTGTCCGTCACGTGGTGGCAACACTCCCGAATTTTGTTCTGATCACTGTTGTATACCGAAATATGTTTTTGCTGGTTAACTTTTGTTCACTGAATCTGGTTTGATGTTTCACAATTGTTTACATTAGAATTGATGTTTCCTGTATTACATTTTTACTCGTAGTTTAACACATTTCTTAACACTTTTATTAATTTTTCGGCTCGAAAGCCTACTTACTGAACCGGCCGGTCCTACTGTGTGACGCTAAGTGGCTTGCTTTCAATATGGCCCTCGGCTTCCCGAGAGCGGCAACTTGCATTTTCATTGGACGAGAGCATTTAACATAGACTCGCATCTGGCTACCAGAAAAAACGTACGTGATGTTCACCCCGTCTGAACGGGCATCCGCGCGCGCTGACACATTCCAATGCTCCTGGATTTGTCGCATGTTGCTGGGCTTACAGAACAAACCGACAACTGGGTGTTTCAAAACTACACCTTGCTTATTAAAACTGAAACTCTGTCTGTGTGATTCCCCGCTATTACCATGGATAAACTAATAAAATAAACCCCAAATTTCTGTACCGTTACAATACCCCCCCCCCAATAAGAGGTTTTCTGCCGAAACAGAAAAACTCTCTCATTGCTAAAACATAAGAGGACCACCGAGGATATGGTGCCAATAACCCCCCTTAATGCCTTACTAAATCATGGGTAATCTACCCCCCTTGTTCGGCGACTATGGCGGTACCCGAATTACATTACTGGACTTCTCTGATCGAGATCCCAACACCATAAAGTCAGACAGGCACCCACCACAGTATCACCTAACTCTATAACATTCAATAAAAATCAATAACTGGCCTTATACCAAACCAGATCCTCAACTGATATATCTCCCTCTTAGCCGTACTGGATTGCCTTTAGTAAAGTACTGGGTGCATACATATGTGATTTCCTATCTTAAAAATAATACACCTTAACTCAAATAAACATTCCTTATTTTACAAACCCTAACATCAAAATGTGCATCATCAATTTCAAGTTCACATAAACATTTCTTCTTTACATCTAAATAAAATTCTCTCACATTACTCAACTTTTAATTGTTTTCTATTAATTAAACTTTTTAACTGTTTGTCTGGCATTATCATTTCAAATCAAAGATAAATTATTTAAATTTCAATCGTTTATCCAAATAAATCTAAGTTCATTACCAAAGTTCACATTTTAATTTAATTAACATCATCTCTTTCAATTAATTATTTTAATTGCATTATTCAAACACACCAATTTTCTTTTAACAATTGTTAAAAGCAAAATGTGATAAAACGCTGTTCTAGTAACCAGTGAACAATTAACGCCAGTCAAAAGAAAAAAAAGAAAAAATAACTTTTAACTATCTTCCATTGACTTTCGGGAGTGCGGGGTGAAATAAGTGCCTTAACAGTTGGACCAGATCTACAACCAGGCTGAGTACTCATATAATCAATTTTTAATTCCAAATCTTTAACAACATTAAAATTTATTCCTGGGAATGTTTCAAATAATAATGAGATCTCTAAGGGAAAGGGGTTTAAATAGAATGTTCATGTAAAAGAACGAATTGAAATAGCCTCCTTACAATCGCCAATGGTCCTCCCCCTCGCCTCCAACCTCGCCGGCGTCAAAGACACAGACATACTTAAGGAATGCGTACTATTTCCCCGCCAATGACTCATCTCTCCCCTGCGGTAGTGACCTGACACACTAAAGCAGCCTAAATAATCAACACACTACCAAACTCCCCCACACTCTAAAACTCTAAGACCTATCTTCACTTCACCACAAAAAACACACTCTAGTTCCCCACACTTACATCCCCCTTATAATCCTCAAATCTGTTCCTTCCGCCTCCCTTGACGGCACCCTATCGCCACCTAACAGCTTTGGCGACCAGCGTCACACGTCCCTGTCTTGGCCCCCCCCCAAAAGAACGTCGAAGAAGAAATAAACAAAACAAAATGAATGAATAAAGATGCCACATAACAACTATAATGGCCACATCCATCTACCTCTCCCGCTCGCGTATGGCTACCCGCTACACTCGCATACAATATAACTAGCAAACAATATTCTCCCAACTATGTGCCTCCACCTTCTCAACGGCCCGGTCAGCTGGCGTACGTCTCCCCTAAAATCCCTTACCCACGGCTGAAGGGAGCTAGTCTCCAAAACAGCCCGAGTCCGACCATATTGGTAAAAAAAAAAAAAAAAAAAAAAAAAAAAAAAAAAAAAAAAAAAAAAAAAAAAAACGAATGTGTATGAGAATGGGGATAAATTACGTACTGGTTCAGTAAACACAGAAATTGTTTGTTATAACTGTCGTAGTTAAGTAAGATTGGTTCGCCAATTAATTTTATGGTTTTTGTGTTGTTAATTTTAAGAATGTCTTAATTTGCCAATAAGCATTTTGCGTATTAAATAAAATCCAAATAAGTTGTTCTAGCCAGTATAAACGGTGTTATTATATTTTCACCCCTCAACTCAAATAATCTTTCTGCAACTGTTTTCGTCTATAGGACTCTGGAGGAAACCCGAAGGTAAAAAAAAAAATAGTTTTATAAAATTGATAAGGTTTATTAACTCATTTAAAAGCAAACGTAACAATTGACGCCCGAATTAGGGACTCGATCATATTATTCGCTTTAAAATCAAACGTAACAGTATTTCCATAGAAACTACTTCTTTCTACTTACTGCTTCAGCCTTAACCACAGTACTGTAGTCACTAATGTATACCACCTCATGTTATTGCACTCGATTTTCACTGATGATGGAAGTCGATGGCACTGCCGAAACGTCTGGTTTTGCAGAAAACTTTGGTCTACGGCCAAACAGGATGGGAAGGAATTTTAACAACAAACTACTTCTTTGTTGCCGATAACGTAGTACATATAAAAAATTATCCCCTCCCCCTTCAACTATAATTTTCAATTATAGAAAATTCCCCCACCCCGTTCAACTAGCCTCTTCATTTATAGATATTTCATCTACGTTTCTACAGTGGATTATTAACATCTTCTTATCAGGATACTTTATTTATCAAATATTAGTACGTTACTCTTGTTACAACAAAAAATGTTTCAGGTAAACTACCCTTTCCCCCTAACCGATCTTCACCAAAATCAATAGGCCTTGAGTCCTCTACAGTGTAGGAATGTATGCAAAACATTATTTGATTATGTTTGAATTTACGGCAGTTATCGTTCGTCATAGAAAAAATTACCCTTGTTATCACATAAAACGTTGCAGGTAAACTACACCTTTCTCTTAACTGATCTTCACCAAAATCAACAGGTCTTGAGTCCTCTACAATTCAGGGATGCATGCAAAACATTATTTGATTCTGTTTGAATGTGTGGCAGTTATGGTTCGTCATAGAAACAATTACTCTTGTTAAAACATTAAAAGTGACAGGTAAACTACCCCTATCCCTTAACCGATCTTCACCAAAATCAATAGGCCTTGAGTCCTCTATAACTTGGACACATGTAAAAAATTATTTGATCTGTTTGAATTTACGGCAGTTATCGTTCTTCATGAAAAACTTTCTCTTGTCACAACATAAAATGTTGCAGGTAAACTACCCCTTTCCCTTAACCGATCTTCAACAAAATCAACAGACCTTGAGTTATCTACAATTGAGGAAGGTATGCACAAAATTATTTGTTTCTGTTTAAATGTGCGGCAGTTATTGTTTGTCATAGAAACAATTACTCTTGTTAAAACAAAATGGAGCAGGTAAACTACCCCTTCCCTTAACCGATCTTCACCAAAATCAACAGGCCTTCAGTCTTTTACAATTGAGGAACGTATGCAAAAAAATATTTGATTCTGTTTTGTAATGGGTCTAAATTTACCTAAATATTATTGTGTAATTTCATAAATTCTATAACATGTAAAGATGAGGCCCCTTTGAGGTGACGCGATAGCCAGTAAATATTTTCATGACCATGTATGGTTATGCAGCAAAAGACGAAAATCTATTTATAGCCAGTGATTAATTCCGTTAGTATGTTGTTGATGAGAAACGGTTAATTACGAGTTGAAAAGGTGATACTAAGATCAGCGAAACTCTTCAATGCTGAGGACGAGACGAATAGCGGGGAGCGGAGAGAACCAGCTTAGAGACGAATCAAACGGAAATTTGTAACACTGAACGCCAGTCGACCACCATCTTTTGCACAGTATAGCAGCAAGAAAGTTACGTAACGTAATCGCGGGCGCCCGCAAACAACAAAAATGTGAATCTTTATATATATTTCAAAGTGAAAACAGTATTTGGTTAAATATTCATCAATAACAGTAAATAATTAAAGTAAATTGACAGTTCGGCAGTAACACGTAAAAATGTAAAAGTGAACACAGCAAAACAATGCATGCCACGAGGAGACGTCCCGTGTGGTGAAATTCTACGCAGCATAATCAAGGGAAGTAGACATTTCAACAATATGTATACCATTTCAACATTTTAAAATACTGGCTTTTTCCTAAATTATAAAGTTGAGCTCAACAAAATCAAAAAATAAGTAAATGTGTATGTTTGTGTGAATGAAAAATTATGAAAATAGGCGTAACAAGAAGTGTTGAGTTTGCATAATCTTTGATATACGTAGTAGTATTTTGATGTCGTAGTTTATTGATAATCAGTTTTACGCCTTAAGGCGGAATAAGTGTGTTCATGATTTTTGTCATGTTTTTGAGAGAAAATAAATAACGTTATATTTTACTTGATATATGCATTTTGTTATTTGTATTTGCCTACTGTTCTCTGCCTAAGTACACTAAACGAATTCCTGGACTGAAATTTTACACTTAAAATCTGTATATTACAATACAAATTTAATAACTAATTAACCGGTAGGAGTACAAATGGCGGCCGAGTAACAGCGACATTGTAAATTTACATTATTTAAATTAAAGTTGATTTACAATTTAGTCGAAAAATGGCAGAGAATTTAGATGAAAGTGCAGAGGTAGGATCAGTGTTGAGTGTTACACAAGATAGTATGATAACCATGAATGAAAATGTCGAGAGCGTAGGCGAAATAGTGAGTGTAAATGAAACAGTCGAAGCTGAATGTAGTAGAAATAACGAGATAAATATATTTAATCAATTAGCGTTGATGATGGAAATGATGTCAGGAATGAAAACTGAAATCAAATCAGAGATAAATGCAAATAGCGTAGAAATGAATAATAAGTTTGAAAAACAAAACACGAGTTTAAATGAATTTAAAACTGAAATGAAGTCAGGAGATAATTTAAACACGAGCTTAAATGAGTTTAAAATTGAAATCAAGTCAGAGATAAATGCTAGTAATATAGAGCTTAAATAACGAATTTGTAAACATAAGAAGTGAAATAGAAATGAGTAAATTAAGTATGAATAACCAATTTAAAAGTATAAGTGAGAATTTTAATGGAGTGAGTGAGAAATTCGTGGAAATAAATAATAAACTAGAAAATATAGGAGTTGAATTAAACCAGATGAGTGGGTGTAGTGGCGTCAAAACTAATGGCATGGGTGAGTGTGACGAAAATGAAAATGACGAAATAACAGACGACCAGGGTGTCAATAATAAAATAACGAAAAATTACGAAGAAATAATTAACGAGGTAAGTGTTAGTTACAAAAATGAATTAACAAGTAATAGTGGTAAGATAGTTGAAAATGAGATATATAAAAGTAATACAGTGAAAATAAATAGTGATGATAATATAGGAACAGTGAGAGAGAGTGAGAAAGTAGAAATTAGTGTTTATAAGTTAGAGAGAGAATATGAAGAGAATTATTTTGTGAATATGAGGCAGAGGGTAGATTTTCCCCAGGTTTATTGTAAAACAAGAAGTTTACAAATTTTTTTGAAGGGCAAAAGTCCCTTAGAGGAAAACAATGTGTTTTCAAGTAGTCCCTTAGTTTTTAGTAGGCGTTTTTATGATTTAATACCCTCTGTATGGAACGATAGAAAAAGTATGAAATGGTGTTATGTTAAAAGGTATTTTGATGGGAAGATAGAGAGGTTTAAGGGTATTAGAGGTTATAACGAATTAGTAGAGAGGTTAGATATTGAGAGAGTTAATAATATTGAGTACTTACCTTGCGAAATAGTTAGTGCAGCAAATGATGATAAGGTTGATGATATTGATTACTTACCTTGTGATGAATCTGGTATAGCAGCAGGTGATAATAATGATGAAATTATAATTGACCTAATGGTGACAAATCATACTAATGGTGACAACTATACTCGATGGTGACAAATTATATGAGGTAATAATGGTGTAAACTTACCTTTTATTTACATAAATAATTATTAATAATAATAATTATATGATAATCAATTATCATGGAATTTGCATAATTTATCACACATCCGGTATAACACGTGCTCAGTTTTGTTGAGTGCATTAGGCTTTTGGGTCCAAAGTTGCGTTAAGCAGAAAAGACAAAGGTTCTCGGGGCATTGAAATAACCATCTACGCAACATGATGATAATAAATTCTCTTTTATTCAGTTATTTGCGCTATAGGTTATTACAATGAGAGTCAGCAATGATGGTTAAAATTCAAAATGGCGGCGACGTCATTTCCGCTTTTGCCATGCGTTTAATGCTATATGCATGTGTTTTTACTTTATTTAAAATAATTCTTTTCAAGCTATACTGCAGTTATTTTCAAATTCCTTTTTTATCTTTATGGCTTTAATGCTTACTCTATAATTATTCACAAACCAACGCCTCAAAGATAAAGTATTTAAGGTTGGCCAATGATAACTTTCACTCGCTCACTTTCACTCCCACTCATACTGTAATTTTGAACACTTGTTAATTATTTTGAATTGAGCTCATTCTCTTAGATTTTAAAATTTAGAAAAAAGAATTTATAAGGGCTTTCCTGAATATGATGCGGCGTAGATTCCTCAGCAGATTCCCATGGCGGTTGGCAGGTGTTCGGCCGAACCTTTACTGTTTGTTTTTTGTCCACTGAATTTACTTAATTCTCATTTTGGTTATCCACTGACTATGTACTGTTAATAATTACATTTTGAAAACAACTACTTCATTTTTGTAAGTAATTACTGCATTTTATGGCAAAATCTGCCCACTGCACTAGTCGAGCGTGTATGCTCAGTGAACTGTTTTGATGAACTGGGCGGAATCAGACGCAATTGTTATGCAAAGTGGTTGTGTCTGACGTCATTATGCATTGTTCTTTAGCCAACGCCCTGGTTAATACGTAATTGTTTCATGCCGTCATTGTTGATTTATGACGATCTGGCTTTGTGGACCAATGAAAAGTTCATATTATTCGTTTGTTTCGCTTATGCCGCCACTACACATGTTAAATTCTGCTCGTACCATGATGACCTTGGCTTGTCTCCCCTCTTGTTGATCTGCGTAATTATTGGGACTTGTGCAAAACTAACTTAGCCCTTGTTAACATTTCTGATCAGAATAAAATTTACAATAAAATATTCCTGAATCCCATAATTCTGGTAACAGGTATTTCGGTACTGTCACAATGGAATAATCCTGTTAATTATTATGGTATTGTGGAAGGGTATAAGAATTTGAATAATCTTTACATTGATAGAAATTATATAATGAATTTAATAAAAAATGAATTGTGTAGACGTAAGACCAGGTTATTATACGATGATGGGTGGTAAACAATATTAATGTTTATGAACGTTTAACTATGTGAATAGTGGTTTTGAAATGAACTGTTTTATGAAATGATTTGTGGTAACGATAACAGATAATAATTTGGATTGTACAGGGCGAGTCAGCGTTACCTGATGGTTTTTGAAATTATGGTACACAGTGAAATTTTAAGATGTAGCAACTTTTTTATTTCAAAATATACACAATGAATAGCAGTTTACATCTCATATGTTAGTTTTTACAGAAATTAATCATTTGTGAAAGATAATGTCCTTTAAGTGCTGGCCTTCTTTTTTGGCACACTCGTCGACCCTCTGCGCGAAGTTTGTCATCACTCTCTCCACCGTGTTACGGGGTATAGCACGAATATCTCGTTCAATGGCATCCTTTAATTCAACCACAGTACGTGGTTTATTGATGTACATTTTGTTTTTGAGGTAGCCCCACAAGAAAAAGTCACATGGACTAAGATCAGGAGAGCGTGGCGGCCAGTCAACATCTCCTCTGTGGGATATCACTTTCCCTGGAAACAACCTCCTTACTTCGGCCATACACACATTCGAAGTGTGAGCTGTCGCTCCGTCTTGTTGAAACCGCACATTTCGACAAGTTATGCGACGGCGACGAAGTTCCGGGAGGAGAAATTCACGCAACATGGTCAAATAACGCTCAGAGTTCACGGTGACGGCTCTCCCATTTTCTTTGAAAAAATAAGGCCCTATGACACCAAATTTCTCCAATCCAGCCCACACTGTAACTCTATCACAATGCAATGGGTGCTGGTGCAGTTTTTGAGGGTTATTTGGGGACCAATAACGACAGTTTTGTTTATTAACATTGCCGTTTAGGTGAAAATGAGCCTCATCTGACGTTAAAATCACAATCCCAGGTTCTTCTTCCAACATCTCTCTCATTATGTCAGCAAAACGTATCCTTCTCACAAAATTTGAGGCTTCAACTCCTGGACAATCGCAGTTTTGTAGGGATGAAAGTTTAGACCGTGTAAAATGCGTCGGACGGAAGAATTTGATAACCCAAGAGACTGAGCGTGTCGTCTTGCAGATCGGCTGGGGCTCTGTTGAATTGCATGACGCACAACTTCAACGTTTTCAGGTGATGTGGCCATCTTCGCACTGCCTCCCGTTTTTTTTTTCAATGCAGAACCAGTCTCACGAAGGTTCTGAACCCATAGCAGAATGGTATTGCGGGCTGGAATTGCACCATTGCGTGGAATGTTGAATTGGAGACGGAACTTCCTCTGAGTGGTGGTCACAGATTCTGCATTTTTAAAGAACGTCTCTACGACAAACGCACGGTGTTGCGCGGTCCACCTCTCCATTGTAACTAAACTGCTGCTCTAGGGGAAAACTGAGAGACCAACCACGCCCCTCTACTACGAGTACAGCCTCGCTACTACTCGAGCCAAAAACGTCAGGTAACGCTGACTCACCCTGTATATACTTTTGTGTTGATGTTAAATGTAATGATGTAACAAGATGAAGTATAATCAACTTTGTGAATTTTGTTAAAAGTAATGAGATGTGTTTGATAGAATAATTGAATTAATTTGAAAAGAGATAATAAATGAAATATTGTACAAGATGAATGTTAATAACAAATTAAAGAAGTTTTTGGAGAATTTAATGGTGTAGTGAATGCTAAATAAATGATAATTAAAGGTTGAGTATTAACAGGTTCAATTGAAATTAAAGTTTTGGAATGTTTGGAAATTTTATTCAGATGCAACTGAGATGTTTATTTTAATGTAATGAGGTTTATGTTCATTGTGAGTGTTTACTATGTTTTATTATGTTGTATTATGTTAGTGTGTAGTAATCTTAAACATATATTGTATATGGTAAATGCGATTCCCCATTTTTGGGCGGTCATGGCTTCACCGCACCCTGACTGTGGATTTGGCTTAATATTCTAAATTGGTGAATTTAGAAATACAAGGGGGGTTTAGATCAGGGGAATCTAAGAATATAGAATTTTGGAACACGGCTATATACCTAAGTATGGGTGATAGACTGATTAAGGGAGTGTGAATATTAATTTAGTAGGATTACTGGTATCCGGGATATCAGTAATTCCGAATTTTGTATAATGCTAAAGCAAGGATGGGGGAGAAAGAAAAGAAAAAAGTGTTCACCCCTTCCGCTTCAGTCCTTGTGGAGGCAACTGGGTGCTACAGTCCAGGGGGGTAATAGTGTGTGTGGAAGGAGGAATTTAAAATAAATTCATAATTTAATAAATTATGTGATGATGGAGAAGGTGGTTACTAGGTTGTTAGTAATGAAATATTAAATATTAAAATGAGTTACATCAATAATGTAGAGTATGTAATTAATTTTCTGATGTAAACAAATGAATGATGTTGTGTTGACGAGGAGTATTTTATTTTGATATATTAAGGAGTAATATGAAGATGCTTAACGATTGTTAAGTAAGTAATTTGTTCTAATGTAGTTGATTTAATGTGTTTTACTCTGGAGTTTGTTAATTTTGTAATGTGAATGGAATATTTATAATGGAAGTGAGTTATATGTTGTAATGGAAATGTTTATTTACATTTTGATGGGAATCAGAGCGATCATTTTGAATTTTCGGGTAAGAGTTAACTAGAGAAGGTTATACAGAATGTTGATATGTAATTCTTATAATGTATTATACTTAGACTAAGTATTCATCCATATGTAGGATAAAAAAAAAAACTCAGTACCGTACTTCTTAACGCAAACCAACACAGCTAAGGGGAACCAGATCAGTTAGGGATATGTTATTATACCAGACCACTATTTGATATTTTTTGATTTCATGTTTCAATGTCTGGTGATGCTGTGGCAGCGGTCCTGTGCTGGCCTGCGTGTCAGAGCAGGAGCATCAAGTGCCTGTCTGGGCCTTGCGGTGTTGGGATCTCGAAAGAGAAGTCCAGTAAGGTCATTCAGGTACGGTCACAGTCACTGGACCAGGGGTACGTTAACCACAATTTTGAATAAAACATAAGGGGGTTGTGGCGACATATCTGGGCTGATCCCTTTAGAAAGTATGAGAGTGTCAATGAGAGCTTTTATGCTTCGGCATAAAACCTCTCATTGGGGGTATTGTAATGGGTCTAAATTTACCTAAATATTAATCAGAATGATCACTGTTGTTGTAAAGATGAGGCCCCTTTGAGGTGACGTGATAGCCAGTAAATATTTTCATGACCATGTATGGTTATGCAGCAAAAGACGAAAATCTATTTATAGCCAGTGATTAATTCCGTTAGTATGTTGTTGATGAGAAACGGTTAATTACGAGTTGAAAAGGTGATACTAAGATCAGCGAAACTCTTCAATGCTGAGGACGAGATGAATAGCGGGGAGCGGAGAGAACCAGCTTAGAGACGAACCAAACGGAAATTTGTAACACTGAACGCAAGTCGACCACCATTTTTTGCACAGTATAGCAGCAAGAAAGTTACGTAACGTAATCGCGGGCGCCCGCAAACAACAAAAATGTGAATCTTTATATATATTTCAAAGTGAAAACAGTATTTGGTTAAATATTCATCAATAACAGTAAATAATTAAAGTAAATTGACAGTTCGGCAGTAACACGTAAAAATGTAAAAGTGAACACAGCAAAACAATGCATGCCACGAGGAGACGTCCCGTGTGGTGAAATTCTACGCAGCATAATCAAGGGAAGTAGACATTTCAACAATATGTATACCATTTCAACATTTTAAAATACTGGCTTTTTCCTAAATTATAAAGTTGAGCTCAACAAAATCAAAAAATAAGTAAATGTGTATGTTTGTGTGAATGAAAAATTATGAAAATAGGCGTAACAAGAAGTGTTGAGTTTGCATAATCTTTGATATACGTAGTAGTATTTTGATGTCGTAGTTTATTGATAATCAGTTTTACGCCTTAAGGCGGAATAAGTGTGTTCATGATTTTTGTCATGTTTTTGAGAGAAAATAAATAACGTTATATTTTACTTGATATATGCATTTTGTTGTTTGTATTTGCCCACTGTTCTCTGCCTAAGTACACTAAATGAATCCCTCGACCAAACATTACACAGAATCATATTCATTTAATTATTAATCACCGATAAGACTTCAGTTGACATCTGAAAAGATACAAATGTTAATAGTCAAGAAATGAGTAAGACTACAGTTTGAATGTACAGCAGTTATCGTTTGTCATAGAAAAAATTACCGTTGTTAAAACACAAAATGTTACAGGTAAACTACCCCTTTCCCTTAACCTGTAAAGTTACAAACAAATTTAGAAAATATACACTACCAGAATCTTACCTACTTTTGTAAACATCATCAGAAGTTCAGGGCCGCCATGATGTTTTAGGTTATACATCGAAACCTTTACACTCTTTCTTAATTAAAAACACAGGACAATTTAGCTGTCTGACTTTACATCAGAAAATTCTCAGAGTTGTTAGACGAGTTTTTTAGCACAGAATACTAGGAAATGGTTCACGGCGAAATAACTACGCTAACACATGGTTATGCTATTAACATAAACTATTTTATTTTTTCTCAAATTTTAACTCTTTCTCTCTCTTTCTTTTTATGTTATTTCCACTAATCTCTATTATTTAAAATTTTCCTATACTAATTTCTATTTTACAGACCAGTACTCTTACTTTTTATCCCTACCTTTTCCCTCACACACACTCTCACACTCTTTACATTTCTGAATACCCCCCCCGTTTTATTTATTGAGCTCTTTATTATTTCAAATGTTTTACCGTACTTAAACTTTCGGCCAAAAGAAACTTGTTTCAGTATTGTACTTAACTGAATTTGTAACTGTACAGAATTGTGTGCTACCATAGTTTCAAGTTAAATCAGTAAATTTTTCAATTGTCAGCGTTCACCTGTGAGGTGCCCCTTTGTAACCAGCAACATACAGTGTTATTGTTGATGTCTGGAGACAGCCAAGCCAGACATATTACGTAATAGCTTGCTAGCAGCAGTCTTTATGTGTGAATCACAGTAAGCAGTGTGTGACTCTTGTATTAGCATCAGACAGTAAGCACTTCTTCACCAGTGTTTGCATCAGACAGTAGTAAAGAGCAGTTTTACAAGTTCGTTAAAAACAGTGGCCTCGGGCGTACAAGATAGGCCGTAAAATAAATTCGGCCTATCCAGTTAAGTGTTAAAACATTTATAAAAAGTTCCATTGCAACTCATGGTCGCGCGGCCATTAACCGTCTAAGTGCTCGGACAAATCTTAAAAGCCGGCCGGCTATATAAATATATACCTTACAGTGCATAAAGTCTAAAGTAATACATTACAGTGCATAAAGTTTAAAGTAATTAACTACAACTAAACTCAATGTAAACTAGTGTCGGAGTGCGTCGAAACCAAGAAAGCGTCTCAACAGGCAGTGCTACGAATCGGACCATGGGCAGTTAAGTAAAAGCGAAAGCACATAATTAAATGGCCAAAACAAATTATAATTTTATATCAATTTCTATTATTTTTAATAAAAATGTCTAGTTTAAATGAGATCTCTAAGGGAACAGATAAATTACGTATTGGTTCATTCTAGTCAATTCTTTACTATACGTTACGGTACTATTTAGAAATAGTTAAGGAAAGTTTCTTTTGATGTATACTCGTTTTGATTGATAATTACAATTTAACATCAAGAAAAGGTAGGGTCATAAAAAATACAATAACCTGTTGTATTATGAGTGCTAAATAAAAAAGAAAGATAATTTGTTATAATTTGAAAATTTTGGTGTTAGCGTAATTATTGTGTAACTCAAATCCAGATAATCCTTTCTGCAGCTGTGTTCGTCTGTAAAACCTTGGATAGGAACCCAAAGGTAAGAGTTTATTAATAACTGAAGTAATTTATATAGTTTCATTGACGCCCGAGAACAGGGACTCGAGTATTTTATTATTTGCACTGAATTTGTATAGTTTCATTGGCGCCTGAACAGGGACGGTGATTGTAATATTTTATTACATTCGCCAGACCTAATTAGGCTGCAGAATGGGTTATTTGAGTGAGGGCGTGTTTGTAAAATATATAAACGTTTAATGCGTTTAATGAAGCTTTTTATAGTTAATTTAAGAGGTCTATAATTGTGTAGGCAGTTTATTGTGTATTCAAATTAATTATATTGACAAAGATGGAAAATGTAGAGAATACTATGAATCTGACCGACTCGGCAGTTACGAGTGAGTCAGGAGGTGGCTTAACGCCAATTACGGTACAAGAAAGTATTCTCATTGAATGAGTTGTAGTGAATGATTCGGGGTTGGAGACAATTCCAAGCCGAATAGGTGAAATTAATTTAGATGAAAGTAATTTAACACGATCTGTAGTAATTAGTGAGGCGGGAGCAAATTCTACTCCCGTAGCAACTAAAATAAAAGAAAAAGAGTATTCAGTGAATGATATATTCAATTTCATGAGAGAAATGTCCGATGATATTAAGCAGAGTGTGAATATTAAGTTAGAAAGTAGCTTCCAGGTAGTAAATAGTCGTTTTGATAGTAATGAGGAAAAATTTGAGACAAAATTTGATAAATTAAGCAAGGAATTAAATAAACATCTTGATATACATGACCATAAATTGGATGAAATAAAGAGCGATATTAATAAGATGAAACTACAAAACTTTAATATCGATAAACGTGTAAATGATATAGATGAGCGATGCAATGTTATTCTTGAAAAGTAATTACAGTAAATGATAATTTAAAAAGCTTTGCAAGTAACAGTGGTAATATGACAACAGATAGTGGAGAAATTAATAACAAGGTGAGTAATACCGATGATTATAATAATGTGTTAAAAAGTGATACAGTAGATAATAGTAGTGATAATGAGAGTAGAATGAGAGTTGAGGTTGATCAGGGATTGCTAGTTAGTGTTTATGATTTAGAAAGGGAGTATAGAGATAGTTTAAATTGTGATATTAAATATTATTCATGTCCCAGTGAGGGCGTCATAATAACATACGATAAAAGAAAAACAAACATTACTTACCATAAATTCTCGATTCTGGTGCATGATTTAGATTCCAATTGCATTTTTCTCTAGGGTCCAGGGTTTCGTTACAGCTAGGGTCCAGGGTTTCGTTACAGCGAGATTCAGAAATAATAGAGGTATACGAGACAATGATTTAAACAACTTTAGTGTGGACATATGCTGAATTTAATTTTATACCTTTTCTGAGTTACATTACAATACAGTAAAATGGCGTCTTACCATTACCAGTTACGTGATTTCTACGACTCTATCAATACTGAATACACCAATTTCGTTATTGTTGGTATGTCTGATTTGTTATCATACCTCTCCAAGAGACTGCAGTTCTCTCTTTATTATTTCTTTTTAATAAATGACAGAAACCAATGCCTCAATTTGCTGATTAATAATTTATGAGTACAAACACATTCTTACACACACACACACACACACACACACACACACACACACACACACACACTCTTTCCCCTATGTTATATGATCGGTACCTTTTATAAATTTTGAATTTATAGTTAGAGCTCATTTTCACCCAAAATAACAGTTAATTAGTTTGCACTTTCCTGATTGTTAGTTGCGGCCTTCCTTCCGATGTTCCCTGATGGACCAGTTGTTCGGCATCTCTCGTAATCTTGTTTTGTTCCTTGTTACACTGAATCTAATTACATCTCAGGTAGCCGTTAACTGTGCTACATTACTTGTATTTGTTAATTACATTTTATATCAGTAAAAGAACACTTTTACTGGCGAAATTGTGCCAGCCACAAATTTAGCGTGTAGACATCTTGATGAGTTGTAAGGAACTGGGCAGATGCAAAGCACATATTTTGTGTATGTGTTAGTGCATCCACGTCATTGTCTATTAGGTCGTCACTTATTTTAATGACGTCCCGTCTTCTGGACCAATGAGAGTGCCTATTTACGATTTATTTCCACTTGGATGGCCATGTCGTACGTTCATCTCTGCACGTCGGCTTCTGACCTTGGAGTCTTGGTGATCTATTTGAATATGCGTAGTTGTCTCTTCACAAAGGAAATTATTCTCTGTTGCTTGTGTGTGTGATACAATAAATTCTGATATTTTGTTACCACTCATACCGTAATTCTGACATGGAGATTATTGTACTGTTACAAACCCCCTCAAGGAAAGATTTTATGTCGAACATAAAAACTTTCATTGACTCATTCACACTTTTACTAAAAGGATCGGTTCAGATATGTCACCACAACTCCCTGTAACGTTACACAAAAAAAATTTATCATTACTCACCCTTGGTCCCATGATGCTGATCGCACCCTCTGACCTTACTGGACTTCTCCTGAGAGATCCCTACACCATAAGGCCATGAGGCACTCTACATTCCTGTTCTGACGCTCCAGCCAGCCCAGGACTGCGGTCACAACACCACAAAACTCTGAAACATTGCATACAAAATTTAAAATAGTGGTCTAGTACACTTACATATCTACAACTGATATGTTCCCTTTTAGATGCATTGGTTTGTGTCTGAGGCACTGGCTTGTTCAATTAATCTCTCCAAAACAACAAGAATTCAAAACTGATTTTCATCCACACTAAAATCAATCTACTCCCTAAGAGAGAGAAAAAAATATAACTACACATAACAATACATCAACAATTCTTTAATATACCCCCAAAATACCTTCACCTAATTATTTCTATAAATTCAGCTTACAACTATCATGGCAGACACCTTTATTATTTCAATTTTGTTACTCAACTTAGATTCACTTCTTCTATTTTGTAAATGGCAGCTTACTATAATATTTTATTTGACTTCATTAGTAACTTTAGACTTCCAACTTTAAAATCTACTATATTTCAACATTTGATATCGTCATTACCCCTGTAACGACCTCCTAACCACACACTCTATTGTACTACCTAACATAATAAAACATCAACAATTCTCTATTAACTTTTAATTATTTGACATTCAGCAGATTCTATACAACAGTTTCAAATTTATCCTTACCTTTCTGTTACATTACCTTTCTTTGTTACCTCACCTTCCTACCATGAATTCTCCTTTTCTAACCCTTTTATCCTTACTAGTTTGGGTGACTCTCTATTATTCACTATTTTCTATCTTATTTTGGCATTGTCAATCTAACCTTACTCACCTCCTTTTCTACACTAACCGCTTCTAACCATTAATATATTTTGAGACCAATATCTCTATAATAACCCCCTTCACAAATCCCATTTAAAACCTCTGGCACCGCTCCTTTTTTTTTTTGTACTAGTATGTGTGTATTCCCTCACTATGCTCATTCCATCATTGGTTCGTGACCCTTTCTCTCGTTGCAGACTCCTACACCAATACCCTCATTACAAAATACCACCAACAACAACAAATATAATTACCATCCACATTGCTCAACTCTACATATATAATCACTAACCACTGTGTCCCTAAAATATCTAACACCTCTTTATATACTATCAATATCTCAACGCTTTATTTTCCCTAACTCCCAATAACTCTAACTAACTAACTCCAATGCCCTTATTTATCACTATTACCCCAAACTCTTTTACAACATTTCAACTTAATACATCACTAGAAAATTCATCACTTACCAACTAACAACAATACCTCTCCATATCCAAATATATAACATGCTTAATCATTTACTAACCCTTAGAATCTGACTCTCATAATATCATTTAAATTCTCTTCAGTTATTTAAAATCCTACAATACATGTTTACATAAAAAAAATACATAAAATACACAACTACAAGAATACACAAATACACTGACATTAATATACACAAAAATATACAATTCACATAATCATGAAATCATTTACCATAATCAGTCCTAATCAGTCCATTTAAAAAACACTGGTCACATAATTAAATGTTCATAACACAATAAAATAATCACCCTCCATCGTCAAATAATAGTCTTATCTTTGGTCTGTACAATTTATTTTTTATTAAATACATTATATTAACATCATTAATATAACACTTATTTAAATTCTTATATTTTACAAAACCGTCATCATTAATAGGGTTATTACCTATCAATTCATCATACAACCTGTCACGATTGGTTATTGTCCTGTCACCTCCAGTATACTTAGTCACCACTAGGTACGTTATAAAGTCATTATTTCCATTATCGTCTTCTCCTACTGCTATATCAGCTTCATTACAAGGTAAGTATTTACTTTTATTATCAATCATCTCTACTCCTAACCTTTCCATAAATTCTTCATAAGTTCTACTCATCTTAAAAATCTCTATTTCTCTCTTTCTCTCACCATATTTCTCACAATACCTCTCTACACTCTCTCTCTCTCAATATATCTCTCTCTATCACACCAAGCTACATTCTCTCTTTCAATATTTTCAGGGGACACTAATTCACAATTACTGCACCACATGTGAAGTGCACTAAAAAACCCAGGGACAACTTTCTTTGCAGACCTATCGTCTTCCAAACATATATTGAAGGCACTCTCGTCCTTCCTAAACACACGTGAAGTCTTTACTTCACCCCCTACTACACCATTAAGGGAAAAATTTACCCCCTGCAACTCTTTTACAATTATACTTTCCCTCCTTCTCTCTGATTTATCGCTATACATTAACATTTCATCATTATCATATTCAATTCCCATTAAACTCTCATTATCACTACCCATGTTTACATAATCATTTTCTAATATCATATTTTTATTTATTTTATTATAATTTTCTACCCCACTTACCTTGTTATCTTTGTTTATCTCTAACTTGTCTACTTTGTCAATATTACAATTTTGTCTCTGTATTTTATTTTAAAATTTTTCTAATTTCTCATTCAACTGATCTAACTTTGCGTCTTGTACAGTATTTTGCTTCTTGAGCTCATTCTCAAAACTATCTAATTTTACATTAAATGTATTATTCATTTGATTTAATTTGTCTTCAAATTTATTATTCTGTTGTTCAAATTTGTCACTAATTAACGTGAATAAATCTTCTAACGAGATTTTGTTTTCAACTGCTTTAGGTGTTGAGCTAGCGCGTCTTTCCAATAAAATGGATTCCGTGTCTGTATTGTCCCTTTCCATACTACTGTTATTTTCTGCCATTTTTGTACTTTATATGTTGGGATTATTATTTCGTTCTACTTGTAATTAGTTACACAATTACTGCTTACTCTGTTTTGTCAACATAACCTTCATAACCTCTCTTATTAGGTTCTGAATTATCTTGTCACTCTATGTCTCTGAATCTGGCTTATTTACATAAAGTAATTTTATATAAAGTCAACTGTTCGGGGCCATTTGTGATATTAAATATTATTCATGTCCCTGTTCAGGCGCCATTTGTGATATTAAATATTATTCATGTCCCAGTGAGGGCGTCATAATAACATACGATAAAAGAAAAACAAACATTACTTACCATAAATTCTCGATTCTGGTGCATGATTTAGATTCCAATTGCATTTTTCTCTAGGGTCCAGGGTTTCGTTACAGCGAGATTCAGAAATAATAGAGGTATACGAGACAATGATTTAAACAACTTTAGTGTGGACATATGCTGAATTTAATTTTATACCTTTTCTGAGTTACATTACAATACAGTAAAATGGCGTCTTACCATTACCAGTTACGTGATTTCTACGACTCTATCAATACTGAATTCACCAATTTCGTTGTTGTTGGTATGTCTGATTTGTTATCATACCTCTCCAAGAGACTGCAGTTCTCTCTTTATTATTTCTTTTTAATAAATGACAGAAACCAATGCCTCAATTTGCTGATTAATAATTTATGAGTACAAACACATTCTCACACACACACACACACACACACACACACACACACACACATACACACACACACACTCTCTCTCTCTCTCTCTCTCTCTCTCTCTCTCTCCCCCATATGTTATATGATCGGTACATTTTATAAATTTTGAATTTATAGTTTTCACCCAAAATAACAGTTAATTAGTTTGCACTTTCCTGATTGTTAGTTGCGGCCTTCCTTCCGATGTTCCCTGATGGACCAGTTGTTCGGCATCTCTCGTAATCTTGTTTTGTTCCTTGTTACACTGAATCTAATTACATCTCAGGTAGCCGTTAACTGTGCTACATTACTTGTATTTGTTAATTACATTTTATATCAGTAAAAGAACACTTTTACTGGCGAAACTGTGCCAGCCACAAATTTAGCGTGTAGACATCTTGATGAGTTGTAAGGAACTGGGCAGATGCAAAGCACATATTTTGTGTATGTGTTAGTGCATCCACGTCATTGTCTATTAGGTTGTCACTTATTTTAATGACGTCCCGTCTTCTGGACCAATGAGAGTGCCTATTTACGATTTATTCCCACTTGGATGGCCATGTCGTACGTTCATCTCTGCACGTCGGCTTCTGACCTTGGAGTCTTGGTGATCTATTTGAATATGCGTAGTTGTCTCTTCACAGAGGAAATTGTTCTCTGTTGCTTGTGTGTGTGATACAATAAAATCTGATAATTTGTTACCACTCATACCGTAATTCTGACATGGAGATTATTGTACTGTTACAAAATGTAGAGTATGAACAGATGGCAAATTTTTCTTGTGGTATAGGTGAAGGAAAGGCTTCACCAATGTTGTTGGAGGACAAAGGTTCCTCAAGAGTTTTTGTGGGAGGCAAATGGTCTCCCAAATATCCCTTAATTTTTTGTGGTCATCTTGTAAGTCCAGATGGTGTGTAAATAATAACGTGGTGTTGCCCTCTGTGTTGAGTGAGAATATGAAATGGTGTGGTATTGAAAGTAATTATGAGCGAGATAGAGTGATAGAGGTATTCAGACTAGGTAGAGATTATGAAGGGTTAATAGGGGAAATAAATACTGAAAGATATGATTATATTATGAACAATGTAAACTTACCTTGTGTAGTAGTAAACAATGAGTATATGGATGATAAATATTTACCTGTGGGGAGAGTTAGTGTACTGGTAATAGCAGACAATTGTGGTAATGATGTAATTGTAACAATAAAAACCAAGGGAGACAGAATGAAAAGTACTAATGTAGACATGATTTATGATAATGTAATAATGGGGGGTAACCTTGTGCATTATTATTATGGTATATTGGAAAAAATAAATTTTTATGGTTATAACACAAAAAATAGCCATATGTTGTGTATCAATAAAATTGAACAATGTTATGTGCAGAAAAGATTAATTTTTGATGATGGTGGTTGAGAAATACTGAATGAACATTTAACTGTGTGAGTTAATGATAATTATTTGGCTTATTAAGGTAATGGTATGTGGTAAACAAGAAAATTATGACGAAAATTTGTAAATAAATGTGTTAATGTCAAATGTATTGTGTCAAGGCTATATTGTCGGAATGTAGATTATAGTTTATGTAACAATGTTTATAATATGTTACAATAATAATAATACTGTATTTTGCTAATTAACAATAATAATTAACAAGAGGTAATAATGAACTTTATTTTATATTGTGTGTCCATATTAAAAGTGTTTCAAATAATGTAACTAAAGCTAAATTGTTTTGAGTGGAGGTGGAGCTTAAATACCATGTTTTTCATGTCAAATAATTGTTACTAGTGGTCGCCCAGTGGTCGAAATTCGACCGTAATTCATTAAATTTTTAAGTTTGAACGTTATTGAGGTTCTTTTGTCAAAGAGTATACCTCTATAATCATTGCATATAATTTTTTTGAATTTTGTTCTATTACGTCAGCTGCGAGCATGTACGAATACGTCATTAGCGTGTGTTGTTTGCCTTAATTCCCTGCAATACCTATGAAATTTAAAATTTAATGTTAGTAACAGTTGAAAAAAAACACAATTACAGCTTGTATTCGTATTTATTTTTTGATATAATTCATTGTCAGTTTTAATTTTTTCATGTTATTATTGAATCAAATAAACCCTAATAAAAATGAGACTTGACATTCATAGAAGTATAAGATACATTGTTTTCAATTCCAGTGGATTACATTTCATTTTTGGTAAGGTACAAAATTCGAAAACAGTTTGAAGATTATCTGCTACAGAGCTTATATAATTTGTTAATTTTTTTTTCTATGCATTAATTTTCGAGTTATTTGAAAAATATGAAAGATAGGAAAAATGAGGTTTAGCTTGGCTAAGCCATATTTAAAAAGCAATAACGTGTTTTTTGACATTTTCTTGGTGTTTTTTTTTATTGCCATACTGACCAGGTTTTGCCAAGGCTACACAGTTATTTTGCCTATCTTTTTCGAATTATATAAAATTTAAATAAAAAATTAATACAAAATAAAAAATGAAATAAAAAATACATGCCTCGTATTTTTTCATATATTTTTCATTAAATCAAAAAACCAGGCGGTTAAAAAAATAAATGTTGTCCATTGAACTTAAAATAGTTTGAAAGTGAATTTGATGATTCAGAACTTCTGTGTAAACGATGTTTTTTGTAAAAACTCTTTCATCATTTGCTAAATGCCCTTGGCCATTATATTCGGAAATATAAAATCTCAAACCATTGAATGATCGAACTCTACTTGCTGCGACGTACAATTGACCATGTGTAAAAACTGGCTGCCTCAATAAAATTCCAATTTTTTCGAATGTTTGTCCTTGAGACTTATCTATTGTCATCGCAAATGCAGGTATAATTGGAAATTGAGTTCTTTGAAAGTTAAATGGTAAAACAGTACCGGAATATGTTAAATGTATACGTGGAATCAAAATTCTCTTATTGTGTGCGGTTCCAGTTAAAACTTCGCAATCAATAGCATTACGATGCATACACTTGATGCGCATTCTTGTTCCATTGACTAATGCTTCCTTTGTATTTAAGTTTCTGATCAGTAAAACGATGCAATTAACTTTCAATACTAACTTATATGGTGGCAAACCACTAATAGTCAAAGAATTCAAAAACTCTACTGGATAGTTATTGATTTTATTGTCATCATCACAAATTATTTTATCGTAGCTATGATATGTTTTCTGTTCACCTGGTATTCGATTAAGTATATCAGTATTAATAAAAGTACAATCATCATTTTTAGGTGCTAAAATAACTGACTTCAATATGTTATCTGAGAGTATGTTTTCAGAAATATTTCCATACACCTCATTAATAATATTATTTTCATCTCCTATTAATTGCTGAGGTATTTCAATAATATTTTCACCAAACTGAGGGAATTGTGGGGCTTCATCATTACCAATTTTTTTCAAGAATTCGACAAATTCTATTTCACTTGGTAAGGCTCTCATATTTTGAGTAAACGTTACTTTATGAAAATAAACAAATTTATGCCAACTCGTGACACAATTTTCAATTAAAGTTGCACGTGATCCATGTGGGACAACAGGTAAGATTTGCTGAAAATCACCGCACAGAAGTATCGTTTTCACTCCAAATGGTTTATGTTTATCATTTTCATCGCATAGACCCTGCAATAATCTATCTATGATTTTCAACACTTGCAGTGGGCACATAGAAATTTCATCAATAATTATCAATGATGATGAATTTATGTAACATCCATAGCTACTATTTGCGGTAATATTCGCTACAGAATTTTCCAAAATGGGTATAGGCAATTTAAACACATTGTGTAAAGTTCTACCTCCAAGTAATAGAGTTGAAGCTATGCCACTGAACGCTGTTGCAATGCAACTAAGATTAAGCGAATTTAATTTGTGAATGATTGCTGTTTGTGTGAATGTTTTTCCACAACCTGCATGAGCGGTTAAACAAAAAACATTAGATCCAGTATCATGGTGAAAAACTTCACGAATCACACGATCAATTAGATTACGCTGTTCAATATTTGCAGTTTCATAATGCTCAGAAAACAGAAACTCTTGTTCTATTGGATCAGTAGCATTTGCTTCGTCTGTTCTCTGCGAATACGTGGGAACTGGTAAACCAAGTTCTTGACATGACAAATTATGAACATTCAAAACATCTTCAATTTCTAATAGAGCTGTATTAAAGGATACTTCTTCGTTGTAATCTCTCAAAAAATCTTCACTAAGTTAAATATATGAAAAATATATTATACTAACCATCTGTGACTTCTCGTATTTGATGTCTCTTCTTATTACGACATGTTTCAAGACTCTTGTCCCATTGTCAAGCATAAAATTTATAGCACATATCAGATAAGTTTGTCAAACGTTAAAAACCATGTCATGATGACCACAAATAACGGATTATTAAAATAGGTGTACACTGTTCGCCCAATGCGCGTATTCAAGTTACAAATTAATATTTTAATAATCCGTTATTTGTGGTCATCATGACATGGTTTTTAACGTTTGACAAATATATCTGATATGTGCTATAAATTTTATGCTTGACAATGGGACAAGAGTCTTGAAACGTGTCGTAATAAGAAGAGACATCAAATACGAGAAGTCACAGACGGTTAGTATAATATATCTTTCATATATTTAACGGAAACGTGGCTTGGTACTAAAATAGGTTTATTCCTACTATAATATATCTTCACTAAGATATACTTTAAATTCATTCCATAACGCCAATGCATTGGCTGGCACATTTAATGCACAAATGTAACCAAATAAATTTCGCATTTGTTTTGGTGAATGTAATTCTTTTGCTTCATTTAAACATTCGCGCCATTCATTATCATTTGAAGCAATGCCGCGAGCATGGCACGCTTCAACAAAAGAAGTGTGTATAATTCCATTGTATGTTCTAACATCCTCAAATGATTTTGGACCACAGACATGTAATAAAAGCAATCGCAGATGGAAAAGTTCGATGTCTTTTGGTGATACTACATATATGCGTGTAATGATTTTATCACCTCCACGCCTTCTCTTCTTCCATTTTTTTCGGGAATCTTCCCACACATAATGCAAAGGAATTTCAATAGACTTATATTCATGCGCTGATGGATCTGATCGATTCAATTCAAGAAATGCTAATAATTTTGTTTGTCTTGCATTTTCAATTGCTTGACGTTCTTGCCCTTCTAGAAAGTAAACATTCTGTCTATGTGCTAAATGAATGTCAAGTCTAACGATGACATGTGATTGAAAATGCATTGGTAATTCATAGATGCGCCATACAGCTTCAGTTGATCCGACATAACGGCCATTTAAAAAATTTTTAACTTCATCAATTTGTATTTCTTGACCTGGTTCATTTCTCTCTGAACCTAATTCAACAGATGCACTGTCATAGCCTTTATACACGTATTTATAAATGTATTTAACACTTTTAACTGTAGTGCATACTTCAACATTTATATGGCAATTAAATTTGGCAAGTAAATACGGATTGTATGGTACAACATAACGATTGTCCAGGCAACTACCGCGAACTTCAGCATTAATACCATTATCACGCCTTCTGTATAATGGATATCCATTTAATGATTCACATGTAAATTCATTAAATCGTTTTGGATAATCTTTTGTGCATTTTTCATCTCTCATACATACAGAATTTGGATTAAGTACACCGCATGGACCATGCATCATGTGTTTTACAACATATTCATGTAATGTAGGATGCGTTTGAATGTTAGGAATCTCCGCAGATACAACTTTATCAATATCGGTAGCGTTAACAATTTTATCTTGCTCATTTAAAGAGAGTAAAATGTGAGCATGAGGCAATCCTCTCTTTTGAAACTCAATTGTATAAATGAGTGCTTCAACTTTACCGAAGATTTTTTTTAGTGTAAGGCCCTCAATTAATGCTTTCAGTTTGGACTTGAATACACGCACAACAATATCAGGTCGAAAATTAGCTGACTCACCTACACCAATATTGCTAACTATTTCAGGCCTACTTGGATTGCAAGTCATTGTAATAAACAAAGAAGGCTTTCCGAAATGTTGTACAATTGACATTGCATCTAAATAATTCTGATACATATTTCTTGGAGATCCATTGAATGAAGATGGTAAAATTACTCTACTGCCAACATTATTGGCATTGGGGTTCAATTCTAAATAATCTGTTAAATTGTTGTAAACTTCAGACCCAAGACTTGTTTGATTTTGTCGAATGAAATGTAACCTTGTGCCCTCTATTCTCACATACATATCAACTATCCACTGCAGAAATAATTTTTGTGAATGGTGCAACATGCTAAAATCTTCTCTAATTGCAAGTCAATAGGCTGCATACTGAAGCATGGTTAATTTATTTCTGGGCGCTCTTGAATTAGATGTAGTTGGTACATTATGAGAAATATTGATATGCCACCCAGTATCACCATTTGGAAAAAGTAATGGATATGCTAAAGGGTCCAATGATGAATCCAAAACAGAGATATTTTTAATGGTACCATTAACTTTTGAAAACGAAACCATATTTCGTTCAAAGGGTGGCTCACCATCAACTGTACTAAATATTACTACTACATCAGTTTGAACTGCATCATTATAATGGCATAGATCTAAATCACAATTTACTTTAATGAGCATACAAATTTCTTTATTTTGATTTTCAACTCTCTGACAATGATCTTTCATTGCAATGAATGACCGAACGAAAGGATTAATGCGTTCCAATTCAAGAGAGATTTCGCGCATTATATTGTTATTGCATGTTTGATTATAGTGTTCACGTAATCTATAATTGACAGCAGTGTCAACATCATAAAAATATAATTGCGCATAACATGGTGAGCGACCATATCCAGCAGTCATTGGACCTGATCTGTGATAAAAAACATCATGTATTTTAAAATGATAGACTCCACGCGTAACTGTATCCGAAATTTTAGCTTCTGAGATAACCATAGCAAATGACGAATTGTATTTACGAATGTTTTCAAAATAATTTTTTGACTTTCTTTTTATTGAAGGTTCATTTGAAGTAAGTCCATCATACAATGATTTAAAGTACTCATTTTGACTTAAGGCCGGTAGTATTGCTTTACCCTTATGACAACATGAAGTGAATGCAGTCCTTTCACCTAAAGTGACCTCAGATTAGAAATGTTTTGCATTGAAAAACCTGCATTGTAAATGCATTAATCCACAATCAAAAGTACTAAAATTTCTTGGAATGACATTCAGTGCGCATTTAAATGTATCCCTCAAAATAATTTCATTTTGTATACTATTTACACTATTTAAATTTGCATTTGGTCTATTATCATTTTGACTTCCTTCTTCTTTGTCTCTCACTCCGACCCGTCAATGTTCTATGTCGAGGCATAATGGAAGTAGGTGCGAATATCTGAATGTAAAAAAAACATGTAATGAAATTACTGAAACTAAGATTAGACAGGGTTTAATTTAAAAATAATAAAATGTACTCACTTTTTTGAAACCACCAATAATAATTAGGCGAGAGTAAGTCAATTCAAATTGCTGCTACAAAATTTTCCTTTTGCAACAGGTGTATATTAAGCAAGCTGTATTTCACTTTCAACTGCACATTAATATATAAAACACAGATATCTAATATACAAAATATAAAATAAACGCTTTTTTGCCTTGACATACACTCCACAGACTATTGAAAAAGGAACATTTGAAATCACACAAAATTCACAGCTCATTCAGTCAATCTGTCAGTAATTATTTGTTGGCAACATTTTAAAATTCTTTGGCGACAATCTCTACTCTGTGCGACTGTTTGACCACAGACTATTATGTGTTTGACATTGGCAGTATGAACGTAAACAAACGACAGACTATTATGTGTTTGACATTGGCAGTATGAACGTACACTAAAATGAAAAAATTATAATTTTATTGCCTGGCAACAAAATTATTTTATTTTTAACAATTACCATTGTTTGAAAAAGTTTAAATGAATTTTCAAGTGCAAATGAATGTTTTATTTTATTTTATTTAATGTATTTGTAACACATATTATATATAAATTTTAGCTTTCTGCACTCCTCCATATAAACTTTAACTATGCCAAATCTCACACTCCTCCATGCGCGCAATATGCTTAAAAAGGGGTACAAGTTTTCTCTTCACGTATTAATATATAGATAGATTAAAAAAAGGTGAATTTTATTAATGAAGCAAAATTAATTTTGATATGAATTGTAACAGACAGTAATTGACTAATATGTCAGCACTAAAAGATTTATAGAAACCAAAAAATTGAAGGAAGTATGTGTGTTAGTAGTGTTGTAATCAGAATGTTGAGACTGAGTCAGTGTTTATAACACCAGTCTGGCAGACAACTGTTAATGTAAACAGGTGTGTTGGATGTTGTGTGACCAATGTTTACAGTCATGCTGTAGTTGACAGCAACAAGAATGTTGTATTTTGATGAATCAGTGCCATGAGTAAAAAATATTATGAAACACAAGAAATGTAAGATGTGATGAAATGTAGGTAAATTTTTTGAATAACATAAAGAAATAACGTAGTGTTTTGATTGTAATGCAATTAATATTTTTGTTTTGAACAAATGAGATTGATATAATGAGGAGTGGAGGAATTAAATTAAATGAAATTGGTAATTAAATTAATTGAAAAGGTGAATTGTAATAATGAATTTAACTTAATTTTGATTGGAATGATGAAAGAAATGCGAACTGATTAATGAATAAAGTTTTATTTAATTGGAAATTTGAGATTAAAATTATAAGGTTCATAAATTTTATTTAAAATTCAAAGGTAATAATGCATTTTGTTTGTAGTACGTATCATATAGTAAGGTGCTATTATTGTATTTTATGTAATCCATTTGTGATTGGTGGGCGATGGTATCTTGGTAGGAGAAAACAATATGTATATAATTTGTAGGGGATTTAGGTGTACTAGCTGTAAGTATACAGAAGTTTATATAACCAAAATTATGCAACCAGTATTTTGCAATTAATGAACCAGTATGGCTAAGAGGAAACCAATCAGTTGTGGATATGGTATAATGAAAGGTCTGTTTGTTAATTTTTTAATTGAATGTTATAGAGTCAGGCGTTACTGTGGCAGGCGCCTATCTGATTTTATGGTGTTGGGATCTCTGTGGTGGGCGCCTATCTGATTTTATGGTGTTGGAATCTCGAACAGAGAAGTCCAGTAAGGTTGGACGGGTGCGGCCACAGTCGCCAGACTAGGGGGGTAAGTACCCATGATTTTAGTAAAGAATCTAAAGGGGGGTTGTGGCGCCATATCCTCGCTGATCCTCTTAGGTTTTAGGCAATGAGAGTTTGTATGCTTCGGCATACAATCTCTCATTGGGGGGGGGGGGTATTGTAACGGTACAGAATTGTGTGCTACCATAGTTTCAAGTTAAATCAGTAAATTTTTCAATTGTCAGCATTCACCTGTGCTGTGCCCCTTTGTAACCAGCAACATACAGTGTTATTGTTGATGTCTGGAGACAGCCAAGCCAGACGTATTATGTAATAGCTTGCTAGGAGCAGTCTTTGTGTGTGAATCACAGTAAGCAGTGTGCGATTCTTGTATTAGCATCAGACAGTAAGCACTTCTTCACCAGTGTTTGCATCAGACAGTAGTAAAGAGCAGTTTTACAAGTTGGTTAAAAACAGTGGCCTCGGGCATACAAGATAGGCCGTAAAATAAATTCGGCCTATCCAGTTAAGTGTTAAAACATTTATAAAAAGTTCCATTGCAACTCATGGTCACGCGGCCATTAACCATCTAAGTGCTCGGACAAATTTTAAAAGCCGGCCGGCTATATAAATATATACCTTACAGTGCATAAAGTATAAAGTAATACATTACAGTGCATAAAGTTTAAAGTAATTAACAACAACTAAACTCAATGTAAACTAGTGTCGGAGTGCGTCGAAACCAAGAAAGCGTCTCAACAGGCAGTGCTACGAATCGGACCATGGGCAGTTAAGTAAAAGCGAAAGCACATAATTAAATGGCCAAAACAAATTATAATTTTATATCAATTTCTATTATTTTTAATAAAAATGTCCAGTTTAAATGAGATCTCTTAAGAGAACAGATAAATTACGTATTGGTTCATTATAGTTAATTCTTTACTATACGTTACGGTACTATTTAGAAATAGTTAAGGAAAGTTTCTTTGGATGTATACTCGTTTTGATTGATAATTACTTACAATTTAACAGCAAGAAAAGGTAGAGTCATAAAAAATATAATAACCTGTTGTATTATGAGTGCTAAATAAAACAGAAAGATAATTTGTTATAATTTGAAAATTTTGGTGTTAGCGTAATTATTGTGTAACTCAAATCCAGATAATCCTTTCTGCAGCTGTGTTCGTCTGTAAAACCTTGGATAGGAACCCAAAGGTAAGAGTTTATTAATAAATGAAGTAATTTATATAGTTTCATTGACGCCCGAGAACAGGGACTCGAGTATTTTATTATTTGCACTGAATTTATATAGTTTCAAATTCAGTATCCATAACTGTTACGCCACATGTTGGCTTACACTTTTCCACAAAACTATCACAAACTCATTTTATAACTGTTTCTTTTGTTGAACAAAACTGTTTACTGTTGCATTACATCGCAACACACTCTTTGCAGACCTACTTTTACATTTTCGGTCTACCAAAGTTTCTCCGAGGCTAAAGTGAAATTACGTCTGTACCGTATGAAGACTTGTGCTGAGCGGGTTGAAGACTGCTATCCAACTGACTCAAGGTGTTGGGCGTTGTTCCGGCTGTGCGCCAAAGTATGTGTTTTATAGCGCCTTCTCTGATTGGCTGAAAACCTTCTCGAACATTTCACTCGGACCAGAAAGCCGTCTGAATTGTCGCCACGAGGTAATTTTTGCGCAGTACAAACACGTGATTTTTCGTGACTCACATATTTCGTTCTAATTGGTACCTGGCACTGCTACAGGCTGTTCACCAAAAGTTGTATTGATTGGTTAAAACGGGTTGCATAATCTGCCCTGTTACAAACCGCTCTTCACCAAAATCAACAGACATTGAGTTCTCTATAGCTCAGGAAGGTATGCAAAGCATTATTTGATTCTGACTGAATTTACGGCAGTTATCGTTAATAATAATATCGTCATAGAAAAAATTACCCATGTTAAAACATAAAACGTTACAGGTAAACTACCCCTTTCCCTAAACCGATCTTCAACAAAAACAATAAGTCTTGAGATCTCTACAATTCAGGGCTGTATGCAAAAAATTATTTGATTCTGTTTGAATTTGCGGCTGTTATCGTTTGCCATAGAAAATACCCTTGTTAAAATATAAAACGTTGCAAGTGAACTACCCCTTTCCCTTAACCGATCTTCACCAAAAACAATAGGTCTTGAGAACTCTACAATTCAAGGCTGTATGCAAAACATTATTTGATTCTGTTTGAATTTGCGGCTGTTATCGTTTGCCATAGAAAAAAATTACCCTTGATTTAAAAAAAATGCAGGTAAACTACCCCTTTCCCTTAACCGATCTTCACCAAAAACAATATGTCTTGAGAACTCTACAATTCAGGGCTGTATGCAAAACATTATTTGATTCTGTTTGAATTTGCGGCTGTTATCGTTTGCCATAGAAAAAAATTACCCTTGATTAAAAAAAAAATGCAGGTAAACTACCCCTTTCCCTTAAGCGATCTTCACCAAAAACAATAGGTCTTGAGTACTCTACAAATCAGGGCTGTATGCAAAAAATTATTTTATTCTGTTTGAATTTGCGGCTGTTATCGTTTGCCATAGAAAAAAATCTATAGACACAAGACAGACAGACAGACACACACACAAACACACAGACACTTTTCGAAAAATGACTTTTTTCATGTTTTGAGGGTAGTACAATCAGAATCTGCAATAATCTCGACCACAATTTTTTTTTGCCATCACCATACTTCCATTTCCTTATGGAACATGGAAGTAAAATCGGTTAGGCCAAGCCAATTTTGTGAGTCAAGAACCATGGTAACCAGCGAAATGTGCGAAAATATAAAAGGTTTTGGTGCATTGTTAGTAACGAAGAGGAAGAGAAGGTATTTCCGGGATGCCATCAGCATAGACGCCGTTGGACAAGAAAGCATCATTTTTAGTTTGACGATCACTGAGTACAGACGCGATCCGCGTGAGTGAGATTAATCTTTTAAAAGGATAAATCTGTAAACATAACCATAAATAGCGAGTGCGGGAGTGCACTAGTTATCCGATTGCTAATAATTAATATCAGTTGATCATAATCAAGCTAGGTGCAACCAGACATAAGAACGAAAGAAAAGAAAAACAAAAAATTAAATCCTAGTAAGTGACAAGTGTTAGACTCACCTGCCAGGTAATAATTGTGTCTTAACTATCCAATCACTGTGAACAAAATATAACCTTGACCAGTTTCACAATGAAACGTAAAGTGTAATTAAGTGCACCCATGATTAATTCACATTGAGTGTTACCAAAGACATTAATTATGTTAAAAAGTAAGACACTAGCATAGTGGTCTAACTTGTAAAATTCATTTATTGGTAAAATAACTAGAAACTACTCTTTAATATGGTTTAATAAAATAACTAAATAATTTCAACTAGCGCTACGGGCGAGAGACTACAGAACTAGGTTGTTACTGTTTTAAGTCAAATGGCCATTGCTGCCATCTAGTTGAAAAAACTTGAACTTGTAATTTGTTATAGAAAAAAATGTATAATAAATATATAATATTGTATACAAATAGAGATATTGAGTAATAAAATAACTTGGTTATATAGTATATAATTTTTTATGTACTGCAGCCCTGAGATACAAGAATCATTATTTCGTGTTGTAAAATAGAAAAATTCAAATAATGAAAGAACCCACCACATTTGAAAATAGCAGTACAATATTCATAAAAAAGATGATTAAATGCCGTAATTGAAAAACCACTTGTCATATAACACTATATGATAATATGACTGTACAGATATTCTGTGTCTATGCATAACACATTACTCTGTGAACAGTGTGAACACCTCTGATCAGTAGCATTTCAGATGTGCCACGCGGGTTTATTTACATCAGGATTGAACTAAGAGTGGATTGTGTGTGTGTGTATGTGTGCGCGTGTGTGTGCATCCTCATGTACAAGTGTGCATGGTTTCATGATTGCATACTGAGCTTATAGTTAGCTGTGGAAGTGTAACTAGGACACTCAAGGTAAGACGGGGAATGCTTGTAATTTTGAAAGGTCTTCTGCTTCTTATTACGTGTTTCCGGATTGTTCTCCGATGACACGATGTCTTCTGTAGATCCTCTCTGCCACTGCCCAATATGAGTTGTCGTTCAGTATTGCGTCCATACCAAATCCCCTCAGTCTCTGCATTCCTGGGATGTCCGTCCAGCAATCCACCAATATGTGCTGCAAGGTCTCCTCATGCAGATGACACAGCAGACAGGTAGCGGCCTGGGTCAGGTTGAATCTGTATAAGTATGACTGGGTCACAACATGGCCAAGCCTTCCTCTGGAGCCGAACGTTTGAACGCTCCTAGGGTTGTTTCTGTATATGGAGACACCCCGTGCACTGACTTGCTGTTTGTATGTTGAACTTTTGGTGGAGTTTAAAAATGCGTTCTTCCATGTCTCCATGAGTCGTCTGCTGAAATCTGAAGTAGCAGCCAGGAGTGATATTACACTTTCCTCCAGTGGCTACAGCATAGTTGCGTCCTTAGCCATCCTGTCCGCTTTTTCATTACTGGCAATATCTATGTGGTCGGGTATACATTGTAAAGTTAACTTAATTTTGCTGCTTTCCAGTTTTGTGATTATGTGGAATATGTGAACGGTTCTGAAATAGTATGGTGATGGTTTACATTGTTGCAGCAACAGTAGAGCTGCCTGTGAATCTGTGAAGATACATACTTTTTTACTGTGTAAGGTGAGGCAGCAGGTTAGTGCTGCATTGATTGCCAGAAGCTCAGTGTCAACACTTGGAACAGGAGTTGGCTGGTACAAGGAAGGATTCCTGCATACTAGGAATGAAATATCCTGCCCCCGACCTCTTTTCTTGTGTATCCAGTGATCCATCTGTATAGATATGGACATATTGGTTGTAGTTTTCCGCTATTATTTGTCGTGTTATAGCACGCGGAACTAATGGGTCAGTGTTTTGTTTTGTTACGCTGTCTTCTAGTGTAGTTCTTATTGTTGGTTGCATCCACTGCCAAGGGGGTGTTTCATTTACTGGAGGGATTTTTTGAGGTTGGTTATTTCCATCCGAAAGCAGGATTTTGCCTTTGTATAAAAAGGATCTTTTCTGATTCATTGCTGGATGAATTTTCTGTAATGGATGCTCTGTGGTTATTGTTCTAAATTTCAGACTGAATTTACCTATTCTTTTGTTTATGTATACATCCAGATGTTCTATATTGAGTTCAGCTTCCATAGCTTCCACTGGTGAGGTCCTCGGGCAACCCAGGCATATTCGTAAGGCACAGTTTTGGAGTTTTTGTATTTTTTTCTGGTGTAGTGCAGCTAAGCCTCCCCATACTTCACAGGAATATGTCATCTTGGGTCGTATGTATCCCAGGTAGAACTGACGCAGGATAATTGTGTCTGCTCCCCAATTCCTGTTTGAGAAAGCCTTGAGGATGTTTATCCGTTTCATGGTGCTGTCCAGCAAAGTGCTTATGTGCTGGCTCCACAAGAGTTTGGGATCCAAAGTTATGCCCAGTATTTTAGGGTGCTTGTATTTTATATTCTGTTCAGAGAGGGTAAGCTTCGGCTTGAATGCTTTTAAGGAGTGTCTGGTAGTGAAGGTGCAGCATTCTGTTTTTTCACTTGATATTTTCAGGCCCCACTTGTTTGTCCATGTTACTATTTCATTAATTGCTTCTTGAAGATTAGTGTTTGCACAGTAAGGGTCCGCATGGGCTGTTATAACTATAAATTGTTTTGCCCAGCGTTGTTACGTCAAATGTAACTATAAGCCCCAAGTTGTGGTGCCAAATATAACTATAATTGCCCTAGATGTGGTTTAAATGTAATGATAATTAATTTCTTTAATTATTTTGTTGGTGTTAAGGACAACTATCTCAAGTAATAGTGTAGTATAATCCATAAGGTTAATCTTTAAATAATAAAAAACAATGACACAATTATCAGTCTAACCAACATATTTATTACATTTAAATTAGCTGTCATTTATATCAATTCTCAGTGGCTTTTAACATATTATTACCATTAATTATTTTTAACATGATTTTACCAATAAAACAATGTATATGCTAAAGTCTCTATATCTCAGGGTTCCTTAGATTTTGTAAATAAGCATGAATAACATTTATATCTAATTACTTATCATATTACAAAATACATTTATTCCAAATGTATTCATTTTAATATATGAATAAATATTCTTAATTGAAAGTGCTTAGATCGCTTATATATTCGTATTTGATTACTTCAAGTTTTAATGTATCATTCATATTTAGAAGGACATATTCCTACGTAAGTTCTTTTAGAAGGACAGACAGGTGTATAGTAAAATAGTAATTAGTACATACAATTTTACTGTTGGTATGAATATTCCTGTCTACAGCGTGTTGATGTCCTGTGCCTCCATCTCCATCTCATTAGGTCCACTGATTAACTGTAGATTCTCTCCTGATTCATAGCTTGTTTCACTCTCGTAGTGAATGATTGACAAACACTTTTAATCACTTCACTCTCACTTAAGTATATCTGGCTTCTCCTGATATTTACATTATTGTAAGAACCGTTCACTAGTTCACAACGGTGATTCTCGTTACGATAATTTACAGCTCGCAAGCGTCTTATTCCGTTTTTATAGTTTATATCGTTAGTAACTCATGATACGATTCGATTGTTTGTTTTACGAGTTATAAGTTAATAAAATTCTAGTTCTCAGCCTCTCGATATTTAACTCCGTTACACAAACTGTTCGTTCACTTTGACTCTACGAAAATTTAGACTAGATTTCTAAATTTTCACAAACTATTTACTCATGTTGACTTTACGAAACTTTAAGTAAACTCTCTGAGCTTTCATCATAGACTCCGAAACTTTACAACAGACTCCACGAACATTTACCACCACTCTTTCCGATTTTTAAGTATAGACTTCAAAAGTTTAAAGTAGACTCTGAATTTTAAGTAACGACTGCTCGCATTTTTTAGTAACGACTCCTCGATCGTGCCTCAGTTCTTTGTATATATTCACTACACATATTTCCCCACTAGTTTTCCTACATTTCACTTTGCTCCGTTTTAATTGGTCCTTCTTGCTTTCTTCTAGGAAAATTCACTCCTGGAACCCGCCTACCTTTAAAAGCTGTCTTCTGATAGGACACATTTGTTCCCTCCTTATTTCTGGCTCTGGTTCAACTACCTCTGCCACGGTCTGTTCGATTATCAGACTCGTAAATCTTTCTGGCGTTTTTCTATGCCATTTAAACAGAACAACCCTGGTGTTCTCTAACATCCAGCTGCCCTGTTAATTAGTTCACTCACCCCTGCTGTAGCTTTCTTGGTAAATCTCTCTCTGGTGTTTTTCTGCTCCCTTTACCCAGAACAACCCTTATTTTCTTTAAGCGTCCAGCTGTACTTGTTAAATTAGTTTAATAACCTCATGCGTGGCTTTCTTAATATTTTCTAATTGTACTCCTCTCTAGCGTCTTTCTATGCCATTCAGCCAGAACACTCTTTAGCTTCTCTAAGCATCCAGCAGTCCCTGTTAATTAGTGCATTCACCTCTGCTGTAGTTTTCTTAGTGTTTCACAATTGTACTTCTCTCTAGTGTTTTTCTACGCCTTTCAGCCAGAACAACCCTTAATTTCTTCAAGCTTCCAGCTGCACTGGTTATATTAGTTTATTCACCTCTGCTGTATCCTTCTTGGTACTCCTAATCGTACTTCTTCCTGTTGCACAGCTGCTCTGTTAGATTTATGATACATCCATGCACCTGCACATCGACGTCAAAGGATGTCACACTCTTTTGTACTAAACTTCCTCTCATAATTTCTCTCCATACATCACTGTCATTTCAAGCGTGGACAGATGGTTCCCCTATTTTATATATATATATATTGTAACGCAACAGAAATGCTAGCATCCATGTTACATAAAAACAAGGTTAACAAAATAATAAACAAGTCAATATATAACCCCATGATAGAACAAAGATCTAATAATTACATTTATAATTATAGATAAAGGTAAATAAGGATGCAAGGTAGTATTAACAAGAATAAACGAACCTGTAAGTTAGATAATAGTTGATGATATATGTTTAGTGAAAGGCAAACAAAAAATGAAACAATAATTTACTTTATAGTAATAGCAAATAAGAATTTTGAGTTAAGAGATATTATTTTGTGACAACAAATATTATGATAAAGTTTATGTTATGTTATACCAAATATGTGTTGAGTTAATGAAAGATAATGAAACAAGATGTATTATTCAATGACTGTTGTAGAATGAAGTGTGAATCAGCTAATTAACGTTAATAGATTTGAATTTTCTTATATGTGATCCATAGGTCAAGATAAAATTGTTATTAGATATGGAAAAAATAATTGTTTATGTAAATGTTAATAATTAAGATTTGATTATATGTATGAATTTATGTAAAAGGGGCTATAGATGTTTACCAGTTATAAACACAGGTAGATCCGTTTACAATAAAAGGCCTAACAGCCAAACCCACTATATAACCACTCATAACATAAAGGTTAGGTACATCAATTAATAATAATTAATGAATATGATTTGAAGAGCTAGAAAAAAACATTAAATTAATAATGATATATAATAAAATTTATACAAATTATGATAATGCCATAATGCCATGATATCGATTAATAACGTTTAATATCGAAAGGGTATTAAATATAAAAAAGAAAAAAAAAAACAGGCTTATATAAAAAAACCAGCAGAATATGTGTAGAAAATAATAAACCAACTATCGGTAAAGTTACATTCCGATAGGGTAGCAAATTGATAAGGAATAGACAAAAAATATATGAAATAAACACTATATTCAAAACATGTGGAAGGAAGAAAAATCATGTGTTGCTAGGGACGACAGAAAAAGAGGAAGTTGTTGATTTGACAATAATTGCTTTGATGATCTGAATGTGATGAGATTAAAAAACCCAAGAAATGTCTATTTAATCGGAATATTCTAAATTAGCAGACACTATTATAAAACACAAAATCCTAATGATAATATTTATGACTCTTACCAGTACAGTTTAACCAAATAAGACTATAGTATGAAATCACAATAGAAAATAAATAACTGGATTCTACAAGGAAGAACTGGAACTGTCCCATATCCGAAGGGAATTGATGATATATTAAACCAAATAGAAAGAATTAACAGTATCACAATTAATAATATACACTACACCAGAAGTATAACCTTTTAAATACACGGAACAACACTAATTGCTTCAACCGAGAGAACGTATCTGGATCCAGGAGTTGCAGAAGAAGCATCAATCGGGCTGTAAATCAATCCAGGGAGCTGTATTTCCGAAGTGGACAGGACAAGAATTCCATTTTATTAAACCGAAGAAAGAATATCGTACGGCATAATTGTCCAGAACAGTAAATTTATCAATCAACCGCCTACACGATTTGCTTCGTTCTAGTCTGGTAAATTATTATTATATTAATCATACTAACTACACAACACTTCAAATTTGTAAATCTTGCATTCTTATCTATGTATTTTTAATCTTCCCCACAGTTACAAGAACCTTCACACCCTGAATTAAATTAATTACAAATTAAAACACACTATATAACTGAATTTAAATAAAGGATCGGAATAATCAACAATCGATTCACGCAATCTATAGCCCAAGCATATGTTAGTTAGAACATATCTTATTCAATGTTAAAGAAGTAAACAAATAAAGAACCTTTATATAATTGCAAAATCTTGTTATTTGGAGTATGATTTAATGAGTTGGGAATAAAAAAAAAATAATAATTGAATAAGTATAGAATAATTGGTTAACATAAACAGTGAAATAACCTATAAGTTTCGTTGAGCCGATACTACAGCGCTTATAGCGGAATTATCTGACACCAAAGAGAGAGCGTAAAAAATACAAAATTAGACATAATTCTCTTCAAGGTATAATAGGGTTGAACGAAATTACAGAATAACGCATTAATTATTTAAGTTTCAGGTACACTAACACTGATATTTTTTAGAGAGCTAAGTTAATATTAATTAATTACATCAATATATCCCACAACTCCAAATATCTCAGATATTTAAATAATTAAAATAATTCAAAACACATTGGCATAGGGGTAGTAACAAATTGACGCCGGCAATGTTGGGGCGGAAATAACGAGAATCCCGCGACCGTAAGAGACAACATAAGAGCCGAGGGTTTAGTAACAAATTGGCGCTCAACTTGTGTAGGGCTTAAGTTAAGTAACTATAACTATATTAATATTACTTAACCAGAGCAGGCAACTGTGGGAGAATAAACATGCATACCCGAGGTAGATCAAGGATTAGGGCAGGAGAAACGGAGAAGGAAATAGATGAACAAGAACAGGAAATAGAACTAATAACAGATAGTGAAATAGAACAACAGACAGACGAAATAACGGAAACTGAAATAATTGCGGACAAGGAAAAGGAATTAATGGAAGAAGTTGCCCAAGGGGACCAACCAGATAAATCCAACAAAAAGGAAGACATGAGTATGCAGGAGCTGTTGAGGATTATAATGGAAAGCAATAGACAAATGAATGAGGAAAATAAGGAAAACTTAAGAGAACAATTTAGGAAAACAAATGAGGAAACTAAGGAAACCTCAAGACAAATGAACGAAAGATTAAACCAAATTCACGAAAGGTTAGATAGGAATGATGAGGGTATAAAACAAATGAAGAAAGACATCCTACAAATACATGAAGAGAATTTAAGGCAGATTAATGAAAAAATTGAGAATCTTCATGTGACAGTTAACCAGAAGGTGGACCAAAATAATGAGGAAAGAAAATTAGAAATAGCCAAAACAAATGAAGGGTTAGAAAAAACTAACGAAACAATAGTACAGGTTCGTGAAGAACTACAAAATAAAATTAATGACATAAAAATTGAGAGTAAAACAATGGTCGAGGAAATCCAACAGGAAACTGTCGGAAAATATGAGCAAATTAAAAACGAAGTACATCAGGTACGGGAAGAGAATAAGGAAGGGATTGCTCAAATACAGACAGACATGGGTGAACGACTCGAAAGAGTCTATGGCAATTTAAACAGTATGGAAGGTCAAATTAATACCAGTAAAAATAAAATAGAGGAAATTAGTAGACGTGAATTACAATTAATCAAGAAGAAATTTTTAGAAACAGTTATGTTGTACCACCCTGATTTTAACAAACGCTTTTATTTAAATTGTGATGCGAGCAATGTTAGCTTAGGAGCTACCCTATATCAAGAAGATAAAGAAGGACATCATATGGTAATCAGCTTCGCCAGCAGGGTGCTTAACAGCTGCGAACGCAATTATAACGTTACCGAGAAGGAGCTGCTAAGCGTAGTGTACGCATGCAATAAATTTAGAACTTATGTACTCGGATACCCAGTGACCGTAAGAAGTGACCATAAATCAATTTCATTTCTAAAAAGATGTAAACTTAGTCATGGCCGGCTAACTAGATGGGTCCTTGCATTGCAAGAGTATTGCATTGATTGGGAATATATACCTGGAAGAAAGAACATAGCAGCCGATATCTTGTCCCAAAGAAACATACAAGATCAATCGTTCGAAGGAGAAAAGGAAGAGATTGCGAAAGTGTACCATGTCATTAAGAGTCGGAGGGATTTGGAGATTATTATAAATGAAATTAATCAACACCAAAAATCGGATCCCAAATTAATAAACATACGCCAGAAGATACAAAATGCTGATGAAGTTATTACTAAATATTACTGTATACATGATGATCGATTATTTATTAAGGTCACCCCTAAACAAATAAACTGGAAACTAGTAGTTCCCACCGCTGTGGAAAACAAATTGATATTGGATTACCATGAACGATATGGACACATGGGAGCCATGAAAATCGTCAAAGCCCTGGAAGAACAAGTGTACATCAAAAATATAACCAGAAAAGTACAAAAATCCATACAGGCATGTCACATCTGCCAGATGGTTAAACATAATAATGAGAAGAAGGAGGGAGTCATGATCCCTATAACATCCAAATATAAGTTGGAGAAAGTATTTCTAGATATATGTGGGCCATTCCCACGCAGTGGAGGAAACCACAGATATAAATTCATAATAATTATTTTTGATCACTTTTCCAAATACACTAAACTCTACGCTATTAGCAGAGCCACGACCAAGAAAATTCTGGAAATAGTCATCGGACATTACATAACAGAGGTTGGTAAACCGTCATCTATTATCACCGATCATGGTATGCAATTCAAGGGCTATAAATGGAGAAATAATCTTTTAAAACACAACATTAGAACATATAAGACTTCAGTATACCACCCCAGCAGTAATCCGGCAGAACGTGTATTGAGGGAAGTTGGCAGAATACTCCGAACTTACTGTCATGACCAACAGAGAAGGTGGTACGAATACTTGCCACTAACCGAAGAGTTCTTAAATATATCTTACCATCAGTCCATTGAAAATACCCCTTATACTGTTATGTTTGAAAGGCTTCCACCTAGAGAAATCCAGGATATTATAAACTTTCCAAATAACCCAGAATATCAATTTGAAACAGTTAAATTTTATAACCGAGTTATGGAAAAGGCGGAAATGAAGAAAAGAAAATATGAAAAGAATAATCCAAAACCAATTAAGTACCAAGTGGGTGAGAAAATATTAATAAGAAACAGGGAGCTATCAAGCACTCTAGAGGGAATAACTAAAAAATTATTATTATTATATACTGGGCCATATGTGATAACAAAAAATAATAATAACAATACGTATGAAATAATGAACCCTATCACGAAAAGGATTAAGGGAACGTACAACCAAGAGTCCATAAAGAAATATAATGAATAAATTCTAAAATATAATAAGAACAACTTATTACCAGTCTTGAAGAGAAAATATTTGGAATTTAAAAAGAATTTGAGTTGAATACTACCACTAAATTCTAAAATACAATAAGAACCACTTATTATCGATTTTGAAGAAAAAACACTTGTAAATAAAAGAGAATTTTTTGAACAATAAAATAAATAGAAAAAAAATGTGTCATTCAAAATGAAGTAAGTCTGAATTAAAATATATAGTTATGAAGAAGGTATTAAGAACAATGAGTAATGAAACCCCAAGATTACAGATGAAAGCGAGAATTATTATTAAATGTTTATAAAGAAATAATGTGAATGATAAATAATGAAACCCCAAGATAAAAGTTTTTACTTCAAATCTACCTATGCATAATAAAGAAAGAGAAAAATCATATGACCTAAAATACATACCACATTGCCAAATGAAGGAAACAACGTCAGTAAACGATCGAATGTAACCAATGTAATGTTAAAGAAGACAAGAAAGAAAGAGTATTTATGAACATAATTCATTGAAAAATAAACAGCCAAAATAATGAAATACGATAAGAAGAAGAATAGTTGGGCTAAGGAATGTATTTAGTCAGAAATACAGTTATAATGATCATCACACAACAACTATTTAGAAAATATGGAGATCAGAGAAAAAACAAATGAAGAAGATACTTAGCATTACAATCACAACAAAAATGAAAACAAAAATGATTACAAATAATAACTGTCAAATTTAATATCAAAGAATGTTTAAGGAACTAAAATGGAATCACAAAATATGAAGGATAATAATGAAGAAATATAAAAGCAACAAAGAAAAAAAAATTTTTTCCCTAATATTTATTATTAAATAATTAAAGAGATTATTAGGAGATTATTATATTTTATAGCTGACTGTTGATGAATTCCAGCAGTACTATATTAAGATGTGGTGTGGGCAGCAGAGTATGAAGCCAAACAGTGCCTCTCTGAACTGTACCAATGCATGTATTAGGGATTGTTAGGGAAATTAAATATTTAAGGAATATTAGAATAGTTGCAAGAATGACTTCAGTTTCCAAAAGAGTAGGACGAAGGAAACAGAAAGAAATGAGTTGACAGAAGAATAATTGAGAAATACAGTGATTATAGTAATTATAAGTAGAAGAGATGTGAAACTAATGTATCATTGAATATGGTAGCCAACTATCAACAAATAATGTTTACAGAAATTAAAAATGATCAAGAATGTTAATTAAAATGATGAAATGTTATTAAATAAAAAAAAAAGTATTAATACTAGTCTAATGAAGTTACATTGAGAATCCCATCGTCAACCATCAACAATGAAATGAAGAAAAGGCATGTGAAAAAGACAAGTTTATTTGACCTAAACTTCATTCAGGTAAACTAAACTTTTTTAGGAGGGGGAGCATATGTAACGCAACAGAAATGCTAGCATCCGTGTTACATAAAAACAAGGTTAACAAAATAATAAACAAGTCAATATATAACCCCATGATAGAACAAAGATCTAATAATTACATTTATAATTATAGATAAAGGTAAATAAGGATGCAAGGTAGTATTAACAAGAATAAACGAACCTGTAAGTTAGATAATAGTTGATGATATATGTTTAGTGAAAGGCAAACAAAAAATGAAACAATAATTTACTTTATAGTAATAGCAAATAAGAATTTTGAGTTAAGAGATATTATTTTGTGACAACAAATATTATGATAAAGTTTATGTTATGTTATACCAAATATGTGTTGAGTTAATGAAAGATAATGAAACAAGATGTATTATTCAATGACTGTTGTAGAATGAAGTGTGAATCAGCTAATTAACGTTAATAGATTTGAATTTTCTTATATGTGATCCATAGGTCAAGATAAAATTGTTATTAGATATGGAAAAAATAATTGTTTATGTAAATGTTAATAATTGAGACTTGATTATATGTATGAATTTATGTAAAAGGGGCTATAGATGTTTACCAGTTATAAACACAGGTAGATCCGTTTACAATAAAAGGCCTAACAGCCAAACCCACTATATAACCACTCATAACATAAAGGTTAGGTACATCAATTAATAATAATTAATGAATACGATTTGAAGAGCTAGAAAAAAACATTAAATTAATAATGATATATAATAAAATTTATACAAATTATGATAATGCCATAATGCCATGATATCGATTAATAACGTTTAATATCGAAAGGGTATTAAATATAAAAAAGAAAAAAAAACAGGCTTATATAAAAAAACCAGCAGAATATGTGTAGAAAATAATAAACCAACTATCGGTAAAGTTACATTCCGATAGGATAGCAAATTGATAAGGAATAGAAAAAAAATATATGAAATAAACACTATATTCAAAACATGTGGAAGGAAGAAAAATCATGTGTTGCTAGGGACGACAGAAAAAGAGGAAGTTGTTGATTTGACAATAATTGCTTTGATGATCTGAATGTGATGAGATTAAAAAACCCAAGAAATGTCTATTTAATCGGAATATTCTAAATTAGCAGACACTATTATAAAACACAAAATCCTAATGATAATATTTATGACTCTTACCAGTACAGTTTAACCAAATAAGACTATAGTATGAAATCACAATAGAAAATAAATAACTGGATTCTACAAGGAAGAACTGGAACTGTCCCATATCCGAAGGGAATTGATGATATATTAAACCAAATAGAAAGAATTAACAGTATCACATTTAATAATATACACTACACCAGAAGTATAACCTTTTAAATACACGGAACAACACTAATTGCTTCAACCGAGAGAAGAACGTATCTGGATCCAGGAGTTGCAGAAGAAGCATCAATCGGGCTGTAAATCAATCCAGGGAGCTGTATTTCCGAAGTGGACAGGACAAGAATTCCATTTTATTAAACCGAAGAAAGAATATCGTACGGCATAATTGTCCAGAACAGTAAATTTATCAATCAACCGCCTACACGATTTGCTTCGTTCTAGTCTGGTAAATTATTATTATATTAATCATACTAACTACACAACACTTCAAATTTGTAAATCTTGCATTCTTATCTATGTATTTTTAATCTTCCCCACAGTTACAAGAACCTTCACACCCTGAATTAAATTAATTACAAATTAAAACACACTATATAACTGAATTTAAATAAAGGATCGGAATAATCAACAATCGATTCACGCAATCTATAGCCCAAGCATATGTTAGTTAGAACATATCTTATTCAATGTTAAAGAAGTAAACAAATAAAGAACCTTTATATAATTGCAAAATCTTGTTATTTGGAGTATGATTTAATGAGTTGGGAATAAAAAAAAAATAATAATTGAATAAGTATAGAATAATTGGTTAACATAAACAGTGAAATAACCTATAAGTTTCGTTGAGCCGATACTACAGCGCTTATAGCGGAATTATCTGACACCAAAGAGAGAGCGTAAAAAATACAAAATTAGACATAATTCTCTTCAAGGTATAATAGGGTTGAACGAAATTACAGAATAACGCATTAATTATTTAAGTTTCAGGTACACTAACACTGATATTTTTTAGAGAGCTAAGTTAATATTAATTAATTACATCAATATATCCCACAACTCCAAATATCTCAGATATTTAAATAATTAAAATAATTCAAAACACATTGGCATAGGGGTAGTAACAAATTGACGCCGGCAACGTGGGGCGGAAATAACGAGAATCCCGCGACCGTAAGAGACAACATAAGAGCCGAGGGTTTAGTAACAATATATATATTTTTTCATTTTTTATAGCGTTATACTGTCTATACAGTCACGTCATCTGCATAGATGCTGATCTTTATGGTTCTGTTCAAATTTTTGTTGATGTCATGGAGAGCTACGTTAAATAAGGTTGGGCTTAGCACAGATTCTTGTAGGATACCATAATGCATTTCAATTCTTGTTGACACTGCCGTTTATAACAGTCTGAATTGTTCTACCCTGTAGAAAGTTCCCTATAAATTTTAGCATTCTACCCTTGCTGTTGATCTTCATCAATTGCAGCAGTATTGTAGTGTACGGTATTTTATTAAATGCTGCTTCAAAATCTATCATCGCTGCAAGAGTAACATTTTTCTTTTGGAAGTTAGCGTATACGTCCTCTGTAAATGCGAGCAGAGCATCATTGGTGCCTCTTTTTGGTCTGAAACCAAACTGTACAGGGCTAAGGAGATTCTCTTCCTCCAGTTTCCAGGTCAGTCTGTTGTTGACTATAATTTCCATAAGTTTGCCAAGCATGATGTTAGGGCTGTTGGTGTGTATGAGCATATGTTTTGATTATCTTTTTGGGGTTTCAGTATTGGAATTATGGTCGCATTTTTCCATTCACCAGGGTATTGTCCAGTCTTCCAGATGCTGTTGTAGTACTTCAAAACAACATTAATAAATTCAGTGGGTGCGTTCCGGAACATGCTGTTATGTATTTCATCCTCACCAGGTGTGGAGTCCTTTAAAGTTCTGATAGCCAGCTCTGTTTCTGTAAATTCATTATCCAGATCGCCCCCAATGTAGCAAAGGTGTTCAAAGTTACACGTCAAAAATTGCTCCTCCCTTGTCATAGTTTTAGGCCATGGGATTGCTTGTCCAGACTTCTCTGCATATGCTTTACTGAATAAGTTGGCAATGTCAGCTGGGTCCGTTACGATGTTGTTGCAATCATCTCTTATGTGCTGGATTGGATCGTATGATTTGCCCTCAATGGCCTTGAATCTCCTCCACACTATGGCTTTTGGGATGTTATGCGTGATTTCTTTCACAAAGCTCTTCCATGAAGTTCTTTTTGCTTCGAGTATTGCTTTTTTAGCCATTGCAGTTGCCTGGTTGTAGAGAACTTTATTTTGGGTTGTGTTAGAGCGTTGCCATTTTCTTCTTGCTCGTTGTCTTGCTTTAGTAAGGCAGGCTGTTGTGCTGTTCCACCATACCTTCAACCCTGGATTCCTTATTTTGTTTCCGTTCTTCCTTTTTGGGATGCTAGATTCTGGTGCCACATCAATCAATTTCTTAGTTGTTTCAGGGTTCACTAATTCGATTGCAGTTGTTTGTTCTTTAAGCGTTTCTCTATAAAGGTTCCAATTTGCATCCCTTATCTTCCATTTTGTTTGCGAACGTGCACCATGCATGACAATGTTGTCGAATACCATTGACATGATAACTGGCAGGTGATCGCTGCCCAAATCTTTCCCTATCTTCCAACTTGTCACTCTACTAAGAAGTTCACCAGTGACCAGTATGAGATCAATGGTACTTCCAATTCCAGTTGCTGATGACTGGAATGTCGGTTGCTTGGAGTTGAGAAGAATGATGTTATTGTACAATATCCATTCATGAAGAGTTGTGCCTCTACTGTTGTTCTTGGTGGCATTCCATGTACTGAGCTTTGCATTGGTATCTCCCACTATGATTGTGTATTTATCTCTCAGAATTATTATGTCCAAGTCATTATTAGTAATAGTTGTGTCTGGTGGCATGTAGACATTTATGATCGATAGATCCACTTTTTGAAAGGTGATTTTGGTTTTTATGCATTCTATAGTTCCTTTCTCCAAATATTCCGTTGAGATAACTGGTATAGACTTCCTTATAACAGTCGCAACTCCACCACCTTTCGCAATTTTGAAAGGTCCTATAAAATATATGTGGTTCATAGAGAGGATGGAAGAGGAGAAGATACCAAGCAGAGTGACAAAGGGAACTTTCTGAGCAGGAGGAATAAGAGAAGACTAGAGAAAAAAGTGATCGGACAACATCAGAAAGGATTTAAGAAAGTTGGTGGGAGTCATTTATTGGCAGTCAGAATCACAGAATAGGAATGGTTAGAGACAGGTGTTAAAAGAGGCTAGAATCCAATAAAAGACTGTCATGCCACAGTAGGAAGAAGATAAGTTGTAGAACAGCCGAACTTTGCAAGAAAATCTTCTATTTCTTATTTTGAGTGTTAATGAAATAGTTTGATTCATTTATCATTATAAAAATGAACGATGTTGCAAAACAACACAAATCAAAGTTAGAACATTGTTGCTGTTTGGCTGTAGTCATAAGATAATTTTTATTGGATTGATCCCATGGCTGTATTTTTTGATTAGTTACGAATTAAACACCACATAGAAATTTTGTAAATACAATATTTTATACCATTACAACATATCTTAATAAACACCGTATCATGTCTTTTTAGTGTTAATACAATAATGAAAAATTTGTAAATTTAGTAAATTTTTCAGAATCAAAATTTGATACCAACTTTGTCACTACGTATTGCCACACTGCTAAATACTTCGTTCTTGATGAGACCTTTCGGTGTTTCCACCATGGGTATTTAGCATTGTGACAATAAGTAATGACACAGTTGGTGTTAAGATGGCTGCTAATAAAACTAACAAAACTCAAAAATTTGAATGATAGAAGTGAGAAAGGATAGATATTGCTAATATAATGTTGTAAACTGATCCAAACTAAGGGTTAGAGCTGGTGTCCAAGTGCCATTCACACAGTGTTTTTTATATTTTTTCACTTATATATGCTTTGTGTGTGTTCAGGTGATGCCAGAGTATCAAACCTACGGCCACTGACAAAAACGGATTTCATGAAAACTATAGAGGATTGGCAGGCGATGGTTAACCAAGTGGCCTGTAACAGTCCTGGTTATGCTTCACCAAATCCACAGTTATTTAATGGCATACAACCAGTGGCTTCATCACCATCTTTTTCATTAGCATCAAAACCACTGAGAAATAAATTACAGAGTAATGTGGCCAACATTAGAAATCTGGCGAAAGCTTTCAGTAACAACCGGCATCCAATGAATCCTGGTGCTCCGCGTTCTCATACTGCAGTGAATAACAGTTCCTCAAGTGTAAATAACAAAAATAATCAGACATTTAATCCTGTCATTCCGACGTGTTCTCGTACTTCATTTCATAACAGATCCTCAATAGGAAGTAACGAAAATAATCATACAGTTAATCGAACACCAGTTTTTGAGTCATCTTATGAAAAGTTTGTTCCTAATTCTGTGCCGAGTGGTTCAAATAAAATTAATGAAGTTAGTAATAAAAACTTAGTGCCAAATAATATGACTTGTAGTTTTGACCTGCAAAGTGTAGCGGACATGTTTCTGTCGAGAGACAACACTCAGAAGTCACAGTATACAACGCAAAAAAATAATGGGAAAAATAATTTTAAAACTGACAGTTTCGAGAACAGTGGTGATTTTGTAAATGTAAAGCCCGAATCATCTACATTTCAACCAAAGAAACCTAGATTTTCTAACCTTACGAAAAATAATTTGGTTGAAAACACTAAACAGACTATTAATTTGTCTGCGTCCAATATTACAATCTGCAGTGGAACAGTGACAGAAGATGAAAAATCAGTTGTTGCAAGTGTGCTGGACGGACTTGATGAAGATTCATTGTTTAGTGATGATTTTTAGTTTTGTACATAGTAAAGACGAAAATTATGTTTATTTACTTGTGTATATAATTCTAATGAAATATAAGATTTATGTACAATTTTTTTTTGTAACAGCTTGTTTAATTAAATCTATTTTTATTCCATTATTAAACATTCTGTAATATAGATAAATACAACAGACCAGAACACAGAAGAACAGACTGTCTTATAACAGAAGTCAGTTAACTGTAATAAGGCAATTAAATATAAATGTAAGTCAATTCCCTTTTGCATTCCACAGATAGATTTAAAAAGACAAAAAGAAACTTTGTTTTGGAGAAACAAAGTAGTCTAAGAATTGCGTGAAAGGCAATAGATGACCAGCCAACACACAATTTTTTTTTTGGATGAATACAAAAACTCCCAAACATCAACTGGTATCATAAATGCTTAAATATACGAGGTGACGGTAGAAAAGTAGCTGAAAGTTTTAAAACCTGGTTTTTGAAAGTATAAATACTTGATGAAGATTCATTGTTTAGTGATGCTTTTTAGTTTTGTACATAATAAAGACAAAAATTGAGCCTCCAGGTGGTCTAGTGGCTAACGCGGGCGTTTGATGTGCTCGTGGTCCCGGGTTCAATTCCCGGCGGAGGTTCCGTACGGCGTGCACTCAGCGTCGTGAGGCAAACTGAGTAGGCGCTGAGATAACAGCGCCGCCTCCTGGCTGTGAATACCGCAACTAGCGGCTGGTGGCGCGTAGTACTAGCCATACACCGTCACACTAACACAAAAGCCGTGCGGTACGCCTTGGTCCTTAACGGACTGTTGAGCGGAGGTTTAATTTTTAAAGACAAAAATTATGTTTATTTACTTGTGTATATAATTCAAATGAAATATAAGATTTATGTACAATTTTGTTTTGTAACAGCTTGTTTAATTAAATCTATCTTTATTTCATTATTCAACATTCTGTTATATAGATAAATACTGTATATAACATAGACCAGAACACAGAAGAACAGACTGTCTAATTACAGAAGTCAGTTAACTGGAATAAATCAATTAAATGTAAGTGTAAGTCAATTGCCTCTTGCATTCCACAGATAGATTTAAAAGAGAAAAAGAAAATTTGTTTTGGGAGAGACAAAGTTGTCTAGGAATTGCGTGAATAGATGACCAGATGGCACACTATATTTTTTTTTTTTTTTTTTGGAGAATACAAAACTCTCAAACAACAACCAGTATCATAAATGCTTAAATATACAAGGTGACTGTAGAAAAGTAGCTGAAAGTTTTAAAACCTGGTTTTTGAAGGTATACATACCAGGAGTATGTATAGCAAAATTGAAAGTTAAGGGCATGGGAATGTGCGAAACGCTTATGGTCAGAGGGGAATGGTGATGTGGTGGAAGTCGCTTTGAGATGCGAGAAGAGAGTTGTCTGCTGCATCCAACGTGCATATGAGCGTCAGTGCACCCAACGTATGAATATTATTTTGAATATAACAAAAATTCGTGTACAAGGTTTGTTAGTAATCCGTGTTTCGCGTACCACGTATGTATCACTCTCTTTCTTTCTGTCTCCCCCCCTACTCTCTCCTTCTATCTCTGTTACATATCAAATGTTATATAAACCTATCTCTTTTTTTTAGTCCTGAAATTGTCTGCTGTTGAGACGTACTACCAGCTCTTATCGGAATGGAATGAAATGTGCAAACTATGCACTTGTGCACTTCCGCTCCTTGATTACACACAACTGTCTGTACAGTTTATCATAAAGGGATGACTTCTTCGTACCGGTATTAGCTTACTTGCGAAAATCTTTTAATCGTAGAAAAAAATCTGTTTCAAGGAGAAGGAAAAATCATGTTAGGGTCATTCCATGTCAGTTCAACCAGGCCATCTCACCCACCATCTCAGATTTTGGTGAATATATTTGTTCTGACTTATATTTGTTTTCGTGTAGGGCCTATTTGTTTTATAATCACTTAAAATTTTAGTTTTATTAAAAAAATACTTAAGACCCTTTTAAATTTCTATGGTTTAGTGAAATACCTCAACAAAATTTTTTTAAAAACTGACCTTTAACAGAAAAAAAACAACAAAGGAATGACAACCCCATCAATTTTATTTTTTCATATGATAGCTCATGTATCGAGGATTATTTTGAAAAAAACAGTTTTTGTGATTATCCCTTTCCCTTTCTGTGATATTCAATTTAATGCTAAACCATGTTTATTAACAAAAAAAAAACAAGGATGCATATAAAACTTTTTTTTCCAGCCTTAGTTGTGTTACTTAAAGGTATTGTGTATTTTTTTCTAGAATCCTTATACTTTAGAGTATATAACTACAAAATTTCACAAAGATTGGATGATAAATAAAAAAGTTACAAATTATTTTAAAAAGGTTAGCAAATCTCGTTTCGCAACATCCATTTGTTAAAAACACCAAAATTTCAAAACTTTGAAAGCCTATAGAATGAAAACAGAGAGATAGAGCGTTAAAATTTGGTGTGGTTACGTGGTTACTTATCTCTGTAGGGGGAACAAGTAAGCCAAGTTTCATCAAAATCTGAGATGGTGGGTGAGAGAAAGTGATTTTTTTTTGGTTGAATTGATATGGAATGACCCGTTATTTAATACAGTATTTTAGGTAAATAACATCTTTTAGCCCCACAAATGTTACAACTCGTAAAAGTAACAGATGAACGACAGAGAGATCATTTATGTTTTACCAGCTGGCAAAACAACCTTTCATTGTAAATAAAGCAAAAAGTTAAAGGTATAACATGGGATAATCAAAATTTTAATAATTTTTTTGTTTCAACATTCAACTTCATTTTATTATTACTCAAAACGATAACGTGCGTTCACATTCACATACATTTTATATCATAATAAGAACTAATATTCTACTATTATTTCTGTACTGTTTGTTTTATACTTATTTATTTTTATTGTAAAGATGTAAAGCAAGACGTTTATTTTTATTTATTTGGGTTGTAAAGCAAGACGTTAATAAAAAAAACCTTCAGACTCCCTCAAGTATGTGCTAAAGTTTGCATGAATAGTTCCCGTTTAAACAATTAAAATGAACTGTAAAAGAAGAACATAATTGATAATAAAATGAGATAATAATACATAAACTGAGGTAGTACGTAACATAGTAATTAACAACGTAACTAAAACATGACACATATGTTGGCAACACCTTAGCTTGCATAGCAGCTGATTCTCTGTTACCCTCCCGCCATTCACAATTTCAAAGTGGACTCGTCCATGAAGAAACTGGTTTCTGTGCATATGCTTTTAGCTTTCAATTTTGCTATATAGTACCTTTCCCTGAGTTTATACCAACAGTGCCTCCATGAACTTAACTCCAATCTTTTCACTCACCTTATTTTTGCCTTTTTCACTCTTATGTGAGAATTTTTTTTTAATAAGTTCTCTCTTAAGCTCATTTGGAATGGTGTACAGAGTTAGGGGTTCAGTTCTTTGACAGCTATCATACATTCCTGCCCCTACATTTTATCCAGATCATCACACACCCTACTCTGTATTTTGCTTTGTGAGGTATTTACGCAGTCCCTTCTTGGATGTTTCATAACCATTTTAATGGCAATATGTATCTGTAAAGGGTTAGAGAGAGCTTCTTCCTAATTTTATTACATTCTTTTTTTTTAGATTCTAATAGCATTGTTCCACCAACATGGCTGGCTCACTGGGTTTCTGTCACAAATATATGAGATGCTATTAATGAAGGCTTCTTTTATAATCCTAGTACAGTTATCCAATGAACTGTTAAACGATTTTCCTCTACTCTCCACCTTTACTACCATCCTAAATGCCTTCTAATAATTCAGCATTTTAAGCTTGTTATTACAAATCCTCTTTTTATTCTCGACTTTGATTTTGAATGTAATGTAATGGTGGTCCTTTTCGAGAACTTCCCATTTACTAATATCCTTTGCTAATTTGGGTGTAGAGCACGTAACGTCTATATAAGATTCACTTTACTACAGAGGTACTGTTATGTATGACCCAGTCTAAGGCTGACATCTAGCCCAAACCAATATTTTTCTCTTTTATCCAAAACAGTTGAATGCCACACCCATAAGTGATTTGGCGCACCACCCTTATAGACAGTGCTTTTGGCCTTGGCAGGTACTGAACATCGAATACATCCAGGTGATTCCGAAAACGGTCTCTGGACATACTGTGAGCTAGTACAACCAACTGTTTAATGGCCCACTAAAAAGCAAAGCTCCATTCTGGACTGGAGGTTGAGGCAGAATCTTCTGAAAGAAGTTCGGTACTCGGCTACTACATGGATCGTATCACACTCACAGTCCACACAGCCCAGGCATCATCCTATCACTTATTCATGCTGCAATCACAGGGCTTGCGGATCTCAATAGCCTCCCTCTGCATCCAAACGAAGTACCGCCAGTTTGAGGACAGGACCTGGGTCTCTCCAAATGCTCCACTACAGAAGACTTCTGGTTGGCCGAGAGGCGATAATGTTGCCTGTGTTGACACTGGACTTCGTAGTGACGGTATAGGCTTTCTTGCAAGAGCATGACACTCTGGGTACACCGAACGATGATGCCTGGCATCCTTCACCAATCACAGGCTTCTGTGGTTGCATTAAAACTGGCCACACACTACGTCGCTTGAGCAACTTCACAAGCAAGGTTCGTCACACTCCTGATGTTGCACAAGAACGCTGTGGCGGCCATGTGCTCTATGTGGCCGGAGGACTCTCTTCACTTATGCAGCAGAGGAACCATTTGCTTGCAACACAGCAACAAGATAACCGACCTCCTCGCAAGATACCGTGGCTCATGCCTGATCAACCAGCATCTTTTATCAAGGTGCACTACAATCTGGGATTGCAATTAGAGTCATGATGTAAATAGTGATCAGTGTACATCGGCTTTCTGTAGACTCTGTGGCCAAGACAACTTGTAAGGGTCAACACATCCAAGAATGACAAATTGCCATCCACTTCTCTCTTCTTGGTAAACTGTATTGTTAGATGAATGTTATTTAGAAGGTGAAGGAAGCTCCGGTAATAGTTTTGAGTGACTACCTTGTCTCTGACAGCCACAAAACTTGCAAAAAAAACCTAGCTTTATTGAATTTTGAAGTATTACTCATTATTCTTGTAATTAAAATATTGAAATTTCGTATTACCTACCTTTCGTAATTTACCCAGGTGTCGTCTGGTGTACTTAGCCGAGAAAAACAGGTAAATGCAAATAAACGAGTACATATTTATAAGATCATATAAGTCATTACTTTATTCCTCTAACAATTCATTTCTTTTTTTACGTATTTCTATATAATTATATTATGACATACTGTGATAGCCTATTATAGGATGTTATCACTAAACATATTAAAAGAAAACCAAATATTGAAAATACACATTATAATTGGTATACCTTAAATAATTAACGCAACCCAGTGTTTTGTTCATTACGTAATTTTCATGCTCCCATACATATATATATATATATATATTACTTTAATATTTATAACTAAATTTACCTCAAGATATACTTTTTCTTGGATTTCGTTGTCCATGACGTGTCCGTTACTTAACTAACTAATGTCGGTTTAGGCTGTAAGGTAAAACTTTACGTTTTTACTTATAAAAAACTTTGTGTTCCGAGTCGTCAATATTATAGTGATATTTAATATACTTTTTTCCTTTAGGAACATGTAAAAAAAGTATATCTTTAAAGGAAGTATGTAAAAGTATCTTTTTTAAAGGAAAAAAGTATATCTTGAGGTAAATTTAGTTATAAATATTAAAGTATTATGTACATCAAGAAACGGACTGTAGCAGAAAGTGATTGAAATATATATATATATATATATATATATATATATATTTCATTCACTTTCTGCTACAGTCCGTTTCTTGATGTATATAATACTATAATACTTATAACTATTTTACCTCAAGATGTATTTTTTCTTTAGGGACATGTTTCGGGAGATCCTGTTCTCCCATCTTCAACCTTCGCCATCTTGCTTCTGGTGCAGTATTTGTGTGTTGGCTTCTGGATGTTATTATGGTGGTTTGTTGGTCTTTGGTCCTTCAATGTTGCATTATTGTGTGTGGTTGTGGTATCTGTTTTTGTATTTTGTGTATTTTCGATGTTGAGTGCTTTGAATATTGTGTCATGTTTTGTATTGATTTGTATTTGTTCTGGTATTAATTTGTTTTGTGTTTTATGTTTGTAAATCTGTAAATTTTCCCAAATGTTCATTATGGTGCCTTTGTGTGGTATATGTTTTATTAGTGTTACATTGGTTATGTCTGGGAATTCATGTCCTGTGTTTATTGCATGTGTGGCTAAATTGGATTTATATATGTTTGGTTTTTTGTATGCATTTAGGTGTTCAAAATACCCCTAAACAAACAAGAAACTGACAAAGAAAGAAATATAATACACCAAATTGGTTATGCAAATGGATACAATAAAAATACTATGATCAAAATAGAAAATAAAATCAAATACAAAATAAAAACTGAACAATTAAGAATTAATCAAACTGAACAACACATAAATAATAACAACAACAACAAATGGGCCACATTCACATATATAAATAATAAAATGTCAAAACTAACAAAACTATTTAAAAACACAGATATAAAAATAGCATACAAAACTAATAAAAATAAATTGCAAAATATAAATAACTCACACAACAAAGATAATACGACAACCAACGGTATATACAAAATTGAATGCCAAGATTGCAATAAATGTTATATAGGACAAACAAAAAAACAGCTGAAAAAACGTTATTTTGAACACCTAAATGCATACAAAAAACCAAACATATATAAATCCAATTTAGCCACACATGCAATAAACACAGGACATGAATTCCCAGACATAACCAATGTAACACTAATAAAACATATACCACACAAAGGCACCATAATGAACATTTGGGAAAATTTACAGATTTACAAACATAAAACACAAAACAAATTAATACCAGAACAAATACAAATCAATACAAAACATGACACAATATTCAAAGCACTCAACATCGAAAATACACAAAATACAAAAACAGATACCACAACCACACACAATAATGCAACATTGAAGGACCAAAGACCAACAAACCACCATAATAACATCCAGAAGCCAACACACAAATACTGCACCAGAAGCAAGATGGCGAAGGTTGAAGATGGGAGAACAGGATCTCCCGAAACATGTCCCTAAAGAAAAAATACATCTTGAGGTAAAATAGTTATAAGTATTATAGTAATATATATATATATATATTGCGACAACGCAAATTACTAAACTATTGGCGCATAGGATATGATAGTATGTGTATCTCAAATTAAAAGTCTATATTGGAGGGTTTAAGATTATTTATTGCACAAACACAAGTTATAGTTTATATGGTATATTTGATATGTACAGAATGTAATGTTTGATAAAGAGTCTTTCTTTTAAAATGTTAAATACTGTTCATACGCAAGACGTGATACGTTACATAAAGAAGATTCACACGATGATGTTGCTGAAAAGAAGGGCAGGTCTTTGCGGTGTAGTTGGTTCGTCAGGTGCGGCTTATAAATGACAGACGTTTCCCCAGAAACGTTTACAGCTGGGCTGGCGTCCTGTAACAGCTGGGCTGGTGTCCTATAACAGCTGGGCTGGTCCTATAACAGCTGGGCTGGTGTCCTATAACAGCTGGGCTGGCGTCTTATAACAGCTGGGCTGGTGTCCTGACAGCTGGGCTGGTGTCCTATAACAGCTGGGCTGGTGTCCTGCAATTCCTACGATGAATCTGACGCTTCGCACACACAACGGTACTACGGATCTTATTACTCGCAAAATTAATATAGAGTTTATGACCAAGTAATATCTCAGGTGACAGTGAGTTTAATCAAATAACGGTATATTGAACTTATACCACTCCGGCTTCTTCAAGTGTTCACGCGAATACCAAAGGTCTACCGCGATCAGCAGACCACCCTATGAGGAAATCTTGCACTAGCACGGAAACGTCTTGATGGAACTATTGCATAACCACTTATGACACTGACACTGCGGAAAATCTCGCACAGTGGTACAGTTACACTCACTTAGTACACACGTAATACTATAATAATAATAATACCGTGTGTAAATAGATAATATCAACTGTTCTGCGTCACACGTGTTACTATCCCCGAAAAGTCTTAACAGATCCTTGCAAGCGGTAGAATCTTGTACAAGGAGTGCACGAACCGTTCACGGTAGCAGCAGTGAAGAACTGCCTGTAATTATACGCACAATGCGTTAAAACAATACTGTGTGCAGGTGTACTACACACACAGTTCTGAGCCTTCCCGTTTCACTAACGACGAATAGTTTTTACAACACCTTGCAAGCGGTAGAATCTTGTACAAGGAGTGCACGTCCCGTTCGCGGTAGATGGCGTGGAAGAACTGCCTGTGTAACGACAGGCTTAAGAAAATTTCCAACCACCACTCAGCATTCTATTGGTGGATGGAAATCACATGGTTAGTACATCGTGACATGCACTTTTCATGCAGTAGAGTGCATTTACTTTGTAACAGCATGCATAGCGGTAATCAGAATACCCTAATCTCATGCATAACTGCATACTTACTAATATCATACATGAACGTAAACAATAGTCAGACAGGTATAGGGATTGTAGCAATACATATGTCTAAGTTCAGTTCAATGTCAAACACAACGATAATTAATTCACGCACCGCCCGGGAAACGTTTACCACTCGCGCACGCGCGCACATTTCCACAAACACAGTACATGAATAACAATAAATAAATAATGCACAGTTTTACTAAACTAAACCCTTATCCTTACTAAATACAACTGATAACATAACCAAACTTAACCATCTACCAATATAACATGAATGTCCATTGTCTGTGTAATATATGAGCTTGCCCCGCCTATCATGATCCTGTGATTCGTTGCAATATATATATTGTGATGTTTTCAATTTGTTTCTTCTGCAAGTAGATAATATTGTATATTCTTTTTATAGTATATATATATATATATATACACACACACACACACTTAGCGCCGCATAATTTCTTCATCACACCCCAATTTTTACCCAGGGTATCTAAAACAAATTTGACGAACTTTTATAAGTACATTTTTAGGTGTTGAAGTTACCTTGACCAAGTTATGGTGTGTCAGCGTACGAAAAACTTATACAAATTTTTATACATCGTATTTTTGCTGTACGGTGAAGCATCACAACTTGTTCGATATATACAAATGTATATAATGAAATATGGGTAGTTAGTCGGCCATATTTCGTAATAATTATTCTATAAAATTTTTAACATGTGTAAAAAAGACAGACACTACAGAGGGAAGTGTGTTTTTATTCTGTTTAGTTGGTATAACGAAATATTGCGACCGGACATTAGTTTAGTTGTTGACCGGCTATTAGTTTAGTTGGCGCTGTGCGGTAATTTGTTTTCGTTTGTTAAGGTGTGTGGGACAGAATTTTGTTGTTCGTATGAAGTGTCTGCGATTGCAAGTCGAAGTAAAAAGATGTAGGAGGCGCTAGGAATTAATAATGAAAGGTAAGATGATCATTTATTTAGTGTATGTTGTCCGTTGTTTGTAGGAAATTAGCTGTGTTAGGTTATGTATGAATGTCTAGATTACTTTGGGTCTGTAACACTACCTGTTATAGACCCAACTATACATAATATCACTGTGTTCTGTCCAAAATTTAATAATGGAGCAAATTAGCATTCTAATTTAATTAATACAATATACCTAGGCTAACACCATGCGTTCTTATGGGAGTAAAAATTTAATTTTTTGTCTCCGTAAATAGGTTCGACTGCCGTTTAAAATTATTTTTCTCATGTTTATATAACATAGAAGAATATAATAAAAATATATCAGCGCAATATCAGCATTGATGAGAATCTTCATAATTACCCAAGGGGTAATTAACTCATTTTAAAAAAAAAGTCCCTGTAAGGCACTGACTGCAATTTAATTAAATAATTTTTCTTTATTATAGATACTCCTGTAAGTCGACAATTACTACTCTAGCCTACCTATATTTGTGTAATGTATCCAATTTGTAAGTCATTTTATTCGTAAAATGTCGTCCTACCTAGCACAAGATGATAGGCCTTACCATAATATATTTAATTTGAACTCTGCTCGTATTTAACTAGTTACATATTTTATTTAATTCTTCAGTCCAGCTATATTACTCTAAATATACTTTCAAATTCAGCATTTTTCAGAGAAACGTAATTACAGTACTTGATAAGATATGACATGGTAGAAAGTTAAGGTTAATTTTAAGACCTAATATAACAAAATTTATAATATAGGCCTATGTGTACTATATCCTCACTGAAGCAAACTGTTGTAATTGTTTGTACACATAGTTACTTTCATACCATTGAGTCCATTAAATTGTAATATATTTGTCATAAAAATTTTGTTTTAACACAGCTCTGCTTTAAAAATTAAGGGCTAACATTTGTCAGGTAAAAGAAAAATTGAAAAGAGAATTTGACCTGTGACTTCTTTAATTTTTGACTTAAACATGCATTTTAACCTCGACTAAATTTTTTAATAAAATTGTGCTGTTTTTAAATTTTATAATATTAACTTGCAGACAGAAAAGGTTTTGCTGGTGACTAAAGAAAGCATCGTTCTTTTATCTTATGTAAAATTTATTATTGCATGCAAGTCTGATTAAAGCTCACTAAACTAAAATTATCACTGCTTACAGCAGCAGGTTCTTAAACCCGATAATTGATGTAGGCCTATAGTGTTATTTTTATTTAATTTCTTATTATCTGTATTTATAATCTGTAACTTAATGTGTAGAATTGTATTTATATTGTTTAACCTCCTAAATGATACTCAACTAATATCACATGAAATTTTAAAAAATTAGTATCTTAATATTCTAAAATATTTTATGGGGTGTGTTATACTTAATAGTAGATTTAAATGATACAGAGTATGGATGAATTATCCGTAATGTATTTGCTAGTTATAATACCGTTATAATCAGGATTATATTATTCAATGTTAATCATTTGAACAGTTTTTATTTTTCGAGTTTGTATGATTATATTAGAAATCTTTTTCAGGAATCTTCAGTGCAGGGATGTAACCAAGCAATAGTGACCTGAGTTCATTTAAATTAATATAGATTACTATAAAATAACTACTAGATTATGCTGTAAATTTAATTTTTTTAGAAATTTACACAAAATCCATTAACTTTTTGTAAATTCATAGTGCTAACCTACAAATATTGTGCTAGGTTAAGAAAATAAATTATTCTCTTAATTATTAGCTTAATATTCTTAATTATTAAGTTAATGAAAAATTATGTATGAGTTTTGTAATGCTCTTTCAGGTTTCTCTTGAACTTTCCAGAATTGACTGGGAAAAAATGACTATTATTGCACCATCAGTAGTATCGACATCAGATGATATTGATGTGGAAAACATATGAAGTGTAGAAGGTAATATAATCAAAGCAATTTAGCCTATAGATAATTTAAAATTTTTTTTTCTGTTTGTGAATTTTGTAACATTAGCATATTTGATTTAATGTTTGTTTCATAAGTAGTGTTAGGTTTACCTAAATTATCTTTATTTGACAAACTAGACTTGTATAGGTACTTTAAATCAATTAAGAAAATCAGCTTTGAATGTAGCACAGTGAATTCATACCATATTTCATTAATGTTTTGTTTTCAAAGCATTTTTTTGTTTGGGCGTTAGCCTATTTAATTTGTGTTATGGCAAAGTTAATTTTCTGCATCAGGAATGTCCTATTTCATTGAGCAAGCTTTATAGGAGATTTTAAAGTTTGTGATAAAATAGCCATTAATGATTGTTTTGTCTTGTTAATGACAACAATATAAAATTATTAACAGTCCCATTTACATTTTAAATGAGAAAATTTAGTAACATAGTAGTTGGAATCATTTTTAATTAGTAGTATTATAGGGTGTCAATGCTTTCAAATCAGGGGCTTCCTTTGGAAAGTATAATCATATGATAATTTTAAGATAAGTATTGTTAGAAGCTCTAAATAAGTTTGTTTATATTATTTTTTATATAAAGAGTTTTGGAAGCTGCTGGAAAACAAAAGTTCTTAATAAAGTACATAATTAGTTTAATAACATTATTTCCCATAAAATTGCAATTATTTCATTTAGTAATTTGCACTTTTGTTGATCCTGGCAATGATAATTATTTTTCTCTGTTTGCTAAAATTCTTTCTTTGTTACAGAGTCCATTGTTGTAGAAGCTCTTATATCGCCAGATGATTGTGCAAAATTTATAAGTTTGGAGGTAAATTTCTCCTTATAGAACTGCTGTATTCTTATATAGTTATCTCTCTCTGACCTCTATTTTGCACTATGAGGTGTACACTTATTTCCATTCTTATTTGGTATTCTTTTATCTCTTTCTACTATTATTTAGTTACAATAGTTTAATCATAGTAGTCTCTTTATAATTGGTTTAGTGTTTTTTGTACACTGGTCTGTCCCTTAGTCCCTTGTCCTAACATTACTTACATGTGGTGTCACATGACAGGTGTTCTTAATTACGATTATAATACATTATGTCCTTTCTTATAATATTCTTATACTATTACAATAGTGGCATTACACCTTACTTGTGGTATAGACATTAACCTTTTACTTCTATTTGGTATTATAAAGTGGTTTTGTTCACGTTTTACTTAGTGAATCCCCTTTTGGTCGGTTTTGGTTCACTTTATTTACTTAAATTCTTATTTAAAATCCATTTTGGGTATCTTATATTGGTACCTGTAGAAAGCTTATCATTTCTTCTTGGTTTAAGGCACAAAACATTTTGGTTTAGGTAGGCTTTTCCTACTGATAGATGTGAATTTAGGTGAAATTTGTACCAACAATGTGAATGTTAGGTTGATACAAATTTACATTCTTTTAACCTTATTTTCTCAAGTTTGGTTTTATTAATGATAACTAATAACTCTTTAGTTATTGCCTTTTCTTATCTTACATGATTGTTTGACTATTTGACTAATATTTGTTATTATTATGAGACAATTTTAATACTTCTTTATGTTACATGGGTGCTATGCATAACATGTTACTATGCTTTTATTCACAGATTCTGTTCAGTTAACAGTATAGTTACTTTCATTCTTTTATAACATATCTTGTCCTATACATTTATAATATTATCTGTTGTATATTGGTCATCTCAGTTAGTCAGTTCTTGTCCATCTCTTCAATCTGTAAGTTGTTCAGTCATTGCATATACGGGTAAGATGGTCTATAGTTGACTGGCTCTTGGAATCTATATTTTATGCCATGGTTGTTAGGTGTCTTTCTCGTAGTATGTTTCTTCCTTGTCTTCATTGGTTCCTTACTGACCGAAAACTATTGGGTTGTTGGTTCCTGTGGTACAGTCATTGTTTGGTGCATCTTCTTTTTCTTATAATGTTATTTCACTTGTTAGTTACCATTAGTTTTATTAACTCTTATTGTTGTGAGTTTATCCTTGGTGACGAGTAGCTCATGTAGTTTCATGCTTGGCCTTTTAGAAGAAACACTTGGTTTGTCTCTTTCACTCAATTATTGACATGTGTTAATATTTTGGGTTACTGAAATATTTGGGCTTATATGTCTTGTTACAATATTAACTGGTTGTAGGCATATAAACTTATACACTGTTGTGAGAATTGTACAAAAGTACCTTTAAGCTAATTTCAAAACACAACATTTCAGAATTAATCACATTTTTTTCACTTTATAGGCTATGTCACACCAAAAGAAAATGTACAGGTCACTTTCAACAACAGTTGACAACAGCTGACTGAATATTATCCGATGACAAAATACTAAACAGATGGGAGATAGTCACACCAACCAATCATTTTGTATATAGTCTTTAAAATGAGATTTTTTTGCTTGTACACGGAAAACCTGGATCACTGTATTAAGATATATATTTTAGATATGTAGGTCAATTTATTAATTTTGAGCTATTAATTTAGCTAGTGCTAAGCTTTTAGTTATTTGTATGAAAAGTACAATTTTGTAGGCCAAGTAATAAATCCAACTATGATTCTGTAAAATTGTCACGGGTAGCAAAATAAAAATAATAATAATTCACCGATCTGAATGACGTTTTACAGAATCGTGATAAACATAAAATTACTTTTGATAGTGATCCCATGCTCATCCCAAGTTGAAACTTTCAGAATATGTAGAGGAAAACAGTATCTTTCACATATATTTTTTTGAGAATTTTAAAAATACAGTTTTTCAAAATTCAGTAAATTCAATAATGATGTGTTTATAAAAAATATATATATTTTCAACTAATTATGTTTTATATCATATGAAAGCCCTTTAAAAGAGCTTTCAAATGAACTCGATGTCATTGTTCTAGCTTAATTAGAACACAAGTTGTGAACAAATCAATATTGTTGTGCAAGTCAAAAATTTTATTTTTTTTCATTTTTGAGCACCCATTACTCAGTAACCTTTCGTTAGAAAAATGTGAAAAAATTGATTTATGTTACTATTTATGAATACTACATGCATACTTAATTTCAAATAAATCTAAGAGGGTCAGGTTGTAGCACTTGTTGATTTGACACGGAATATCTCTTAAATGTAACTTGAAGTTTTCATTTTGTTGTAAACATACCAGTCTAGTTTTTCTATTTATAGTTTATGCTATTTTTTTTTTTTTAATAATTTGAACTAATTGAACCCGTAATCAATCCTACACTCCCTCGCAGAAAAACCTATATTTAGTTCATTTATATTGTCATCTGAGTTTAGTTATGTTTGATGTAATAAATAAAATGTTTATTTCATCAAAGGTGGTTTACTTCCATGTTCCTTAAGGAAATGGAAGTATGGTGATGGCAAAAAAATCGTGTTCGAGATTATTGCAGATTCTGATTGTACTACACTCAAAACATGAAAAAAAGGCGTTTTTCGAAAAGTGTCTGTGTGTGTGTGTGTGTGTGTGTGTGTGTGTGTGTGTGTGTGTGTGTGTGTGTGTGTGTCTGTAGATTATTTCTATGGCAAACGATAACAGCCGCAAATTCAAACAGAATCAAATAATTTTTTGCATACAGCCCTGATTTGTAGAGTACTCGCGACCTACTGTTTTTGGTGAAGATCGGTTGAGGGAAGGGGGTAGTTTACCTGCAACGGTTTTTTTTATCAAGGGTAATTTTGTTTGTTTGGCAAACGATAACAGCCGCAAATTCAAACAGAATCAAATAATGTTTCGCATACAGTCCTGAATTGTAGAGTTATCAAGATCTGTTGATTTTGGTAAAGATCGGTTAAGGTGAAGGGGTAGTTTACCTGCAACGTTTTATGTTTTAACAAGGGTATTTTCTATGGCAAACGATAACAGCCGCAAATTCAAACATAATCAAATGATGTTTTGCATACAGCCCTGTATTGTAGAGTTCTCAATACCTAGTGGTGTTGGTGAAGATCGGTTAAGGGAAAGGGGTAGTTTACCAGCAACATTTTATGTTTTAACAAGGGTAATTTTTTATATGACGAACGATAACTGCCGTAAATTCAAACAGAATCAACTAGGTTTTTGCATACCTTTTTGAACTAAAGAGAACTCAAGGTCTGTTGATTTTGTTGAAGATCGGTTAAGGGAAAGGGGTAGTTTATCAGCAACGTTTTATGTTTTAAAAAGGGTAATTTTTTTATGACGAACGATAACTGCCGAAAATTCAATGAGAATCAAATAATTTTTTGCACCCTTTCCTGAGTTGCAGAGAGCTCAAGGTCTATTGATTTTGGTGACGATCGGTTAAAGGAAAGGGGTAGTTTACCTGCTACATTTTATGTTGTAACAAGAGAAATGTTTCCATGACGAACGATAACTGCCGCACATTCAAACAGAATCAAATATTTTTTGCATGCTTCCCTGTATTGTAGAGGACGGAAGGTCTATTGATTTTGGAGAAGATCGGTTAAGAGAAAGGGGTAGTTTACCTGAAACATTTTATGATTTAACAAGAGTAAAGTACTTAATTCATAGTAATCCACTGTAGAAACGTAGATGAAATATCTATAAATGAAGACGTTAGGTGAACGGGGTGGGGGTAATTTTCTATTATTAAAAATTATAGTTGAAGGTGGAGGGGAGAATTTTTTGTATGTGTACTACGTTATCGGCAACAAAGAAGTAGTTTTTTGTTAAAATTGCTTCCCGGGCTCTTTAGCCGTAGTCCAATGTTTTCTGCAAAACCAGACTTTTCGGCAGTGCCATCGACTGCCATCATCGGTGAAAATCGAGTGCGAAAACGTATACGTTAGTGGTATACGTTAGTGACCACAGTACTGTGGTTAATGCTGAAGCAATAAGTAGAAAGACGTAGTTTCTATGGAAATATTTCATTTCGAATATGATTTTAAATATAAATCTTAGAACATGGAAGTCATGTATGGTTCTCCATACCGATATTTTACTTTTGTAATTATGTTCTTGTAAATAAATATTCTATGTACTTTATTAATGTAATCTTATAGTTACTGATAAAGTAACAAAGCCCAAATGTCTGTGTGGTATTTTTGTTGTAATAATATTTGTCTGATATGTATTATTTTTGCAATGTTTTTATGTATCTTCTCTGAAGAAATAATTTGTTCATTATCCTTAATATTTATGAATTATTGATACCATAGAATTGAAACTGTTTTGTATAAATTTTGTAATAAAAATCAATGTACTTGTAAGTCATTTTTTATCACTAACCTATTGAAAATAACACATTCCTTGTGCAATGCAAGTAGGCCTACCAAATACCTACCAAATATGTATATCCCCAATTTTTGATAGAATATTTCATTTTTGTTGCCATCAGAATTTTACTTTGATTTTACTTTCATGTTCCATAAGGAAATGGAAGTATGGTGATGGCAAAAAAAAATCGTGTTAGAGATTTTTGCAGATTCTGATTGTACTACCCTCAAAACATGAAAAAAAGTAATTTTTCGAAAAGTGTCTGTGTGTCTGTCTAGATTTTTTATGGCAAACGATAAGAGCCGCAAATTCAAACAGAATCAAATAATTTTTTGCATACAGCCCTGAATTGTAGAGTATTCAAGACCTATTGTTTTTTGTGAAGATCGGTTAAGATAAAGGGGTAGTTTACCTGCAATATTTTATGTTGTAACAAGAGAAATTTTTTCATGACGAATGATAACTGCCGTAAATTCAAACAGAATCAGATATTTTTTTACATATGTGCCCGAGTTATAGAGGACTCAAGGCCTATTGATTTTGGTGAAGATCGGTTACGGGGAAAGGGTAGTTTACCTGAAACATTTTTTTGTTGTAACATAATAGTTTACCTGATAATTTTTTGTATATATGTACTACGTTATTGGCAACAAAGAAGCAGTTTGTTTTTAAAATTCCTTCCCGGCCTGTTTGGCCGTAGACCAATGTTTTCTGCAAAACCAGACGTTTCGGCAGTGCCATCGACTTCCATCATCAGTGAAAATCAAGTGCGATAACGTGAGGTGGTATACGTTAGTCCCCACAGTAAGTGGCTGAAGCAGTAAGTAGAAAGAAGTAGTTTCAATGGAAATATTTCATTTCGAAAATGATTTTAAATATAAATCTTAGAACATGGAGTCGTGTATGATTCTCCATACCAATATTTTGTTCTTAAGTGTGCTATTAAGTATTATGAATCTTCTCCATGTCAAGGTATAGGATTACAGCCTGTTTTGCCTTCACTGAAGGCATCTCTTTTCCTTGCCCTACCTATATCTCGTCTTCCCTGAGGTCTGTATCTTATTACTTGTTTAGGTAGTCCCATGTTTTCCATTCTCTTGATATCCTGCCTCTATTTTATTTGTCCTTCCCTTATTCTGCCTGCTATAGAATATACATTGAACTTGGTTCTTATATTTTCATTTCATATTTGATATCTAAGGGTTTGTATTATGAATACTCGACACAATATTTTTCTTGTTAGATTCGAAGTTTTAAGTAATTTTCTCTTAAAAAGTGTGTATGAACATTTTAGCACGACGAGATCGTCTGTTTTATTATTATTCTTAACGTTTTGGTTTTTTATTATTAATTTTTGGTTTATTGATTTATTCTACCCAATTCAACTATTATTGAATCCGATATGAATAAATCGGTGTACTTACTCTTTGACGTCGTTTATTAATTTTGTTTAAATAAATTAGAATGTTTTTTGTTCCATTTCTTGAGTTCGATTCTGAAGAAGTTGCGTCGACTCTTCTATTATTAGCTGCAGTGAGTTGCTCTGTACTTTCCTGTATAGACACTAACATAAACACAACATGTACATGATACTTACTATTATACTAACATTAATAGTTAATAACATTTTATTATGGCCAATGCATACTGCATTGGTCATTGTCACTTCTGATAGTGTCCTTTTTCTTCATCTTGTGGTTTTATTACCTTAACTATAGTTTGTTAAGTGAGTTTACTATACTTTAGGAAGTTACCTTTTTATATGGGTTGTAATCCTATCAAATTATTCTCATTATTGCTTGAATATCTCTTATCATTGTTTTGATAGCACTGTTATTATTGTGCAGTAGTTCATTCTGCATTTATACTGATAATTGCTTTGGTTTAAAATAACCAAGATTACTTGCATCTAGCTGCCAACATGGTTTATTTATTATTATTGTTAGTATTAGTATTTGGGTGGCTGTAATCCTTGAATTTACTTATTAAAATAGTATTCTGCCTCATTCAATGTTGTTGGTTTAGTTCCTACTCTTTTATGATAAGTTTACAAGATAATTTTGTTCATCATGCATCCATTCTATGGCAAGCATATAGTTATAATATACAACAATGGATTATTGTCGGTTTTGTGTTTCTGTATTACATTTGATTTATTTGACTTTATGTAGTACTGGTATATCTATTGGTTATTATTAGATTACATTTTGTTTATCTTTTACAGTCTTTACTATTGGTAATTAGTGGTTATTTCTAATATCAATTCCACTTTACAATTGGTCATTGGTGTTTTGGACATAGTCCTCTTTTCATGTCTACACATAATTTAGCTAAGAACTTACCTTATTATTATTCATTCTCTTTGTTACTTTTTATGTTCAATAATTCATTCTTATTGATTATTGTTTGTATTACATTGTCAAGGAAGGTATTCCCTTAATAAGTTTTGGTCAGTGTCAATTTTTTTTATAGCTTAGGGGTTTAAATCATGTTGTTTATTCCATTTATTCTTTCTTCTTTTATAATAATTCTTTTATTGCCAATGTTAGTTCATTATAATTCATGTTATCTCCCTTTTTTGTGTTTGATCTGGATATTTTCTTCTTCTCTTCACCGATTCCTTCCTCCCTCTTAATAAATTTCTTCATGGCGTTGTTTTCACTGGTTTCCTTCTCACGGTTAATAGGTTTCTTCTTGATTTTGTCTTTAATGGGTTTCCTTCTCACTGTTTGATCTATTGGGTAATTATGTATGTCGTCTCGTCGTTAGTCTTGCTTTATCTTCTTTAGTTGCACATTTACTGGTAATTCCTTCTTCATTTTAATTCACTTGGTTTTGGCTTATGATACTTCCTTTTTTATCCATGATCGTATGCTTGACCTTGTAGGTATTCTTAATTGTAGTGGCTTTCAACTTATTTGTGGTACGCTGGTGTTGGTAGTGTTATATGTACCATTACAACATACAAAAATTTGACAGATATTTTTGTCACAAAAAACTTTTATGATATATTGTGTATAAATACACATATAAAGGTATTTTTGCCACAAAAAACGTTTATGATATATTGTGTATAAATACACATATAAAGGTATACAATACATTTGATTTGTTTAACAGTCATTATAAGACAGTATTACCATATAGGGGAGAGCAGAGAGACATAAGTTGATACTTTGTACTTCTTCAAGTGTCCCTTAGTCGCAGCACCTCTGCAACTGTATAACGTTTTTGTTATAGCTTGTAGTACACGTGCTCCTCCAGTCTGATTATAGCAGTGTACAGTAAAATGAGTCTTTGTTCCCTTTTGTATTTTAGAACGTGTAAAGCAACCTTTTTGTCACTAATTTGCTATGGGTGTTTACATCTATGTACTTTGTTGGATCCATGGTAAGTGTACAATTGAATCATACTAATACAAAAGCAATGTGGCAGCATGAGGGCAAGTTATGTTTCTCTATAACTTTTAAAAGAAAATTAATTCATAACCTAACAGATCTCAGAAATAATTATGTGTCAGTTACTTGTGATCCTATAATGAAGATTACGTGTTTATTAAATCCTAAAAAACTAAAATTTTTAAAATGATAATAGTAATAATGGCTCCTTTTTATGCCGCCTAGGAAATTTAGGAGATAGAATAGGTTGCCTAAAGTGAGTGTTCGACACACGCACTAAAGGTAGAGTGGCCAGCAGCACTACAATTCAGCCACTAATTTTAAAATTAAAGGTGTACCTTCAATTTCACCAGAAGGAAAGTGGTATGTTGGTACAATGTAAGTAAAACATTTTGTTCTGTTTTCTTTTTTTCATATTTGGTTCAAACGTACAAGTGAAAAACTTTCTGGGGCGATGTAGCTCACAAACCCTACAAAGACTCAGCGTTTTCCACAACTTGTATTTAGGAAAGAACAAAAAGAAAAATCAGATTTCTGTGTTATGATCTGCACTATTCTGTTAGTTATTATGGTTTGTACCCTAAGAATATTCGTATGTTAGCCTCCGAATACGTGTTTGCAAATAATGTCGATTTTCTGGTAAACTGGGCCGGTAAAAGATTGTTTTACTGGCTTCATGCAGCGACATTCAAGGTTGTCTTTTAGAGAGGCTGAAGCAACAAGTTTTGCAATAGCATTTAGTTTTAATAAACATAACATAAAACTTTCTTCAATATTGGAATTCTGTGATAAGTCGCCTTCATTTTTATTGTCACAATATTTGGAATGTGAAGGAAACCAGGCAGCATAACAACAGTGCACTGTCCTAACAAAGTTGTCAGTTTGAAGGGAAATAAACAAGTCAGCAGGGTTACCCCTTTGGAAAACGGTGAAACCAGTGGTATTTTCATAGATGGCAGCTGGAAACCACCACTTATCGTTATATCCCCAGAGTGTTATGTAGATATCACTTTGATTATTTATGGACCAGCAGGTTGTATTGGAGTAGCACATCCATCAAGATAAATTACAGCCTCTCTTTTTTTACTATTTATGAAACAGTTTACACCTCATACCCGTTACAATCTGACTTCAGCCATTAGACAGTTGTTTATATGGCCTGTTTCGGTGCAGCCGCTGAGAGCTGGGTGACAATAAACCCAGGTTAAACCATGACATTATATGACATACCTGGGCTAGCAAAAGATACTCTTTCAAAGGCAGCTACACCATCTAACTGACAGCAGGTTTTAGTTCAACTGGAATTTGGCCATTAAATGAAAATATATTCAGTATCGAAGAGTTTCTGTGTTCACCTGTAATTGACAGAGAGATAGGAGACAAAAGTAATTATGAAGGAAGATTAACACCAACAAAAGATTGTCAAGAGACCACAGTAGCCGGACCTCCCACGTCGGGAATAAACGAGACATCTGCTAATACCTTATCACAATTGACACCAGAATAAATTCGCCCTTATCCGAAAGCGACTGCAAAAATAAAATAAAAATGCGCCAAGAAGAAAAAGTCAAGTATTCTCACTGACTCCTATTAAAAAAGCAATTCGTATTGAAGAGGAGGCATGACAAAAGAAAGAACGATCAAAACGGAAACTAATCATGAACGATAAAACGAAGGCGATTTATGGACTGTATAGAAACGGTCAATCAAACTCTCCAAGACTTGAGAAATTATAACAAATTAGTGGGTAGCGTAACTTTTGTTATTTCAGAGGATTCTCGCTAGAGATTACCGGTAACTGCAAGAGGAACCCGCGCTGATATTGTCTCAGTGTGTTTAAAGTCCTCGGCGATGTGGAATGCTATTCAGACTAAATTTGCAAAGCAATATGAGAGCCCATTTAGGAGGAGGAGATGGTGATTTTTCTACAAACTTACTGCACCTCGGTGACGGTAGTGTTCCTAATGACGATAGCTTCACAGAAATTGACGAAAAACTGGCACATAGTAAATAGTAAAACTGTATTAATTGCTAAATTCTGTGCAAAACGTCAAGTGTTTACTTGATAAAAATTACAAGTGGTTATTCCCAAAGAATCGAATCTGTGAAGGAAAATAATGATACAAGTTTGGAAAAATTTTCTGGGGATAATAAAAAGTCCGAAGAATCTATTTACACCGTATTTAATATTGAAAATATAGTGTACTATCTCCAAGAATTTTTGAATTCTTTAAATCAATCTTGCATTCCGCCACAACGGTTCATTCTAAAGGTTGGCACTCCAACAATGTTGTTGAAAAATTTACATCCTCCGAACGTTTGCATAATACAAAATGCAGGTGACACGGGAATTTCTGTGTCAAGTAGGTAATAGCGTTATTATCGACTCAAAAGCCCTCTTCACACACACATTCGAATCAGTAGGCTACTGGTTGTTAGCATTACCTGTTTAAGCCTACCTGGTGTAATTACAAACTTATAAATTGTAACATTCTTTACTTTAGTACACACTTGAAGGAAATTAACAGTTTCGAAATTATATCCGTTCCATTTACATAATTTTCATTAAACCTACTTAATATGTAGTAGTGGACGATAAGCTTTTCCAGGTTTTACTAGTACTTGACCTACAACGGTCTGATCTCCTACACTCAGTGCCTCTGTCTTTAATGATCACTGCTTTTTTTTACATAATAATTTTCCCATTCCTGCATAGAATTTACCCGCTCGCACAGAAGGCAACAGAATTTAGTGAATCCAAGCTGCAATCGAAGTAAAACTACGTTACTTTCACATCTCCGTAGGTATGCCACGAATATCCGTCATACTGAATTCTGCTCAATAAAAGTTTCATACTATCACATGACTCCGACATGTAAGCAGTAAGTTATAAACTGAAGGGATTGGTGACCATGTATTTTCAGTGTGAAGTAGTACTGCTTGCAAATTAACCTGTGAGAGTCGGGGCCGCATTTACGCGCAGGCTATCTAGGTTGCAGCCTATGGGCCCGCACCACAAAAAAAAAAAACTGTTTAAAAATTTTAATTTTGAATAGACTAAAACAAAAAATGTCTTTGTTTTAATACCGTGGTGGGCCCCTTATAATCATAAAAGACGTCGACGCAGTTATTTCGTGTGGATTAATTCGGCTGAACTCTTCAGTGGTCAACTGATATGAGTGAGTCAGCATTCAGGAAACTCGATCGCTTGGCGTCGCGTGGGAACTAGAGGGGGTTTCTCTTGGACCTGCTTTAAGTGAAAATATTTGCTTGGAAAATGACATTGGATTGTGGCCGGAGTTTATGACACAAGGTAATATAGATTAGATTACTGCATAAAAATGGGCGCCACAGCACTTCAAAATTGTGACGGTGATCTATTTGACTGTAAATCTGTACACAGTATTTTCGGATGATATCTTGGGACAAGTAAACAAAACTAGTGAAACTCTGCAGAACCCTAGATTGGACGTGAACACAGCCGCCTCAGCACTGACATCGCTAACAAGCTTCATAGGAACAAAACGGGATAGCTTTGAAGAATATGAGGTGAAAGCTGCTAAGTTAACTGATTGCACTGAGTATGAGAGTGAAACACGGCGCAACCGCAAAATAAACGTGCGTGTGGCACCTCTTGACTGTCCCAGTCCAAGCACCAGAAGGTTAAGCTGACGCCATCAGAAAAATTTCGAACCCAGAGTTTCCTTCCTGTCATAGATCAATGTGAATCTTCATTGCGGCAGAGCTTGAGGCATACAAACTAGTTGATACCCGTTTTGGGTTTCTCAACAAGTTGGATACACTTACTAATGAAGAGATAATTGCAGCAGCTCAAAACTTAGTAGAAACATATAACAATGACTTAGACGATCAATTGGGAAATGAACTGATTCAGTTCAAGGCTTTTTACCATGAGTTTCTAAAAGATGAACATGAAAAAGTCATTAGTCAGTTGAGGTGGATTTATAAACTCCTCCTAGAAAGAAACGTCAGAGATTGTTTTCCTAATATGGAGGTCGCTCTAAGAATGCATCTGTCACTTATGGTCACTAACTTTAGTGGAGAAAGGTCATTTTCAAAATTAAAGTTGATCAAAAACAGGCTTCGAACCTCCATGTTAGAAGACAGGCTCAACGTTTTGGCTTTGCTCAGCATTGAAAGTGAGATTTTAAGACAACTAATTTATGAAGATATAAGTAGATTCATTAGTATGAAGTGTAGGCGCAAACCAATTAGCCACTAAGCCATTTCCAAGTTAAGTTATATGTAGTAACTACAATTTAGTAGTAAATTGTACACACAGTATTTTCATACATATTAGTGTCATAGTATTGTATAGTACTGTAATATTACTCTACTCTCTACTGTAGTAATGTAATTTACTGTAGTATAGTATCGTCTTTTAACACACTGGTAATAAATTCATTTCACACCCAAACTTTGTGTCCTTTTTTAATATAGTTGTTCATAGCAATGTTAATAAATCGTGTTGAATATCTTAATGATTTTCAATTCCTTTCATTTTTATGTCATCAATTCATTAACTTCTAAATACTGTATAGTAACATTTTCTACAATTTAGTAATAACCTTTAAATGTTTCTGTTTAGGTTTTTAGTTAGAAAATTGCTCTAAAATTCGATTTTTGAAGGTTAATTTTCAAAAAATTTCCGGACCCCCCTTTTTACTGGGGGGTATGGAATACTCCCCAGACCCCCGGTAGGGCCTGCACCACAGGTTCAGCCTAGGGGTCTACAGATCCTAAATACGGCCCTGGTGAGAGTCTATAAAAAACTAAGTTACCAAAAACTGCTTGGTAATTTTCAGTTACCAAATCTAGCTTGTGTACAGTGAAATCAAGTTAATATTTAGATTATATAATGAAAAACAAAAAGGGTGGGAAGGGTTGACTTTTTTGTAAAAAGAAATTAATTATTTAATTATAAAAATTATGTTTACAGATAATTATGGAATTATTAAAAATGGAGTAAAATCAATAGGTTAAAAAAAGTTCGTAGAAGTCTTGAGAGGAGGGAACGTTAGAAAACTGTTTATGTTATGAATGCTTAAGCCTACAAATCGTGATAGTTGTTATTATTATTATATTATTACTATAAAACAACATTTGTATTATTTTAATACAGACAGGAGTGAATACAGCCTTCGAATGAATTAGTAGTACGAACGCGTCAGCCTGCCAACAGACATTAGATCCAGGGCCGCTGAATAGGGAAGGGCTGTCTCACTACTTTGATGTTTCCACTGCCGCCACGGTACTCGGTGGCGTGGAGGGGGGACAGTGCCTTGACGTCACCACTCAGACAACTCAAGTCTTGCGCGTGTTCAGTCAGTAGCGTTGTGACATCTGTCAGCTGTGTTGTTGTGAATCGAAGCTGTTTATGTTGTACAGTTATTGTTGAGTTATGAGTGGTGTAGAGAAATATTTGTGTTGTGATTTGCAAGTGATTAAATTACGAAAATGAGTTGTTGTGCGGTCGCAACGTGCAATAATTATTCCCGTAAGACAAAGAAACTGGGAATTGACGTTGTATACCACTGTTTCCCTAAAGATCCTGAAACTGCAAAGTTATGGGTGTTAAAGAGTAAACGGTTGGACTCAATAAACTGTAAGTACGTTCATATTTGCAGCAGCCATTTTGCGCCAACAGGTTATTGTGATGACATGAAAAACCGATTATTAGGGTTGCCACAAAGGAAGATATTGAAAGTAACCGCAGTCCCTTCTTTAAATTTGCCCTGTAAAACTGACCAAAATGAAACCGCATCGACTGTTTTAAGAGAAGAGCGATTTAATAATAGACGGACTCGGTTGGACGCTTTGGAAAGAATTGAATATTTAAGCCCTAAAAAGCCGCGTCCAGAATCTAGTGACATTAGTCCTGCACTAATTGAGACCGGTCCAGGCAATGATAACTGTAATTGTGAGATCTACAACCTCGAGGTAGAAGAGAACGAATGTTTAAAAAAAACTGTTGTTGATTTAAAAAAACAAATAGATTTGTTAAGAAAAGAGAGGCGAAGGCTTTTGAGGAAAATCTCACGGAAAACAAACAACCATTGTATGTTAAGTAAAAAAAGAGCTGGCGGAATTAAAGAATTAAAACAAAAAATAGTACAATTGAAACGTGAAAATATACAAAAGTCAAATATGATCACCTCAGTTAACAAAATCCTTACACCGACTCAGCAAAAAGCGTTAGCTGTAAAAGGAAACGTTCGGTGGACAAGTGAAGACGTGTCACGTGCTATAATGATCAGGGCCTTGTCTCGTAAATCATATGATTTTTGGAGAGAAACTGTTGGTTTTCCTTTGCCATCTGCCGCCACATTGAGTCGATGGTGTGCAAAATTTACTTGTTTGCCAGGAGTTCTGAATAATGTACTGACGTTAGTCTCCAAGTGCTGCGAAAACTTATCAGTAGCCGAAAAGCTGTGTGTGTTAAGTTTTGACGAGATGCACATCGACAGCAAAGTTGTCTACGATGTTGGCTTGGGCCAAATTCTCGGGCCACATTCAAAAGCCCAAGTAGCTCTTGTTAGAGGTTTAGTTTCTAGGTGGAAACAGCCTGTGTTTTTTAACTTTGATGTTACAATGGACAAGTCGTTAATGTTCATAATCATTAATGCTATTGAATCTAAAGGAATCAAAGTTTGCTCTATTGTATCCGATTTGGGAGGTTGTGGTACACTGTGGAAGGAACTTGGCGTATCCACCACGAGCACGTTCTTTACCAATCCATCAGACAGTAAAAGAAAAGTATGGGTTTTCGCTGACATGCCACATTACCTGAAGCTGTTGAGAAACCATTTTCTTGATGAGGGACTAGTCTTGGAAAACGGCACGGAAGTAAATGTTGACATTTTAGTCGATGTACTAAAAAAGGACACAGGAGAGATTAAACTGTGCCATAAACTTGAGCCATCTTTTTTAGCTTTGAAAGGAAACGAAAGATAACGAGTTGGGCCAGCTAAAGCAGTATTCTCCAGAACTACCGCTAAAGCAATACAGATGCTAAACGGTAATAAAGAAGTAGCACAATTTTTTGAATTGGTAGATTCCTTTACCGACGTTATGAACAGCAGTATACCGCACTCTTCTAACTCACACCCTATGAGAGCTGGTTTTGGCTTTACGTCTCATTTTGACAAGCAAGCAGAAGTGCTGAATAAAATGAAAAATGTCCCTTCTAATAACAGTGACAAATGGATTGAAGCTCTTTCCCACGGGGGTTTGACTGTGCCAAGTGAATCGTGGAAAAAAACAGTGGGCGATTTTGAAATTGTTTTTAAATCACTCCATGGGGAAAATGATTTCTACAGTGTCCGGAGAGGAGTCATTAAAGAACTCCGAAGAAGACTTACTGATAAATTTCCAAATGTGTGTCCACACGCTATTAATGCCTACGCTAGATTAAGGACATTTATTAGGATCAGGCGTTTTAATGAGAACAAATCAAACGATAGAAGCTGTATGAACAAAGCTAAGAAATGGATACGTTCCAAAAAATAAAATTGTTGGTTGTAAAATTGTTGTTTGTGTTATTTCATATCCGTAATGTAATATGATTGACTATTCTACGCAGCCCTTAATACCCAGAATGTTATTATGTCACATATTATTTTTAGAATGTCTTATATTATTTACACGTTATTGCTAGCTATTGTTTTACAAATAATGTTATGGATAATTGCTATTTATAGAAGAGTACATACATGCAATGAAAGTATAGACATTTATTGTTAACTCATTAGGCTTATTTTAAGATGAGTAGCCGTGAAAGTATTAAATGTGTATCTAGCGCAGAGCTGTGGCGCGGCAGTGTCTGAGCAGTGACGTCACAGCCGAGCAGCGGTGGGTACAACTTTCCGCGCGCCGTGAGACAGCCCTTCCCTATTCAGCGGCCCTGCATTAGATCTGTATATTTATGTGTCGTCAACCCAGTAGTAATTTTTGTAAACATAGACTGTTGTGTCCTTACGACATTAAGAATGTTGTTGGCATGAATTTAATGCGACAGATTTTTTTATCTCTGCCCTTGTTTCTCTCTTTCAGTCCTCTCACTCACTCACTCTCTCTCTCTCTCTCTCTCTCTCTCTCTCTCGCGCGCGCGCACACACACACGCATGCACGCGCGCCAACTCGTACAGTTTCTTCTTTTTCTTGTCAACAATTTCAGTGTTACACACAATACCTCACTGTCCTTTATCTGCCCCCTCGCACTTTGTTAATTTCTCCCATATAATATCTAATACTACTATATAATACGTAATAATAATAATAATCAAGGTGTATTTATATCATGTTTCGTCTTCGACGCGTGGGGTCATGCTCTTCAAGTACCATATGTTTAATTTCTCCATTTATCGATTTACGTATAGTAGTATTAAGAGCTAAGGGCACGTCTACTTTGAAATTCTGAGCGGGGGGAGGGAAATGAAAAATCAGCTGTTAACATGTAATCACTGCTGGTGTCGCGTCAACTTAAGGTGTTGGCAACATAAATGTCGCGTTTTAGTTTCGTTGGTAATTAAAGTGTTAATATTATTATCTCAGTCCAGCTTGTGCTATTATCAGCGTTTTCTTGGTCCTACTAAAAATAGAAAGTAATTGTAAGTACAAGTAAAAAAAGTACAGTCTAAAAATTAAATGTAGAATATTGAACATCGTATTGTTACGACGGTCTACTGATCGTCGTATGGTACAGTGGAAAACAAAATACAAGACACCAATTAAATCACTAATCACCAGCTTAAATTATCACAATTATACAGTTTGTAATCAACAAGATAGTCTCTTGCAACAAATCAATTAAAAATTGTTCACACGCAATACAAATGTCAACTAATATAAAAGACAATTACTGTATTGTATTACAATTGTCCCGCACAATTATAAAACACTTCGCTACAATTACTTCGAACAGCACTCGATTCAATCGCAACTCAAACTGAACTGAGCGTCGCTGAGTACCCGATAAGGTTCCAGAATATTCGCTAATAGGCGTCTACTACAAAACACTAGAACGTAATTGATTGCGGCCTTGAACACAGCACGCGCGGATCGGTATGGTCTCGTTGCGGATTCATGACACGTGCCACGTAATTGTCCATCTCAAAGTAGCAGCAATGTGTACGCACATACGCATTACAGCCGGATTCCACTGGAATAGCCGAGAACACGTAGATTGTTCTGCAATGTCGTAACAGTATGTTAGGCCTATAACGTTTTCGTTCTGTTTACAACGAAAGGAAAAAAAGTCAGTTATTTCGCCGACTAGATCCCATGTATCGTTGATCTGTTTCTTCATTTCCCTGTTCCACCAATTTTGGGATTAATAGACATTAGGTTTGGAAAAAATTAAAACGATTTTGTTTTTTCCTTGCCATAATTAAATACATTTATTTTGTTTAGTATTAAAATCTGTTCGCAAGTAAACTAATACAAACCACACCTCCCCAGACAGTTGGTCCTAATTACTGACGATAAAAATATAGATGGGAAAATTATTGCGTACAGTAATTGCGTAGCGTAAGCGGGTATTTACACAGTCCACATTGCGATAAGAGCTGGCAGCGCAAGGGTTCCAGTTTTGACTCCCCAATAGTAGAGGAAAGCAACAGGAAAATACCGAGAGACTCGAGTGCGCACTCATGTAATGCGGACATGTGTAGAACTGTTTTAATATTTGCAATTTTGATGTTTAACGACCTCACTTTGAGTGATTTTTTTATTCTGAAGACAAAACATGTTTCGAAACGCGTAAAGATATTCAATCGAACGCAACACGAAGTCACACGACGGAAGAAATAAGGTAAATATTATACAGAATTTTTATAATATTAATACAGAAATATTATATATATACATATATATATATATATATATATATATATATATTAATTGTAAATGCAAATGTTAGTGTTTAACACATTATTCAGGTTTGTAAGGAGCTAGGACAGGTTAATGTCGTGTAATTCCCCGTTTCAGAGGCAGTACTGTGCGAAACCAGAAACGGTGCGGCATCCTCTTCGTTCGCAACGTGTATAACTCTGTCCTCTTCTTCGGCACGCCCGCGAGCGTATATAAGAAAAAGAGCACAGTAATAAACCAAAATTGAATAGCCTTTGTTACGACGATGCAAATTTACGATTGATTTATGGATCGTTGGGCTGAAAATAATAACTGCGACTTGACAAAACCCATAAACATTGCAGATGCAGACCAAGCGTAGGCACATACTACGTCCTGCTCGACGAATGGTTGACCATAAATAAACAAAGCACTTTGTACATCTTGTCAGTAAATATAATAATTTACTGTAAATCTGAAAAATGTAGCTTACTGGAAAACTGTAATAACAAAACTTTAATGCGGTTAGAATGTAAACAATGTCATCTCGTGGTCAGAGGCGTATTTACGGGAGGGATGAACTAGACCGGAACCCCCAGAGGGTTGAAAAAATTGACGAATGGTGTTAATATCTTAATGTTTAGGTTCTTCTATTATTTTTTCAGCTAGCAACTTTTTTACTTCCATGTTTCGTAAGGAATGGAAGTATGGTTATCGCGAAAAACATCGTGTTCGAGATAAGGGCAGATTCTGATTGTACTACCCTCAAAACATGAAGAAAAATCATTTTCTTTGTTCAAATTCCTTACCACGGCTATTGTTCTCAACATTGGGTGCAAGGTATAATTACTTTCTGTCTGTAGAACATCTATTCAGTCTTGTTTGTGATTCTCTTTAGCAAACAGTAGGTGTGAATATTGTGTTTACAATGGCACAGAATCCGAGAAGGAAGTTATGGAATTATTGATGAAGAGTAGTGACGAGGAAGACAACATTTTCTCAGACAAAGATATGGATGCTCCCGGGCCTTCTCATAATCGTTCAACACCACGTGCAGCTTCATCAGAAAATGAAACATCAGCAGGAGAAGATGATGATGAAGAAGAAGAGGTAAGAAATCTTCAGAAGCGAAAAAGAATTTACGATTGGTCGGCCAACAGTCCTGCGACAAAACGTCACTCTTTTGATAAAGCAGTTAGCGGATTACGAATTAGTTTCGAAGACACGGCAACTCACTTAGATTTTTTAAAATATTTTTCCCCTTAGAATTTATTTCTGTCATTTGCACAGAATTAAATAATTATTACAAATTTGTTACCGCAAAATTGACATTAATATCCCGATTGTCCCGATGGAAAGATATAGAGCCTGCAGAATTTAATTTCTTCTTGGCGTGTTCACTGCTGATGCCAAGCGTAAACAAATTAGAAATAGACGAATATTGGGCAAAGGATTTGCTATTACTGACGCCGATATTTCCCCAAATTATGTCTAGGGACCGATTCAAACTAATTCTGCGACTTTTACATTTTTGTGACAATTCTACCCCTACTCAAGATAGCCTTGTAAAAATACGGCTTATTGTCGAACACACAAGAAAAAAATTTAGAGAGGCCTTAAATCCATTTGAAAATTTAGTAATTGACGAAAGTTTGTTGCTATTCAAGCGGGCGCACCTCAGATACGGCCTGTCCGCAAACCTCCGGTATAGAAATACTTTTGGAATTTTGTCATCCCTCTCTCAGGTAGCAAAAGGCCTAGTGTCCACAAATCTCCGGAAATAGCTTGTGTTCGCAAATCTCCGTGTCCGCATCTCTCCGGTATTCGTTTAGATAACCTCGGTATGATACTGTCGGGTTCGTTCGCCTCACTGCAGCTACATACACTTCTTCGTCTATATATTCTTAAACTGTAGGGTATTGTGCGTCCTGTTAAAATAGAAACAGTGCTCCGTTTGAAAGAACAGGCAAGAAGATCAAATTCTTTGGAAGTATTTTTGGTCGTTAGAAATCTAATACCAAAGATTGTTTGTCGTAGACTAACAAAAATAGAGTGGGCATAAAGTGAATGGAAGAAGCAAAACGGTACAGAAGAGATACAGCGATACTCCCTACAGTGTCTTTCCAGAACTCGTGTCACCCCGGTCTATAGTAATCACTGACTGTTCGAGAGGGATCAGGTAGTTTATAAATGTAAACTTCAGCCACTTTCTTGCACATAAAAATGTATAATAATAGTAGGCCAGAAAATCATAGGAGTCCAAACACAAAACTTTGAATGCCTGGGATCATAGTCAAAGAGAGACATCCGGAAAAGAATACCGTACATATAAAGATCGGAGAATACTTCTAAGGATCGGTGTCACAACATTCAAGACCTACGTAAATAAAGATGAATTGTAAATATTTCACGAATCCAGCAAGGAATTACTTTTTGATATAATGAAGCCAATTAAAAAGAGTTATTTCTCCTATTTATCCTTAACGATTACATAATAATTAAACATATAAAAGTATTAAAAAGTTAAAATAAAAATTAAATAAGAAACGTGAGATGACAGTCATATGTACATGTGCCTGTCCAAGCTAGTGTGGTGTGCGTGTTTGTTTAATCATTCCTTGTGTTCGTATAGACTACACATTCATACTTGAGTAATCTGTTTGTAGCAGTGTAACATTTCAACAAACACTTAAAGAGGCGCGCTTTGGGTGCAGTCGCAGAAGGACCTGCCGTGCTAACTTAATGAATATAAAAGGAAATTAATAGTGAGGTAGTCATGTTTAATTAAAGGTAGTGAGGTAGTGAGGTTTGTCCCTATTAGTGAGGTAGATGGGGAAAATTGACAGAGAAAGAGTGAGGGGGGAGAAGAGAGAGGGGGGAGAGAGAATTACGAATTTTTAATTATTCTCATTCATACCGAATATCATTTGTAAGAATATAGTTATTCAGTTATTGGTATACAGTAGTACCGAAGCAACATGTTTCAAGTTGACTCCCATCCGTTGGAAATTTATTCACCATTCTGATTAAAATCATAAAAATTTCTACAAGTACCAATAATATAAATAACAACCTGCAGAAGCAGAAGAGTTTATATCTACGGAAAAAGTGAGTTTCGAATAGATGAATACATATTATAACAAATAAAAAAGAATAATATATTGAAAACCTAGTCGACGAAAAATTACGTACCAGATGCTAGATGAAAACAACAATGAAGATGAGATCAGACAACTGTTGAAGAGAAGAGAGCTAATTTTGTATCAATAAATTCCGTTCAACAGTACTTAAACAAAACATTATGGGCAAATATTTAATTAAGTTATAAATAATTTACAAAGGAAATATCATGTAGGCGGCATATATATTTACGTCTTGTTGAAATGTGACGGCTCTTGCAAAGTACCAAAAGGTATTTTAAGCCACAGAACAATAAACGAATAAACTTAAGGTTACACGATATATTCCATATTGCTAGGTTAACATGCAAACTGAAAATACACATGGGAATCAACATGACCTTAAAACAATACTCGCTTTTTATGAAAACCACGTAAGAAAGCCAACTAGAAGTAACGCGGGCTGCTATACATATATCCCTTTTTTACGTTTTCCGTCCAGTGAAGTTTTTGAGATTTTACTGTATAATATAAACTAATATTGGCTGCCTAACGAATAACAAATCTTGTTTTCATTTGTTAACACTTTTTTCCTTTGTTTTAATTTATCATTCAGAAATAACCGTATTTTACACTTTACATTGTCTGTTGCTGTTTTGTTAACAAACGTTTATAGTCTTTACATTAAATGTTATTTTGTTACAGGCTACGCATTGTATAGACTATAGGCCTACACATGAAACGCTATATATTTCCTAACTATGGCTTTTATTTCTTTAAATGGTAAACGAAAAAACGAATTAATATTATTATCTAACTTATGAATGAAAATTGATGTAATTGCACTTTAAATTAAGAAATATAATAATTTGTAGTTAGTGCATTTCTTCTTTACGTCGTGGTATATAGATACTATCCCATATTCAAAACAGCGAAACCCATATTCAAAACAGCGAAAATGAAGTGTTGGTACGAATATTGGGAAAGTACCCAAAAATGTATAAACATTGTTGTATGTGTTATATTCCAAGCTGTTCGGCCGTGGTCGATTGCTTAAATTCTCGTGTCTAAACGTTTAGGCGCAAGAACATAAACATCAACCACGGCCTAGCAGCCCAGAATACAATAGTTTTAACAATGTCGATCCCGGACGTAACAGCCTTTGTAACAAATTTAAGTAACAGCTGCAGTGTGTTGTAATGTTACATTAATTATATTTTTGCTTTTCGTATATCACAGTGAGCAGTAATCTAATTTTTTTGAAATAATACGTGAAGGCTTATATATTAAGAATTAATTTTTTTTATAGTTTCCGTAACTTGCTTGTAAAATAATTAGGTATCCAAAAGGTAAGTTACATATTTTAATAGCAACTTATAAGTTCCTCATCCTCGGTTTTTTCCTTTCTTCAAAATGTACCACTTCTTAATTGCGGATAAATTATTTAACGTAATAATCGTTTCACCAAAGACTGTTTGGATCCTGTTAATAAAACTCTTGAGTCTGCTGCACATAATTCTCGCTTTTGGTTCATGTTTCGTTAACTTTCTACATTACAATAAGTTTAATTATTTTCAAGTTCCTTATAAGTAGCCAACTGTAGTAAACATCATGTACTTTGACCTCTCTCTCACTCTCTCTCTCTCTCTTTCTGTTACTCTTGTTCTTCTCAATAATTGTATCTCAGGAAGTCTGAACGTAACAGGTTCTTAAGTAAACTTCATATGACTTAACGTGCAAAATCTCAAACATCATTTGGGCTTCAGTTATGTTATAATTTTGTAAGAAAGCTTTACAAAATACTTTTTACACTGCTTCTGTATACGAAACTAGGTGCAGGTATGTAATCAAATTTTTAAGTAGGCCTATTTATTCTAACACTGTTACAGTTTCTTGAAAACGCTGTATGTAAACAAACATTAAAACTTAGTAATAAGGTTTATCAAACTACTATTTTTCTTGGATGCATTAACGCAAATCAGTAATCTAGAGACCAATTTTATATTGAAAAATCGATGTCTAATAAACGGAATTTCATATGCAAAAATCCATCGGTTAAGAAAATAAAGTAAACTTGGTTAGTAACAAATAATTTTGGCAAATAATTATTTTATTTTTATTTTTTATTTATTGATTCCAATTTTATTACAATCTGAGAAATGAAGCCAAATAGATTTTCATAAACGTTGGTCTAGTAACAAAAAAAGTTTTTCTTAAGCGCACAATATTATAATTTCCCTTTCATCCCGGAAAAAAGACTGTATTAAGCTACTATCATACTTGTCTAGTCTACACTATTTAATGGGTATATTATATGTTTCACAAAAATTGATTATCTTACACATGGTTTTTATATATCACTAAACTTTGTGAAAAGTCTGAGTGAAAAGAATTATATACACAACGGTTGATGTTAATACAGGTCTTAATTCGTTTCAAAATTTATAGATAAATAAAAAATAAAAATTATCACATATATTGTGTGGTGTATAAAATAAATTGTAATAATCCTTTCTAATATGATTACTTAAGCCATAATATCTGAAGTTGGACCGTTCCTATATTCTTCTGTAGCCTCCTACATTCTTGCATATCTGCTGTCATATTCGCGTCTCACAGTCATAGTAGACAGTAGGCTATAATATTATACCTTTTTTTGCGTTGTCTGAGACTTGTCTCAGAGGATAAGACTCAGGCTGATCTGGGGCAAGCACCCTTCCGCCGATTGGAGATTTAGAGGAGTCGCACGCCAGCGCAGCGCGGACCGGTGGCGAAGTAGGTGGAGGCATTCAGGATAGAGTGTAGTGTATGGATGTGTATTTGTGTGTTTACGTAGTGTGCAGAGCCAAATTGGTGATGGAAGAGCCATAATAAAAGTATAAGTCAAACGACAGCCAAGACGAGGTCGAGTAACGCAGGACGCCAAAGCTGGAGGGAGGTGTCAGAGAGGCGTCAAGGTAAGGCGGGGAGGCACAAAGGAGAGGGATAAAGACCGGATAGGTAGATGGGAAAATTTAAGATGTTAAGTGATCAAGAAGGAAGCCAGGTGTAGTAAGTATGACGAAGAGACTTAATTATTTCTATTTCTCCGTTGGCGGGGGTTTCTGGGAGGAGGTCCATCGGGAATGGTGAGGAGACGGTTTATGACAAAGGAAGGTCTGCGGGAGTTACAGGTAGTATTAATATTATACAATACCTCCTTCACATTTAAGTTGAGGAATTCCAATCAGCCTTCCGTTGCGTTACTTCTCTCTTGAGCCCTTGATATAATTCGTTGCCTGCTCTTTATTGCAGCTGTAATATCTCCTTCGTTTTATAATTCGTAACGTTAAATATTCTTCCTCACCCTGGAATTTTCCATTCTCTTTTACTAATTTCTTTTCACTTCATAAGACTTTTCTATACAAAAGCAAGTATATAAAAAAGTTATAAGGTCGGGGATTAGCAACCAAACGGCATTGTTTAAAAACATTTATCTACAAGTTTCTTTTCTATAGTTCATCGTACACACCCTTGCGAGATAAAAATAACTACACGGTAGTTTCTTTCGCAATTTTTCGCATTATTTTGAGACAATCGACTGGTGATTTAGAGATAAATACTTAATATTAATGGGGTCTCATACATTTTATATTATATCTGTTTTCTATCCTACTGATAGAATTAGAAAAACGGTAGCTATCTCTCTTTTCCTGTTAAAAGCACAATACATATTAATTTACCAAGTAGCAGTTTCCTTCTTCATTTAAAATTTCTATCAAATCTACTGTATATTGGACAAAACAGAAGGGGAAACATACGTGCTTACAAGGTAGTGTAAACATCCTGTAATGCTGTCAAATCAAAATACAAAGGAAGGGGAAGTGAATACTGTAATGAGTAGCCCCTACATTCATATTTATGCAGGTGTAGGTGATGATAAAGAAACACCTAAAAATATATATATATATATATGATTAGAAGTACGTACAAGAAGGAGTACTATCACATTTACAACACATAGATTCGAAATATGAATTTGGCGTGTTCGCACCTCTAGCTGTTGCCTGTAAAGAGCATAATCCCTAAACACAAGTTTTTGTTTTATTTAGGAGAAAGAAACTGTTTTCCACTAAAAACATTAAAATTATTCATTGTCTCTAAAATTGCACATAATTCACCTAATTCGAGGCCTAGCTTAGGAGCTAATTAGTAGATAGCAAGAGAGGGTAACGAAAAGAAAGTGTCAGGGGAGGTTGAAATGAGATTGACAGGCTGACATGCAGACAAAGGGAGAGAGTGAGTATCTGTATGTGTGTGTGTGTGTGTGTGAATGTTTAGGCTATATAGTTTTACAAACACTGCATATGTTTATGATACGAATTGCTGTTTTAATTCACATGCGTCAGATATTAGGCAACATTTATTTACGCTACGTAGCATGCCCGAGTTTACGTTTTTGCGTATAACAGTAAACTATTTGTAGAATTTGATTAATGAGACAGATTTCTTTATCTCTGCCCTTGTTTCTCTCTGTCAGTCTCTCTCTCTCTCTCTCTCTCTCTCTCTCTCTCTCTCTCTCTCTCTCTCTCTCGCGCGCGCGCGCGCGCGCGCGCGCATGCACGCGATCGCCACTCATACAGTTTCTTCTTTTTCTTGTCACAATTTCAGTGTTACACACAATCCCTCACTGTCCTTTTCTTGCCCCCCCCCTCGCACTTTGTTTACTTCTCCATCAAATCCTAACCTATACGTCAAATTAGATCGAAACTAGACACATTTTGTAATAGTTTAATCGATGTGCATAAACCAGAAAAATTATTGGGTCACTTGTGTGAAAGAAGAAACTTTAATTTATTTACCTTATAACAATTCCCCCTAAATAAAAGGGAAATCCCCAAATTCATATTTCGAAGCCACCTGTTGTAGATAAAACGGTATTTATCTTGGATACATACGTTTAATCTCATACAAACGTTTTTATGTGTGTTCCCATCAGCACCGACACCTGTACAGGCTTCTCCATATTTTTCTACACCTGTCCAAATATGACTATACTGATTACAATAGTAATTTCTTCTGCGGTTTGTTTATGACCATAAGATATGTCTTTATAGGTCCTTTTAAATACCATTATTTTCTGCTCATTCGTACAAAACTTTTAATTGTTGAATGTGCCAATTCTGATAATCTTTGCCAAACCCAAATATTAATGTTATACGGCGTCACCTTATTATGTAGCAAACAAAATTAGAACAAATCACTGTTATTTTAGCAGTAGCTTTTTTAAGGAGCCCAGAGTAGGCCTACTAGTAGGCCTATACCTACCCGACACACACACATTTGAAGGATCAGTATTTTGTCTTGGAGTTCACTCTCCCAGCTGAGATACCCATGTTTTTAGGGACCAGGAACTCGCATTTGAACTTCTATCATCAGCTACATAATGTAAATCCTAGATAAATGTACAAGCCTATGCTCTAAAAGCCTAAGCTATGGTACCCACAATCATCTACGTTTTACTAAAATAATGGTTGCAAGTTAAATTTTTTGATTCATGTTGATGCTTTTGTCTCGAAGAAACCAGGTAAATTAATCTGCTTTTCGTATCCGGCCGACGATGGTGTGCTCCCACTTACGAACAGTGGCACTTGCAACTCGTTTCACTTGCGAACACTCAAGTAGATAAGACACGTAATTAATTTTTGATACGTGAGAGTACGTCCCACTTGCGAACACACAAACAACGATGTATGTACATCCACCCTGTATTGTGTTTATGTTTTTATAATTCGTTAAATGTATTTTTTGTTACCAACTACGTTTACCAGGTTACAATTTTTATAAAACGCACACACACACACACACACACACACACACACACACACACACACACACACACACACACACACACACACACACACACACACACACACACACACACACACACACACACACACACACACACACACACACACACACACACACACACACACACACTTGCATAGCCGCTCCCTCACTCTCTTTCTCTCTCTCTAAATTAAAAAGGAAGGTTATTTTTTATTTATTTTTATTAGTCAACTTGTAGAACGGACGACGTGATCTTGAGAAACATCCCAACTTCAGAATCTTTTTCATATCTTTTAGTTTATCCAATTCAGTATACTTTTTCGTCCTTTTCATAGCTTAAAAATTTCATTCCATCGTTACATCGTGTTCTGAATAGATTTCTCTGCCTCAGATTATAAACATTTGATAATGTTTTTTATTCTTGGATGTGGTCTTCCAACGTAGCTGTTTAGTTTCTGATGCGTGCTTGTACGGTATTATTCATTGTATGACGTCGGAAGTAGCAGTTCCGTAACTCCTGTGGCACTAATCATTGTCTAGCTATTGTTCTACGAAACAATTAAAGAATTAATCGAGTTTCTCTTCCTCTGGAACTTGACCATGGATATACTGCCAGCCACATTCTACATCTTTTCGAAGGAAAGCAAGTATAGCACACATTAGGATTTTTGTGCTCCCTAAGTCATTTGAAGGTGCATACTCGTGCAAAGTGGCTACTGCAGCTTTTGAATTTTCCATTCATGAAAAATTACTTTTAATCTTTCAAACTCTCTTTTCTATTGATTTAACCAAAAATCGGGAGCTTAGCTTGCACAACGTCTTCGCCCGGACGGAAACTACTCTCGTCAATTTTCAAACCGGGACAATTGACAAACTGGCCGGGACTCCGGGATCAGGTCGTCAAACCGGGACAATCCCGGTCAAACCGGGACGTATGGTAAGCCTATTTATACATGTATTTATCGGTTTTCAATATTGATGTGAGCATTGTACTGTAGAATTAGGAAGCGATTGTATTGAACGAATCACGATTATCAAATGATATACGGTATTCCTTTTAGTTCAACAATTCCGTCATCTCGTCTCCGGTACTTTGGAAAACCATTGTTATTTTCAATAGTTTAACGTAAAATGTTGCTCGGTTATTATGTGTACATATTCCATCAATCATGCAAGGAACATTAGGATTACGAGCTCTACAAGATCCATGTATCATTCGAGATAACAATTTTATGAATCCTTGGAAAACTGACTGGGTCAGGTATTTCTCCGCACAAAACTTAGGATAAGCAAGAGGCAGTGTATTAACTTCTTAAATTGTATATTATTATTATTTTTATTATGTTTTTACTATAAAATATTCATATTATTTTAATATGATTTTCTGGAACACGTTTGGTGGAAACGTAAAACCGGCCAGCTGATAAATAAGAGGTTGCGAGTTCAGACGTAGATGTGTATATATGTGTCAGCCAAAACAGTATGTTTTGTAAACGTACACGTCTGTCATTACAACATTAAGAATGTTATTTGACCTTGAGTAGGTACTCATGTTGACGGGAATGAGAAATCTTGTCTCTGTGCTGGAGACCTGTGGTGTTAGCGCTGAATAGACACAACACATATCACTGTACATAGCAGTGGCTGACGTATATTAACCATTTCTGAGTTCGCGATACCACAACTGAGATTAAACTGTGCACAATGTTTGTAGAAAATACGGACGTGTGTGACGTAGACGCCAGTTTGCAAAATGCATAATCGTTCCCGCCAGAAATGTAATCACGTTTCTCGTTTATCTTGTCTCAGCCAAATAAACATTACTATGCGTTTACCATGTTCCAGTGTCCTTCTTATTTCATAAACACTTGAGAAATTTTATTGTTTCTTACAGAGGCAACCTTAGAGGTGTCCGGCAGGTGTAAATGTACATAACCTCCTTGGCTCATTCTTTAATAAAAATAAGGGAAAGAAATAGAACGAATAAGGAGAGAGAGAGAGAGAGAGAGAGAGAGAGAGAGAGAGAGAGAGAGAGAGAGAGAGAGAGAGAGAGAGAGAAAGAGAGAGAGAGAGAGAGAGAGAGAGCAAGAAAGTGAGACAGAGGTACACAGACAGAGAGGAGCTGTTTCGTTAATCAGGGTAAAATTATATGCAAATTTTGAGAAGGACCGGTGTCCTAGGCCAATGAAAACTTAGCTAAAAACATTAAAAATACGAAATATATACAGTGTACACAAAATCTGAGGTGTACAAAACATATAAAAGACATGTCATAAGATTTATTTAACAAAAGAAATAATCGGAGTGGGCGAATGGTAGGAATAAATATGTAATTTAAACAATCCCTTTTAATAATAAATGGTTTTATAATAATTATGTTCAATACATATAGGCCTAAGTGTGTAAAACGAATTCCCTACAAGAGTTTTAAAGATTAATGAAGATTTAATTAATTCCCTACAAGAGTTAATGACGATTTTTCTTAAATTTTTTCAGAGTTACATAATTATTATTTGTTAAAATATACATATATTTTATTCAGAAAATATTAGATATTTGTATTTAATCTTTTATTTTATTTTACCGAGAATAGTTACTATTTATAGAAAACCGTAGCAAAAAATATTTGTAATAAAAGTCTATCTGTATTCATACTTTTACCAGTACAGGTACAACCTGTCATATCCGGACTAATATGGCGACCGGCCGATCCGGATATGGAAAAATCCGGATATCACAAGGTCATTTATAAATACCGTATTTTCTCGCATAATTAACGCACTTTTTTGACGAAAAATACCGGCGAAAATTTCGGGTGCGTAAATTATTCAAGGATTTCAGATATACCCAAATTTCATTTGAAATTGATTGACATTTAAAAGATACATTAAATATACTGTATTATACACAAAATCAGTTCAACTCATTGAAGTTATCGTCGGGGTATACATAACGATTCATAATATGTCGTCATATCTGAGCGTTAATTGAAAGGGACAGACTGTGCGCTGCGCCGTACGCTAGACAGAGAGCGTATAATAAGCAACTATCTCACTCTAACTTCGTCACAGTGAAGCTCGCGGTCGGATGATGGATGAATTTTATTCAATTCATTTTTGCAGTTCAACCTGCGATAACTTCAAAACCAATAAATATACAGCAATTCTGAAAACTGCATTGTGTTCAGTAATTAAATCTCTATAAGTAGCCAAAATCTCAATTAATATAATTAACAATTACAGAAGATACACAGAAGAAGAACGTGTTTTTTTAGACGTTTCTATTGGTTTAGCATTTGCATTTGTACACTGTACTCTTTAAAATACAAAAAGTAAAATTGGTTAAAAAGTTTTACTTACAGTACGCCTACATCAGTTTTTGAAAAAGTTTGTGATTCGGCTGCTTCATACAATGCACACGTTTTTTGGAAGCCATGAAGCCAAAGTGAGTCGACCTAACGCCGCTGCCCCAGACTCAGTTGCCCCAAATAAAGTATTTCAATTGTAAAAACTTAAATATTCAAAAATAGTGAACCATATCGCAGAATGACGTAAGTGTAGTGAAGAAAAAGTGGTGATCAGCCAAAACATCAAGAGTACTATCTTTACATCCCTAACCATTTCGCTAACCAAAATTGCAAAAATTAGTTTGGAGATACGTCCGGATATGGGAGGTTCCGGATATCACAGGTCCGGATGTGACAGGTTGTACTGTACTTTTTAACTACATATTATACTAATGTACAATGAAGATATACTTACTATATCTTTATTTAGTATATAGTTATTTACGTGTCAAGAAAAGAACGTGTGAATAAAGTGATCACAACATTTTATACCTTATATGTTTTCTATCATTGAATGATTAACCCAATTTTTAATAACAGCGTTGAAAAATAGTTGATTACGTCTTTCAAAGATTATTTTTACTACGGTACTGAAATTAAAAATAACTAAGATCGTATACAGGAATTAAACGTAGGCGACTGGAAGCAGTAATTGTATAAACAGCCGAGACACACCAGCTGCTAATATTGCAGGAATTGCTTACGTTCAGTAGACTTGGCAACCTTGTGACCTTCGTGACTTTATATACATTTTGTGGCAACACTGTGCATATTTTTTATCACTAAAAGCTAAACCGATATCCGTGATAAAATAGTAATGCATTTTTTTAAACGTGTGAGTCGTTTGTAACGATTAAGTTAACAGGGTAATTATTATTCAACTTTTTTCAACAAACTATCTTGAAACGGATATATATTTTTACGGTTTTTTATGCTGATTACGAATATGTAAGAATAAAATGTCTAAGCTTACTCATAACTTTTATATATGGGGTCTCAAAAAGATCAACTTCTCAGGTCAGAACTTGCATGTTTAGCTAATGATGGATAAACGTGATTATATATATATATATATATAAATATATATACAGTACTACTTCTGTAAATCCCCATTTAATTAATAGCTTTTTTCTTTGTTTTATCAGAATTTAAACAGCTGTATACTATGTTAAAATTTATTCAAAATATAGGAAAAGTTCAAAAGTTACTCATCCTCGTTGTTAATCCTTTCGCCACCAATTCGAATTTGTTATTGGCCACTCCGATATAATTTTAAACTGTTAACATTGTTATTACTGAATGCCCACTTGTTTCTCACTTCGTTATTATTTTGAACTGGTAACATTGTTATTACTGAATGCCCACTTGTTTCTCACTTCGTTATTATTTGAGATACTTTTAAAACCACATTTTACATTAGTCGGCCGACTGGATATTTTGTTCGCGAACACTGTTTTCTGACCGCGCGGTCTGAGGGATTTCGTCGACTGAAGATTTTCAACATGGCCACAGATCCTCAGTGTGGCAACTTGCGTCGGGATTGGTGGAGCGCAGCTCGAGGAGCTTACGTCATCTAGCACCTGGTGGGAAAGAATTCTTTAAACGTGCTTTCTATCGTATGACCGTTGGCTTGAATGCGCATGAATTTGCACCCCTTTTGACCATTCACATTCCCAGACGCTTTTAATTGCTTTTGTACCTCGCTCGGCCTGGTACGAGGGGGACCGCAATGTGTTCAACAATATCATGCATTTGTGATCAAAACGTTGTTCAGCCTGAGTGGCTACTACTTTTTACAATTATTAAGGAATAAAATAAATCCCAACAGTTTGTCCCGTTACAATACACCCCCCCCAATGAGAGGTTTTCTGTCGAAACAGAAAAATTCTCATTGCCTAAAAAACCTAAAGGACCAGCTAGGTTATGGCGCCAACAACCCTCCTTAAATCCTTACTAAAAATCATGGGTAATTTTCCCCCCTTAGTCTGGTGACTGCGGCTGCACCTGCACGACTCTACTGGACTTTTCTGTTCGAGATCCCAACACCGTAAAATCAGACAGGCACCCGCCACAGTATCACCAAACTCTGTAACATTCAATCAAAAATATCAATTACGGGCTTTTCAACATACCACATCCTTAACTGACTTGTTTCCTCTTAGTCGTACTGGTTTGCGTTAAGAAGCACTGGTTGCATCTATTCATATATTATTACCATACGTATATTACCTTTGTATATTCAAAAATTACCTTTGTAATTCAAATGTTTGTAAACATTCTTATTTTACAAAAACCTAACCTCAAAATAAGCAATACAATTGAGGTTAATATCTGATTACAATTTTTTAGCAGTAAATAACTTTTATTTCCATTTCCATTAATTAAATATTGTACCTGTTTGTCTGGTATTATCATTTCAAATCAAAACTAGATTATTCAATCCCCATCATTGGATTTCTATCAGTTATCATTTATTTTATCATTCAAATCAAAAGAAATCCAAGTTCATTACCAAAATTAACATTTTAATTTAATTAGATCATCTCTTTCCATTAATTATTTTAATTACATTATTTGAAGACTTTTACATTAATTAAATCCTCTCACATAAATGTTAATTACCTCATAGTCAAACACTGTAAATTACTTCAAAACAATTTTAATTTATTTAATTTCATATTGCCTTTATTTACTTCATAATAAAATTCATTCACCATTTCTTCCATAACCTTTAAATCCAACTTCCAAATTTACTGCCCAAAATTTCTATCTTTCAAATGAATTTAATTTTTTTTATTATAACCATTCATAATTATATATTGACAATTATTACCATAAAATCGATTGCAACTACAAATTGATTACAACAATATAATGTACACAAGATACTATGAATCAGCTGATATCTTATCAAAGTAGCATAACCTCATATAGATAACATAAGAGCATAATACAATTTTTTTTTTAAATTTAATTTCCAAAAAGAATTATTTTGTCAATAAAAATTATTATTCAATCCTTTAATTATATTGATTACCAAAAGAATCTACAAATCAATTATAAATCAATCTACATATCTAACACCAGTCATCAGCTGATGCCTCATGGTCAGGTGAATGACCTTACCCCAGACCCACTCCAAAAGTTATACAATGTAAAAGGCATAACACATATTTATAATTCTTACAATGTAACATAGTACAACATCATAAAACATATTAAACACCTTCTCTCCTAGAATTAATCTTTTCAATCAGTAAAGTCATTTATAAAATATCATATAGAACCACACACATTTAAATCAATTACTTCTGAACAAATTATCTACTACAATAGTGTCTCTTGAATCAAAATAACATCGTTTAATTAGCTTATCAGCTCATTTAGGTTACATCAGTTTAAGGTTTCAATTCGTTACTCCCCTGAGTAACCTCCTTACCACACACACTATGGCCCCCCCTGGACTGTGGCGTCCAGTTGCTTCCACAAGGACTGAATTTGGGGAAGAATTTTGGCATCTCCTGTCCTTGCTTCGGCCTTAATGTTAAACGGCCAGATATCAAAATATCCGATTTTACATATTTATAACCTTAATGTGGGTCTATCACCTTTTTTTACTGTTCCTACGCGAACAGAGTGATAGCCGCTGTTCCATAATTTGGTGATTCACCTGAGTTACCCCCCTTTAAATTTCTAAATTCACCTTTACAATGATAACAGCTATGGCATGTGCCAGTTAAGGCAGAACGTGACGCAATGAGCCCCGACCATAGCTGTCAAAGCTAAACCAATTCCACGGTCACAGGGTTCGGTGAGGCCGTGACCGCCCGAAAAGTTGGGGAATCACAAGTAAAATACATGTACGTTTGTGATATAATTACATTCAAAATTTACAATTTACATTGCATGAAATTCTTAATATTGATTACGTGCTCTAGCACCACTCATTTTCTTTCTTAACTTTCCTACTTGTGACCTTCATTAACATAAAATAGTAGGTTAACCTTCAATTTTAGGTTTAGTTTCAAACTCCATAAACCTCTCATCCCGTTACATTTTATTATTACAAGTAAATTATGAGCTTCTATTCATCATTTTCACAGACGACATTAGAAAATTTTATTTGAACACCCTGCCTCACTAAATTCAGATTTTATCAAAAAATTTATACAACTTGCAGCTTTATTTTAGCTTCAAATTCTGTTAACTCTAAACTGATATTTATTATCTTCTTCCTCTTTCATACTCTGGTATGCTTCTAGTATTTTTTCTAATTCTGCAATATTAGCAAACTCCCGGGTTCTGATTGTGGACCATATGTCCTTAGGTAAATGCTTACTAATGTATCTTATAAAAGATGAAAGAGGCATTGGTGGTTCTAAATATTTAACCTGACTATATAGTCTCGTCACATACGACGTAATTACTCATATGTTTAACATTGAAATTACCCCACCCCATTATTGTACTGCGTAAACTCTCTTGTTTTTCTTCCGACCAGTATTTATTTTTAAATGCTTGTTCAAACTCATTAAAATTTGCCCAGTTATCATTATGAGCATCCGCCCATATTGTTGCATCCCCTTTAAAATATTTTAAAATTCGTACTACCTTAATTTCCCAACTTTCTTGGTTATATTTATTGAAACTTTTAATTGAGTTTAAAAATTGTATGGGGTTCACCCCCCTACTTTCATTACTGAAATAACCTAATTCCACTTCCATGTTCACTCTCTCACTCACGTTAGTTAATTTCTGGTTAATTGCTACACTTAAATCTTCTCTGACTTTAATTATTTCTTTTTCGTGTTCTGTTTGTTTACTTTCCAAACTTGTTACATTAGTTTTAATTTCATCAAATTGCTCGAAGTTACTTCTGAATTCATTGTTTATATTCTCTTGTATTTTATTTGCTTTTTTAATTTGTTCACACTCATCAATTACACCTTGAACATTACTGTCAATTTTGTCATTTTGTTTTTTAATTTTATCATTAATTTTATGTGTCAATGCGTCAAATTTTTTGTTCGTCTCTATTAGTTTCTCGTTTTGATGTCGTTAATTGTTTTTTAATCATTCTTCATCTCGGTTCGTAATTTGTCTACATGTATAGTCATCTCACTTTTCACTCCAGCAATAGTCTCATTCATACTTTCCAATCGGCTGTTCACATTTACGTCACTCATTTTTAGTTCGCTTCTTATATTCGCAAACTCGTTATTCATTTCTACTTTTACTACATTTATTTCTGATTTGATTTCATTTTTAAATTCATTTAAACTCATTTTTAAATTATCATTTAAACTCGCGTTTAACTTCTCATTATCAGTTTTCATACCTGACATCATTTCCATCATCAACGCTAATTGAATAAATATATCTACATTATGGCTCTTACTACTACATTCAACTTTGACCGTTTCGTTTACATTCGGTATTTCTAATTGTACACTCTCATCAATATTTTCGTTTGTTGAAATTAAATTGTCTTGCGTAACGTTTAAAATAGATTCCTCTACACTTTCACATAAATTTGCACTCTTGCTTTTCTCTGCCATTTTGACCAGGTTGTAAATTAATTCAATTTATATTAAATTAAAAATTAATTTACAACGTCTACTGTTACGGGCGCCAACTGAAGTATTACTCATTATTCTTGTAATTAAAATATTGAAATTTCGTATTACCTACCTTTCGTAATTTACCCAGGTGTCGTCTGGTGTACTTAGCAGAGAAAAACAGGTAAATGCAAATAAACAAGTACATATTTATAAGATCATATTAGTCATTACTTTATTCCTCTAACATGACATTCATTTCTTTTTTTACGTATTTCTATATAATTATATTATGACATACTGTGATAGCCTATTATAGGATGTTATCACTAAACATATTAAAAGAAAACCAAATATTGAAAATACACATTATAATCGGTATACCTTAAATAATTAATGCAACCCAGTGTTTTGTTCATTACGTAATTTTCACGCTCCCATACATACATATATATATTGTAATAAATATAACTATGTTTATTACCAGTGTATTACAGTTGCGGGTTTATAGATTATTCAGCCCCACGTTATGAGCGTCAATTTGTAACCAACAACTTATTTGTGTATGTAACTTCGAAACTCTCGCCTAATTAAGCCCCACTGTTGGGTTCGTCAATTTGTAACTTAACTATTAGTATGTATTTTCTGTATTTGAGAATGTTCCAAAAGCTCCACTGTGGAATGCGTCAATCTGTAATATTTTACTGTAGATGAGATCTCCTGCAAATCAACGTTAATTTATTTATAAAGAAAATTACTTATTATGTGGTTGATATTATCCGGTTATTGACAATAGATCTGTATTAAATAGTTGTTTCGTGTTTTACAAGAGAAAAACGCTCTCTTCCAGTTATTGTATTGAGTAATTCAATATTTTTCTCCAACCCTAGTCAGTATATATTATCGCCAGAGCGAAGAGAGGAGAGCGTGTAAAGCAAGTTAGTTCACTATTCTCCCGTATTCACCAGCTGTCAACAGACGAGCGCTGTGGTTTATGATTGACCAGTTTTTATAGGTTAAGTCGTTCCACTTGAGGTGTTTCTCACGTTCCTTTCTCTGTAAATTACACCCTATTCGAAATACACTAATTATTCTACAACTAACACGAAATCGTAAAATTCAAGAAGGGTTCTTTATTTTAAATATGTTTTAATTCCAACAGCTGCTTCCTCTTGCTACTAATACACCATATCGATTATACAATACATAATCGATTTGTTATTGAATTCGGGGTTTAGATGAGTTACAATTTAATTATAATTTTCAGTTTGTCTTTTATCTCAGGGTACATGTAGTTCTTTTAGTAAGGTCAGGTAATGCAAATTTAAGGTTACTAAGTATTACAATATTGTTATAAACTCTTATTATATACAATTAAACATAAGCAGGTTTGTTACCAAACTGGATCAGATACTTAATGTGGCAGTGTCTTGTTACGACGAGGCGAGAACAGAATGGCGATGCAGCTCTTGAATAAAACCAACATTCAGCTTCTCAATAAAAGTTGGATTCGATGTCCCAGAATGTAGTAGAAGTTTCAGATCTGGTCTTCGTTATTCTTCATGGTTCTGGTAGTTGCCGGTCCCAATGGAATTTGTGTAGTATTAAGACTTCGTTTGTTTGTTGAAAGTGAGGTTTGGTACTTCAATACAAAAGTTCTTCGTTTGTTTTTTAATATATATTTTAATTAATTTTGCATTCCTCCGCTATGGATCATCTTTGTTTAATTATAGTTCATTTTCATCATTACAATTTTACTGTAAGTAGGTTGAATGAGTATTTTTTTTAATTCACTTAACTTTAATGGTATGTAGACTTATATTTGCTGAGATATAGTTTCAGGAGTTACTACTCAGTCCTTTTAAATGGATTTCTTTTATGACATTTAATTTATTTAATTTAATTCATATAATTTGGTTTTCTCTTTTTTAAATTTGTATGCTGAACTTTACCCATTCACATATAACAATTGAATGTTGAAATCAACAAGATATCTTGCATTTTGTTGTCCCTAACAACCATCTTCCTCTTATGTTATTGGATAATATTTGTTATCCTAGAGCCGTAATTAGGAAATATTCTTACACTTATTTAATAAAATACTCCCTTATTATAATTACATTAAATCACATAAAACTTTCACCTAATATGCATTATTAAACCATATACATTTTACTACATTTTCTGCTTGATCAACTTATTTTAAAAGGTATTATTTTCTTTTTACAAAATACTAACTTTAGGCCTATTTGTTTTATTACATGTGTTATAATTTTTTTTGTTTTTAATTTAATTTTCTGACCTGACCTACTGTACAACGAGTCACTGGCTTATGGCCAATTATTCTAATTTTAATTTCCTGATTTCAATTTATTATTATTATTTATTTTATCATTGAAGGTTTCATTGGTTTATAACTTAATTACAATGACCCCTTGACAATTTATTAATAATTATTGTCTTCCTGGCCAAGTTTACAAATATTATTTTATGATATCTTCATTAATTATTCAAAGTAAACACATTTAACATGATACAATACATAATAAATATACTTGTATTTAATTACTTAAATACAAGTTTAACATGAATGAAATTAGTATCCATTACTTAATACTTTCTTAAAGCAATGGCTTGACACCTGCTACATACAAAACACAGAGAATAAATATCATGTAAACAAAATATCATGATAAAGCACAACAACGTCCATCATTATAAAACATTAAATATTGTTACAAATATTATGAATGAATGAGACTACTACTTTCTTTCGCCTCACACTGGAGTCGTCAATTTGTAACAGTAATAAATAAATGAGATGAGGTCTCGCGAGTAAACAATATAACAATTTGTGTTGAGATACGGGTTCTTATGCTCCACGTAGCATGCGTCAAATTTTAACAAATTCAATATATATGTATTACAATTATTCAACCACACCGTTGTTGTTGTCAATCTGTAAGCATTAATATGATATGTTGAACGGCGAATTATTCGTATTCTGCCGCTCGCTCCCACTATACGTGCAGTTCCAATGACGTCACCCACAGTTGCCAACCGTTGTTGTGTCCGCTGTGCTATGTGAACTTATTTTTTAAATGAAACAGCAATAATAATGACACAAATATAACACCAAACATATATCTTTATAGAAACCATTTATTCAGTGAAGCATTGGTTAATTATTTCTCGTTTTATTTTTATGGTAATTACAATTGTGGCAAAATTATGCGTCTTCTTTACTAGTTGGTACAGTAGTTGTAAATATTATTCAGTAGTCAGCCAGGCTAAAATAATGACGAAGTTTATTATTTCTATTAAAATAAATTCTCTCAGGGCGTATCTGGTTCGGGGATTACGTTTATACAAATAATACTATTCTTTAAATCAAAATACAAATTTCACAGTACAAGGATATTACAAAATTTTAGTGTGTAAAGTGCACACAGGCAGTCGAGCATTAGTTGCTTGTTATTAGAGGTTATGACCAGTTTATGTGCTTATTAGTTATCGTTAAAGGTTCTTGTGGTGTTCAAAAAAGTGTATAGCTCAATTCGTGTTATTTGTGAGTGTTCTTTAGTGTTGGTGTGATATAGTGTCTGTAGTTTTATTTTGATTAATTCTTAGAAAGTCGTGTACACAAATGTTGGTTTTGACACATAAGATAATAAATTGTTCAAATTCACCAGATCCTCTTCCTTAAATGATTCTAGGACGAAGATAGGGTCCACGTCTTCTTCGGTTCTTCTCCCTGGATCTCTATTCTTCTATATTAAATGCTGTATGTTCCTCTCTGGATTATAATATTTCGTATTATGTACATCGATTTGTTTTTATAAGTCTGGTACGTGTTTTCACAGTTTAAAGTTTAATTATATAAGACGTTTTACTAACGCGTCTGTATTCAACGACCGTTGTTAAAGAAATCCTATTTTATTTATCTGAAATTTTTGGTTGCTAAGGTAAAACTTGAAATCTGGTTGGTTGATTCAGATATACATTGTCATACAAATTCATTATTTCAATGTCTGAATTTGTTCAAAACTTTTAAATTAGTATAACCTTTCTGTACTGATTGGGAATTTAAAACTACTAGCATCATTATTTTGGTCTTTACATTTGTGACATATAGACACTAAACATGCCTACTTTTACTTAAGAAATACAGATGTTACATTTTTGCTATTTGAATTTTTCTTAAATAACTTAAAACGGATTATTTTGTTTCTAGATTTGTTGTGTATATTATTAATTATAAATCTATTCATCCTTCAACATTTGTTTTACAAAATTCTAACAGTATTTCCTAAAATTTACAAAAGTTGGTTTTACATGGCTTCATACAGTTTGCCATCCACAAAAACATTTGCTACTCCATTTATTTGTTCAAAAAATGTGATCACCCTTATAGAACTACTGTCTGCTTTGTTAGTTTTACTATTTCTTATTAATTTAGAATGGTTTGTTACTTTACTGGCTATTCTGATAACATCATTACATTAACAATAACAAAACAATATACAATCAAATCAATTTAATGTCATGCCCACATGGCTATGACTCTAATGAACATTGAATAAATAAATTAACTTTCATTAAACCTAAACAACTGTTTAACACTTAGTAATAACATCTCCTTTCAATCCATTTTGCTTTGATAATTATTAATCCTTACAAATCACCTTCACATTGTTCACTCTAATGTGAATGTGTTATTAATCATTGTTTGTATTACAATTAATGGTAGCCTTTTCCCTTGAACATAACTCAGTAGGTCTAAGGAATAAGGAAAATTAACAACTATTATTACAATTGTTAGCTACACAATTGATATCAGAACCTGACTTGGGATAACTGCTTTTTAAACACTTTGTTTATTATCGTTTTTACCTTGTATTTGTTATTAATTTATGCTGGTGATTATTCTGCTCACCTTAACACTGGTATTAATCTCCCCAGTCCTGTCTGAGTGATTAACACTTACTATAATTCACTTGTTTATACACTTTGTCACTGATTGTTTTGGTTTCACTGATACATAATATGCAGCTACTTCCTTATTCATTAAAATACATTTAATACTATAATACATTGTATTGTATTTCTACTTGTCACATTCATTGTTTTTGTGTTTGGTTTACATTTTTATTGTCATTAAAAGAACTAATTAACCTATACAGTCTGTTCTGTTTGATTAATTATTGCTAACTTTTCCCTCATCACTTCACTCTAGTTATAAAATATTATTTACAGTATTATCTTATAAACTATGGTACATTAGTCTTTCCTTACTTTCTGTAGTGTACTTCATGGTTTATTATTCATTATTCTCCTGACAACATTATGTCCACTATTCATTACAATTAGTTGCATGTACCATGTATCTATAATAAAGTTTGTTATATTATTTCATTATATCATTCAAATTAATCACTTACTAATATTTCTTTTTACATTGTATTGGATGTTTGGGCCTATTATCCCTCAATTTGAATTTTGATTATCTTTATATTTTGATACATTTGATAAAGCCATTTGTTTCCTTATAGTATTGGTACATAAGCTGTCTGTCTTTATAAGTATTATTTTGTCATTATTTGAAGTTCATGTCATAATCGGGGTATTTTGCATCACTTTGCCTAATCATTAATTTGGGTACGGTCAGTTGTAGTACTAGTCAGTCTAAAATAGTTATTCGTTCCTCTTCACTATCATTTTGAAAGATATTTTTCTTCTTGTTTAGTTTCTTATGCATGGTCTTCATTAAATCTGGTACGATATTAAGTTGTTCCAAATGTAATGTTACATACTACCCTGCCACCAAATTTGATTATTTTAATAAAATAGTATTTTTGTTGAAATTATCAATTATCTTATCTTTCATATTATCATTTGTTATTCTTTTTATGATCTGGTATACTTGTCTTTAATTATAAGTGTTCTATCCCTGGAACATGTTACTTCCCTAACAAATTAATCACCATATATTTTGGAATCAGTCGGGGGGGCTCTCTTGACCTAATACCCCGCTGTCCTTATAATACATAAATAATATCGATTGCTGGAGCTATCTCATCAGTCAATCACATTTAATAATCACTAGTCTATTCACGACTAAATCAAATAATATAATATAATAATATATTCTTGGGATTGTTCACTCAGTTTAACTTCTCAGATCTAAATATTTCTTTCCATTGATTCTTTCAGATGTTTATTTTCTTGTGGCGATATTAATAACATTTTTTATTTTCAATTGGTACTATCTTCTTTCCTTCTTTATCAGTACTGCTTAATCTTCATTTTTCATTCACTATCTTTATTCAATTAAAACATAACAAGTATCTGTATCTATAGTTGTTGTTGATTCTCTCACAATCATGATAGGTTATTTGTAGTAAATTCGTTTCTAGTTTTGTCTTATTCTCATCGTCGATTGTCTACATTTGTCTTTTCTTATTAATTTTATAGCACTATGGTTTCTTCTGATTCATGGATGTTGCATCTTTCTTTTATATTCCAATAATAAGTTCATAATTATATTTAATAAGAAGTGCTTATTTTGTTTAGAATTTGGAAATTTATTCACATTTGTTTATTCACTTGGTTCAAAATAACATTATCAAAATGTACTGTAAGTTGTCCTTACTATTTATTTGAATTTTGAGATTCATTCAAATTTGTTTATTGGGTTCATAATACATTTTTAAGGAAACTTGGTTGTATGTTCCCTTAATCTTTTTTGTTTCCACATCACTAATGACATAAGTATTATTGTTATTGTTTTTTACAACAACATATGGTCCATTATACAGTAATAATAGCTTTTTTGCTATTCCTTCCTTAGAACTTGGCAATTAGCGGTTTTTTAACAATACTTTGTCTCCAATCTTGTACTGGATCATTTTCTGCTGAATTATTTTGTATTTTTTCCTTCTTTTCTCCACTTGTTCATTCAGTTTGCTGTGGAATCTCACGTTATCGAACTGGTAAGCTGGGTTGTTTGGGAAGTTGATTATTTCACTAATTTCTCGGGGTGGTAGTCTTTCATGCATTATGGTATATGGAGTATCTTGTATTGATTCATGGTAAGCTAAGTTGATAAAACTTTCTGTTTGTATAATGCAGTCACTCCACTTCTGGTGTTTATCAAAACAATATGTCCTGAGGATATGGCCGACCTCCCTCAGTACTCTTTCCGCCGGGTTGCTATTTGGGTGATAGACAGATGTTTTATATGTCTTGACACCTAGATCTAACAAAGTCTCCTTCCATACCCTTCCTCGAAACTGAGTTCCGTGATCAGTAATAATTGACCTTGGAGCTCCTAACTCTGGTATGTATTGTTGGATTACTATTTGCAGAATCTTTTTTGTAGTCGCCCGATTAATGGGGTATAGTTTTGTAAATTTGGAGTAATGGTCGAACATGATTATAATAAATTTATATTGTTTCCTCCCTACACTACGAGGTAACGGTCCACACACATCTAAAAATACTCTCTCTAATTTACCAGTTGCTGTAATTGGCTGCATTATTCCTTCTGTTTTTTCGTTATTGCACTTTGCCAATTGACGGATGTGGCACTGCCGAATACATTCTCTAACTCTCCGGTTGATATTCTTAATGTAAGTGTGTTTCTCAAGTGCTTTCATTACTTTTAATGCACCCATATGCCCATATCGACTATGGTAGTCCAGTATTAATTCTGTTTCTAAAGCTTTAGGTATCACCACCTTCCATGATCCTTGGTTATTATTTGGTTTGTAAAATAATATGTCTTCATGTAGACAATAATATGCAGTAATTTTTTCATCCTGTTGGATCAGTCTTTGCCTAAAATTGTTGATTTTTGTATCCTCTGTTTGTTGTTGTGCAATTGATTTCATGATGCTTTCCAAATCTGATTTATTTTTTATGATAAATCTTTTTTGACTATTGTTTCTTTTTCCCCTTCAAAAGTTTGCTGTTCTATGTTAATCCGGGACAATATATCTGCAGCAATATTCTGTTTTCCTGGAACATACTCCCAATTTATATGGTATTCCTGTAGTGCGAGTATCCACCTTGCCAATCTTCCTTGGTTAATCTTGCAATTTTTTAGGAAAGATATTGACTTATGATCGCTCCTCACAGTTATAGGGTATCCAAGAATATAGGTTCTGAATTTTCCACAAGCGAATACAACGCTTAATAACTCCTTTTCCGTTACACTATAATTGCGTTCACATCCATTAAGTATTCTGCTTGCAAAACTCACCACCTGATGGTCTCCCTCACTATCTTCTTGATATAATACAGATCCTAAACTTATGTCACTGGCATCGCAGTTCATAAAGAAAGGTTGGTTGAAATTAGGATGTTTTAATATAACTGAACTTAGGAAATTATGCTTGATCATTTGGAGTAAGTTGTCTTGTTCCTGTCCCCATGACCATTTGTTCTTAGAGGATAATTGTGGAGAAAACTTTGCTGTCATTTCAGAATAATTTCTCTGAAACTTCCTATAGTAATTGCAAAATCCTAGAAATTATTGAAGTTGCTCTTTATTTTTAGGACTTGGGAACTTCTGGATAGCTTCTATCTTCTCATTGGATGGTGTTATTCCTTGTCTTGTCAAGTTAAAACCCAGGAATTGGACTTCACTGGCGATAAGTTTGGATTTTTGAAGCTTTAGGGTAACGTTATTGTCTGATAGTTTTTGTAATACTTGCCCTACTCTGTCACAATGGTCTTCCCAATTCACTGAAGTAATCAACATGTCATCAACATAGACTGTGGTATATGGAATAGTATCTGGACCCAACACCTGGTCCATACATCTTACGAATACAGCTACTGAGTTTACCAGTCCAAACGGTAGTCTCTTGAACTGGTAGTTCCTCCCTTCGAAAATAAAGGCGACGTACTTTCGACTATCTGGGTGTAACTCCACCTGCCAATACCCACAAACAGTATCCCAGGTGCTGATAAATTGTATGCCATTAAATTTTTTCAATATCTCCTCAATCTCTCCGGGAGATGTTCTGTCATTAACTATGATCTTATTGATCTCTCTAGCATCCAAACAGAGTCGTACTTTGCCATCCTTCTTGGGAACGGCTATTAATGAACTAGTATATGGGGAACAGCTATACTCAATAATATCTTCTGCTATCATTTTGTCTAGTTCAGTCCTCACTGCTTCTTTTAATGCATAAGCAACGGGATATGATTTTTTATTAAAATTTACAGGCTCCTTGAATTGTAGTGTAAATTGATAATCTTTTACTTTGCCAGGTATATCAGAGAAAACATAGCGGTATTTATTACATATTGATATTAACTTTTCTATTTGTTGTGTAGTTAAATTACATTCATTTTGTTCTGACCGAAATTGTCTGATCTTTTCTAATTTTTCCAACCATAAACTGTTTTCACTCCCAAAGTATTCCCTTCTTATATTCCATGAATCATCTTGATTATTATTGAATTTTCTTATACTATTGCCTGAAGGTACATTTTTATTTTCTACTAATTTTGCTGTCCATTCTATATTATCCATTTTTAATGACACTATGGCCTGTCTCATGTCAATTATTGCTGAGTATTTTCTCAAAATATCACAGCCTATTAGTAGATTAAATGGTAGATTACTAGCTATTAGAAAAATCATAGGTATAGCTACATTTCCGCTGGTCACTGCTAATGATACCTGTTTTCTTATTGACTTGTTTTGCCTTCCGGTGGCTCCGATTAAAATTATATTCTGGATTGGTAGAGTCGGTAAGATGATCTTACTACATTTTTGAATTTTGAGGTACAGTATTCGTTGTTATCGATTAACGACACGTTTGCGCCCGTATCTATCATGAATCTTGTGTCTAGTCCATTCACTTCGGCGATAATATAGGCGATCTCATTATTCGAACTATTGTGTGTTATCGTACCTTCGTTCAGCAGTTCTTCTCTCACATTTTTTAAGAAGTGATTGTGCACTATCGTCATTGTATTGTCAGTCATTTTGTCTCGTCCTAGTAAGTACCCAAATTGTCGGTTCAGTGATGGGACCTGTTGGTTTTTCACTGCCGCGGTCCGTTTAAATCAGGGCTGATCTCCTCAATCCTGTTGTCTGATTGACCGGGTCTGTCTCTATTTTGTAACTCTTGTACCTCAATGGCGTTATTATCGAATGTCACTGAGTTTCTGTTATTCCTGTTGTCGTCGCAGCTCCTACTTCGTCTATGTTCATCACGGTAGTGCTGGTTATTCTCCTCCTGAAAACTTCTCTCACGGTTCCCATTATAATTCGTTCGTCCCTGGTACAAACGTCTTCCCACATCTCTATCGTCAATGCTCACATAATTCACATGTCTTCGATATGTTTGGTTTTGATTGTTATAATTGCCGTTATTATTCTGTCTGTATCGGTTATCGTAATTGTTGTTATAACCTCGGTTGTTCTGGTAATGGTTGTCTCTATCATTGGCACGCTGGTACCCATTATTATTATTCGTAGGAGAGCTACGTTAATAGTGGTTGTTGTTATTGTTGTTATTATTTGCCGCATTATTTCGTGGATAGTTGTTATTGTTATTGTTGTTTTGGTAACCACGTTGATAGTGGTTACCGTTGTTGTTGTAATTATTGTTCGGTCTTTGCCCGTTGTTTTCATATTGGGCGTCGCGGCGACCACTATTTCTATTCATTTCATCGCTCCTTCGTCTGTACTGGAGGAAGCTCTTCTCCTGTTCCATCTCCGCCAATAATGTCGACATCTCCTCGATGGTTTGTATACGTCCGTTTATTCGGCCTCTCGTAATTTCTCCACCATAGTGGTAAGCTAATAGCCTCACTAAACATTCGGTAGGAATTGCAGGCTCTAAATGTCTGGCTACGTTTATTTTACCAAGAAAATATGCGGTCGGAGTTTGTTTGCCGTGTAGGTCATATCGGCCCAATCCTATGTCACTTCTTATCATATGTTGCGTGGCGTCAGACCAATACTTAGATTTAAATTGTTTTTTAAATTCTTGGAAATTGTGTATGTTCGGCCGTATCGCCGTCCACCAATTTTCATAGACTTTTCTGAACATTTCGTCCAGCATACTTCTAATTACGGACCATCTGTCTTCTCCGGTTTTTTCTATTTTCTCTTCTACCCGTTCTAAGAATAGTATGGGGTTTCTTCTGTAGTTCTGGAAGTCGATAACTTCTCGGTTTTCCTCACATGTGGTATGGGCACCGGTACATTGTCTGTTTTTTAGAGAGTTAATTTCATCTCTATGGGCAGTTGTTTGGTCTTGTACTCGATTAAGACTAGTACCCATGCTTTCTAATCTTTCTCCCATCACTGCTTGGTTGGTTCGTATATTTTCTATTCGTCCATTCGTTTCTTCCCGGACGCTCAGTATCTCTTGGTTCATCCGCTCACACTTTTCCTTGGTCTCGGATTCTACCCTTTTAATTTCAGTCACCGGTTCTTCTAGCTTCTTGTCGCATTCTTCCTGCAATTGCCGGTTATTAATTTCCATCTTGTTATTCCACTCTTCTTTTAATGACTCTTTGTGTTCATCCAATTTTTTCATGGTCTCTTGGTAATTTCCCTTCAATTCTTCCCTCAATGTTTTATTATTTGCGTCTATTTTCTCCTCCATTTTCTTGCTATTCTCTTTCAATTCTCGGCTCAATTCCTCCTTTGTCTGTTTATTATCACTCTTTATTTCCTCCATCTTCTTACTCAAATCTTCCTTCAATATTACTAAGTTCTTCTTATGTTCTCACTTAATTCTTCCTTCAATTCTTCCATAGACTGTTTATTGTCCGTTTTTAATTCCTCTATGGACTGTTTATTGTCCTTTTTTAATTCCTGCATTAATTCCATCATACATTTGAACATTTCTTGCGTCTTCTCGCTTTCTGTTTGTGTGGTTTCTTCTGGCTGTTTCTCCGGGTCCTTCCTTGTTATAGTTTCTACTCCCTCAACCGGTGTTGCTTCCTTGTCTTCCATGTTTAATTCGCTTACTTCCTCGGTTTCGGCTGCTCGTTTGCGCGATGTTTCTCGCTTCCTCATTTTTGTTTATTTTTGATTGTTTAATTATAAATTATAATTTAATTTATCGCCCCACACGTTGGTTCGGCAATTTGTTACAAATATTATTAATGAATGAGACTACTACTTTCTTTCGCCTCACACTGGAGTCGTCAATTTATAACAGTAATAAATAAATGAGATGAGGTCTCGCGAGTAAACAATATAACAATTTGTGTTGAGATACGGGTTCTTATGCTCCACGTAGCATGCGTCAAATTTTAACAAATTCAATATATATGTATTAAAATTATTCAACCACACCGTTGTTGTTGTCAATCTGTAACCATTAATATGATATGTTGAACGGCGAATTATTTGTATTCTGCCGCTCGCTCCCACTATACGTGCAGTTCCAATGACGTCACCCACAGTTGCCAACCGTTGTTGTATCCGCTGTGCTATGTGAACTTATTTTTTAAATGAAACAGCAATAATAATGACGCAAATATAACACCAAACATATATCTTTATAGAAACCATTTATTCAGTGAAGCATTGGTTAATTATTTCTCGTTTTCTTTTTTTTTTTTTTTTTTTTTTTTTTTTTTTTTTTTTTTTTTTTTTTTTTTATTGGAGATCTGTAAGCTGTTCGACTGAGCGAACATTTAACAAATTGGCTGACAACACACACAGGATTATGAAGAGCTGACCATTGACAGCTCTTCTGGTTTTGATAATAGATTAAAGAGGTAACAAAATACAAAACTAAATGATAAAAACATGTAAACAAATGAACAAAAGTCACTATCACTTCCTGCTGGCATGATACAATAAGTTCAAACATTAAACACTGGGCCCATAAGGCACATATACAGGCACGTATACATATTCTTTTTATGGTAATTACAATTGTGGCAAAATTATGCGTCTTCTTTACCAGTTGGTGCAGTAGTTGTAAATATTATTCAGTAGTCAGCCAGGCCAAAATAATGACGAAGTTTATTATTTCTATTACAATAAATTCTCTCAGGGCGTATCTGGTTCGGGGATTACGTTTATACAAATAATACTATTCTTTAAATCAAAATACAAATTTCACAGTACAAGGATATTACAAAATTTTAGTGTGTAAAGTGCACACAGGCAGTCGAGCATTGGTTGCTTGTTATTAGAGGTTATGACCAGTTTATGTGCTTATTAGTTATCGTTAAAGGTTCTTGTGGTGTTCAGAAAAGTGTATAGCTCAATTCGTGTTATTTGTGAGTGTTCTTTAGTGTTGGTGTGATATAGTGTCTGTAGTTTTATTTTGATTAATTCTTAGAAAGTCGTGTACACAAATGTTGGTTTTGACACATAAGATAATAAATTGTTCAAATTCACCAGATCCTCTTCCTTAAATGATTCTAGGACGAAGATAGGGTCCACGTCTTCTTCGGTTCTTCTCCCTGGATCTCTATTCTTCTATATTAAATGCTGTATGTTCCTCTCTGGATTATAATATTTCGTATTATGCACATCGATTTGTTTTTATAAGTCTGGTACGTGTTTTCACAGTTTAAAGTTTAATTATATAAGACGTTTTACTAACGCGTCTGTATTCAACGACCGTTGTTAAAGAAGTCCTATTTTATTTATCTGAAATTTTTGGTTGCTAAGGTAAAACTTGAAATCTGGTTGGTTGATTCAGATATACATTGTCATACAAATTCATTATTTCAATGTCTGAATTTGTTCAAAACTTTTAAATTAGTATAACTTTTCTGTACTGATTGGGAATTTAAAACTACTAGCATCATTATTTTGGTCTTTACATTTGTGACATATAGACACTAAACATGCCTACTTTTACTTAAGAAATACAGATGTTACATTTTTGCTATTTGAATTTTTCTTAAATAACTTAAAACGGATTATTTTGTTTCTAGATTTGTTGTGTATATTATTAATTATAAATCTATTCATCCTTCAACATTTGTTTTACAAAATTCTAACAGTATTTCCTAAAATTTACAAAAGTTGGTTTTACATGGCTTCATACAGTTTGCCATCCACAAAAACATTTGCTACTCCATTTATTTGTTCAAAAAATGTGATCACCCTTATAGAACTACTGTCTGCTTTGTTAGTTTTACTATTTCTTATTAATTTAGAATGATTTGTTACTTTACTGGCTATTCTGATAACATCATTACATTAACAATAACAAAACAATATACAATCAAATCAATTTAATGTCATGCCCACATGGCTATGACTCTAATGAACATTGAATAAATAAATTAACTTTCATTAAACCTAAACAACTGTTTAACACTTAGTAATAACATCTCCTTTCAATCCATTTCGCTTTGATAATTAATTAATCCTTACAAATCACCTTCACATTATTCACTCTAATGTGAATGTGTTATTAATCATTGTTTGTATTACAATTAATGGTAGCCTTTTCCCTTGAACATAACTCAGTAGGTCTAAGGAATAAGGAAAATTAACAACTATTATTACAATTGTTAGCTACACAATTGATATCAGAACCTGACTTGGGATAACTGCTGTTTAAACACTTTGTTTATTATTGTTTTTACCTTGTATTTGTTATTAATTTATGCTGGTGATTATTCTGCTCACCTTAACACTGGTATTAATCTCCCCAGTCCTGTCTGAGTGATTAACACTTACTATAATTCACTTGTTTATACACTTTGTCACTGATTGTTTTGGTTTCACTGATACATAATATGCAGCTACTTCCTTATTCATTAAAATACATTTAATACTATAATACATTGTATTGTATTTCTACTTGTCACATTCATTGTTTTTGTGTTTGGTTTACATTTTTATTGTCATTAAAAGAACTAATTAACCTATACAGTCTGTTCTGTTTGATTAATTATTGCTAACTTTTCCCTCATCACTTCACTCTAGTTATAAAATATTATTTACAGTATTATCTTATAAACTATGGTACATTAGTCTTTCCTTACTTTCTGTAGTGTACTTCATGGTTTATTATTCATTATTCTCCTGACAACATTATGTCCACTATTCATTACAATTAGTTGCATGTACCATGTATCCATAGGCGTGTCCAACGAAGGTGCCACCAGTGCCGTGGCACCACCACTAGATTGAGAATTTTTGTTTTGTTTTTCTTTTTACGTGCAGATTATGTTTTTACGTAGAAACTGCATAATTTCCATGACAGCACTCCTATTAAACCGATAAATATATGAATCTAATCAACTTTAATTTCGTATAGCTTTTGTCACATAATCTGGCGTCGGCCATCGCGTCGGGAAGCGGCTGCATGAATAGTGTACTTGCCGTCGTTGCTGTGTTTGTAGGCCTTACTCAGCGCCAGGGTGGCGGCGCCAGCTATCGCGGTGCTGGTGCCAGTCAGACTGAGACGAAAGACTCAGTCGGCAAGTGGCGTTCAGTTTGGACACAAGACAGTACTGTTCATTAAGTTATTTAATTGTTGAATAAGCTTATTTTTATGATGTATAAATGGCTGATTAAAAAACACGAGCCCACCAAGGATTTGGACACTCAACCACAAACCGGTAAGTTATTAAAATTATCTTGTTGTTGCATCCTCTTCGTTCACTTATTAATTTAATAATATATATAATACTTTCACTAAAAAGTAATATAACCGGTAAGTTATTTTCACTATATTTTGTAATATACTTCTTACAGCCATGTCTGTCTTGTAATGTGTTACTTTCTTCTTGCTTAAATATTTCGATTATTAATTTTGTTTTTGCTAAATTAATCCAAAATTAAAATTAAATTTACTAACTTTTTTGTATGTGAGTGAATAATAGTGTACAATATATTGTACACTATTACTCACGTGCCCCTAACATGCAATTTTGTTTATATTTACAATAAATGGCCATCCACATATTACGAAGCGTCAAGAGGGAAAAAGATTTGTAGGCTATAGTAAATTGTACAGCATAGTATAATTTAAAGCGATAAAAATAGACCTAAGCCTAAGTGTATGTTCCCTTTTCAGATGCTGTTGCTGGTCCCAGTTCTGAAATTATTTATAATGATGATGATGATGAAAAAAAGGATCATCTCGGTGAGCCAGTGAAGAGAGCGGCTGAGCTCGATGATCCTTGTCAAGACTTGCCAAAGAACAGGCAAGAAAAGTCAGCTAGGATTTCTCGTGGACCACCCCAACCACGAATTTCAAACTACCCTACAAAAGAAGTTGGTAAGGGAAAAATTCTAGGAAAAGATCTTTTAAACCCAAATGGGTCGAAAATTACAAATGGCTCGAGTACAGCGTGGCAAAAGAGCTGCTTATTGTTTTGCCTGTCGTTGTTTTGCTTTAAATGACAGTTCACTTCCTGGGTTAGTTGAAAATGCGTTTACAACAACAGTGTTTAGTTTTTGGCATAAAGCTAATGAAATGTTCAGAGTCCATGAAAAAAGTAGATGCCATGTATCGAGTATGGTTGGCTGGGAAAATTATGTTACTAGCAAACCAGTTGACGTAATTTTGGATGATGCTAAGGAAGCTGAACTAAAAGAGAAGGAGAAAAAACGCCTAGAAAATCGTGAGTACATGTCGCGGCTTTTCGATATTGTCCGTTTGTTGGCTAAAGGTGGAAAACCTCTTAGGGGACATGACGAGAGCGAGGATAGTACAGAGAAAGGTCTTTTCCTGGAAATTGTTGCTATCTTGCAAAAATATGACCCTTTTTTTCAAAACTACTTAAAAAATGCTCCTAAGAACTGTACTTATCTTAGCAACCTCATTCAGAATGACATCTTATCGTCACTTAGAGCAGTGATACTGAAAACTATAAGTGATTAAATCAAGGGACAGCCCTTTGCAGTTATTGGCGATGAAACATCTGACGTGAGCCATCACGAGCAATTAGCAGTCGTGTTTCGCTACATACCGAAAGGAAATGCATATCCTGTCGAGAGATTGGTGTCCTTACAGCGATTGAAGTCTACTGATGCGGAAAGCATATTTAAGGCAATAAACTGTGTGCTGTCTGAAGTAGGTGTGCTGTGGAGAGATGTAGTTTGTGTGTGTTTTGACGGGGTTTCGGCAATGGCCGGTGAATTTACCGGAGTACAGGCCAGATATAAAGAAGTCAATCCATCCATAATGTACGTGCACTGTAATGCACATTGTTTGAACCTTGCCTTGGTAAGTGCCTGCACAAGTCACAAGGAAAATCCAATTATTTTAGACTAAAAAATAGTCCAGCTAGTTTTTAACTTAATCGAAGGTAGTCCAAAGAGGCACGCAGTCTTTGAGGATATTGTCAAACAAACTACAATGAAACTAAAGACTCTAAAATCCCTTTCAGACACTAGATGGGCCTGCCGTTCAGAAGCGGTGTCTGTTATTTATGTTCAATTAAACGAAATTGTAAAAGCCATTGAAGAGTGTACGGAATCTACTTCCGATTCAAAAGTTCGGGCCCAAGGTAAAGGTATTTTGCTACAAATAAGATCTTTTAATTTTATTGCGTCTTTGCAAATTATACATCCCGTACTTCAGCTTGTGGTGAAAGTGAGCAAAGCTCTGCAAAGTCCTAAAATAGACCTTTGCCAAGCAGTTGAAGATGTTGAAAGCCTAGCTCTTGCTTTGGTAGAAATGAGAAATAGTGAAGAAGAGTTTGAGGATATTTTTATCAAAACAAAGGAAATGTGTAGTACATTAGATGTTCAAATCCCTAATGTTCGGAAAAGGAAAGTATCAGTCCTCTTAGAAGACACTAGTTGCCCTTCTTCTGCTTTCTACGCAGACACAAAAAAAGAGGAATTGAAACTGTTCACTTAAAATCCTGTTTTGGACCGCCTTGTGGAAAATCTAAATTCTCGATTTTCTCAAGAAACAAAAAACGTTATCTCTACCACAGGGAAACTGATGGGATTGAATCTTAATGATTGTTACAAGTGTGAAAATAAGGACTTCGAAATTCTCGCAAAACAATTCAATGTCAATGCTGCAAAACTAGAGGCAGAATTTAAGCTGTTGAAATCAAAGAAGCGTGGAGAAACTGATTCAAACTTTCCGCCTAAAAGTGTTCCGGACTGGATTAACTGGTTATCGAAGTTCCAGCGAAGTTCAACCTTAGAAAACTTTAGTGCTGTTATTAATAAATTTTCCATGATGCCTGTAACTAGCTGTACAAGTGAAAGAACCTTCTCAAAGCTGAGTATCATAAAATCCAAGCTCAGATCTTTTATGTGTCAAGATCGTTTGGAAAACCTGATGATTCCGTTTGTGGAACAAGAACTGGCTGCTAACGCAAGAACATGTGATGTAATTGACAACTTCAAAAACAGTGTTGCATTCGACCGTCGGATGACCCTGTAATGTAATGTAAAATATTTCCTTACTTTTATATTTTGTTCTGGACACTACTAACTATTAAATACTAAACTTGAACCTGTTGCAGCTTTATTTGTCTACAGTACAAATTAATCAATTTTTCAATTCTGTGTTTTTTTTTCACTAATATTGTACATTGGATATAAATAAATATTCTAAAAATCAAAGTTGTTTCCGTTTTGTTATACAAATTAACCAGATAGGCTAACTGGATCATTCATTAAAAGACTCGTCTAAATTGATATTTCTAAAGCTACTTTGTTAAACATGTGTGTGTTGTCAACTTTTGATCGGTCCGGTAAGTGCAAAGAGTTGAGTCCCTTAAAAAAGTAAAAATTTATTTGAAGGCCCTCAAAAAACCTCGCTTTTCAAAATGTTTTTTATGGCCTCCAGATAGCATTAAAACACGTTTTTAAGCAATAAATTTTCAAAAAACTTCCGGGGGAGGACCCCAGACCCCCCCCCGGAAGCCATTCTTGGCACCACCACTACTGAAGTCCTGCATACGCCTATGCATGTATCTATAATAAAGTTTGTTATATTATTTCATTATATCATTCAAATTAATCACTTACTAATATTTCTTTTTACATTGTATTGTATGTTTGGGCCTATTATCCCTCAATTTGTATTTTGATTATCTTTATATTTTGATACATTTGATAAAACCATTTGTTTCCTTATAGTATTGGTACATAAGCTGTCTGTCTTTATAAGTATTATTTTGTCATTATTTGAAGTTCATGTCATAATCGGGGTATTTTGCATCACTTTGCCTAATCATTAATTTGGGTACGGTCAGTTGTAGTACTAGTCAGTCTAAAATAGTTATTTGTTCCTCTTCACTATCATTTTGAAAGATATTTTTCTTCTTGTTTAGTTTCTTATCCATGGTCTTCATTAAATCTGGTACGATATTAAGTTGTTCCAAATGTAATGTCACAATATCAATTAAACAGTCTACTATTTTGAAACTTGTCTATAGTAAATTCATCTCATTAGACACTGTGTTTATAGTTTACATCTTCCACTGATCACTTCATATTATATATTTATATACATTTTTACTATTTTATTACCTAGTAGCCTTACTATGTATCCTTACTAGGTATCATTAATATATTTATTAGCTGAGGTTTACCTTCCTGACCTTAATTATGGCCTACCTTGGGTTTGTGTGAATTTCTATGGACAAAGTTTTTATGTAACGTCTGGGACCTTAACTTTGTTACGTTACATAATACTCCCCCTCCGGAAGAAGTTTATTTTAGCTGAATACCGTTTAGTTGAAGTAAACTTATAGTTCGTCTATGGGAATGTTTTCTTCTTAATTGTAGTATTTTTTTATTTCAGCTTGGTTATAAGTACCCTTCACTTTATTACTTATTGGGTCAGTCGTGTTGTTTTTGTTGTCCTGGCTTATTACAAAAGGTCCAACATATAATAACAATAATTTTTTAGCTATTCCTTCAGAACTGCTCGGTTGTTGCATGTTTCTTATTAAAATTTTTTCACCGACTGTGTATTTGATGATATTTTTTCGGGTTGCATTCTGTTTTTTCTTCTAGTTTCCATCTTGTGGAGTAATCTATTATATACATGGGCAAGGTTAAGTTCTTCTTCTGAAAGTCAAAATGATAATAGACCAAATGCAAATTTAAATAGTGTAAATAGTATACAAAATGATGAAATTATTTTGAGGGATACATTTAAATGCGCACTGAATGTCATTCCAAGAAATTTGAATACTTTTGATTGTGGATTAATGCATTTACAATGCAGGTTTTGCAATGCAAAACATTTCGAATCTGAGGTCACTTTAGGTGAAAGGACTGCATTCACGTCATGTTGTCATAAGGGTAAAGCAATATTACCGGCCTTAAGTCAAAATGAGTACTTTAAATCATTGTATGATGGACTTACTTCAAATGAAACTTCAATAAAAAGAAAGTCAAAAAATTATTTTGAAAACATTCGTAAATACAATTCATCATTTGCTATGGTTAGCTCAGAAGCTAAAATTTCAGATACAATTACGCGTGTAGTGTATCCTTTTAAAATACATGATGTTTTTTATCACAGATCAGGTCCAATGACTGCTGGATATGGTCGCTCACCATGTTATGCGCAATTATATTTTTATGATGTTGACACTGCTGTCAATTATAGATTACGTGAACACTATAATCAAACATGCAATAACAATATAATGCGCGAAATCTCTCTTGAATTGGAACGCATTAATCCTTTCGTTCGGTCATTCATTGTAATGAAAGATCATTGTCAGAGAGTTGAAAATCAAAATAAAGAAATTTGTATGCTCATTAAAGTAAATCGTGATTTAGATCTACACCATTATAATGATGCAGTTCAAACTGATGTAGCAGTAATATTTAGTACAGTTGATGGTGAGCCACCCTTTGAACGAAATATGGTTTCGTTTTCAAAAGTTAATGGTACCATTAAAAATATCTCTGTTTTGGATTCATCATTTAGCGTATACATTACTTTTTCCAAATGGTGATAATGGGTGGCATATCAATATTTCTCATAATGTACCAACTACATCTAATTCAAGAGTGCCCAGAAATAAATTAACCATGCTTCAGTATGCAGCCTATCGACTTGCAATTAGAGAAGATTTTAGCATGTTGCACCATTCACAAAAATTATTTCTGCAGTGGATAGTTGATATGTATGTGAGAATAGAGGGCACAAGGTTACATTTCATTCGACAAAATCAAACAAGTCTTAGGTCTGAAGTTTACAACAATTTAACAGATTATTTAGAATTGAACCCCAATGCCAATAATGTTGGCAGTAGAGTAATTTTACCATCTTCATTCAATGGATCTCCAAGAAATATGTATCAGAATTATTTAGATGCAATGTCAATTCTACAACATTTCGGAAGGCCTTCTTTGTTTATTACAATGACTTGCAATCCAAGTTGGCGTGAAATAGTTAGCAATATTGGTGTAGGTGAGTCAGCTAATTTTCGACCTGATATTGTTGTGCATGTATTCAAGTCCAAACTGAAAGCATTACACTAAAAAAAATCTTCGGTAAAGTTGAAGCACTCATTTATACAATTGAGTTTCAAAAGAGAGGATTGCCTCATGCTCACATTTTACTCTCTTTAAATGAGCAAGATAAAATTGTTAACGCTACCGATATTGATAAAGTTGTATCTGCGGAGATTCCTAACATTCAAACGCATCCTACATTACATGAATATGTTGTAAAACACATGATGCATGGTCCATGCGGTGTACTTAATCCAAATTCTGTATGTATGAGAGATGAAAAATGCACAAAAGATTATCCAAAACGATTTAATGAATTTACATGTGAATCATTAAATGGATATCCATTATACAGAAGGCGTGATAATGGTATTAATGCTGAAGTTCGCGGTAGTTGCCTGGACAATCATTATGTTGTACCATACAATCCGTATTTACTTTTCAAATTTAATTGCCATATAAATGTTGAAGTATGCACTACAGTTAAAAGTGTTAAATACATTTATAAATACGTGTATAAAGGCTATGACAGTGCATCTGTTGAATTAGGTTCAGAGAGAAATGAACCAGGTCAAGAAATACAAATTGATGGAGTTAAAAATTTTTTAAATGGCCGTTATGTCGGATCAACTGAAGCTGTATGGCGCATCTATGAATTACCAATGCATTTTCAATCACATGTCATCGTTAGACTTGACATTCATTTAGCACGTAGACAGAATGTTTACTTTCGAGAAGGGCAAGAACGTCAAGCAATTGAAAATGCAAGACAAACAAAATTATTAGCATTTCTTGAATTGAATCGATCAGATCCATCAGCGCATGAATATAAGTATATTGAAATTCCTTTGCATTATGTGTGGGAAGATTCCCGAAAAAAATGGAAGAAGAGAAGGCGTGGAGGTGATAAAATCATTACACGCATATATGTAGTATCACCAAAAGACATCGAACTTTTCCATTTGCGATTGCTTTTATTACATGTCTGTGGTCCAAAATCATTTGAGGATGTTAGAACATACAATGGAATTATACACGCTTCTTTTGTTGAAGCGTGCCATGCTCGCGGCATTGCTTCAAATGATAATGAATGGCGCTAATGTTTAAATGAAGCAAAAGAATTACATTCACCAAAACAAATGCGAAATTTATTTGGTTACATTTGTGCATTAAATGTGCCAGCCAATGCATTGGCGTTATGGAATGAATTTAAAGTATATCTTAGTGAAGATATATTATAGTAGGAATAAACCTGTTTTAGTACCAAGCCACGTTTCCGTTAAATATATGAAATATATATTATACTAACCGTCTGTGACTTCTCGTATTTGATGTCTCTTCTTATTACGACATGTTTCAAGACTCTTGTCCCATTCTCAAGCATAAAATTTATAGGACATATCAGATATGTTTGTCAAACGTTAAAAACCATGTCATGATGACCACAAATAACGGATTATTAAAATATTAATTTGTAACTTGAATACGCGCATCGGGCGAACAGTGTACACCTATTTTAATAATCCGTTATTTGTGGTCATCATGACATGGTTTTTAACGTTTGACAAACATATTTGATATGTGCTATAAATTTTATGCTTGACAATGGGACAAGAGTCTTCAAACATGTCGTAATAAGAAGAGACATCAAATACGAGAAGTCACAGACGGTTAGTATAATATATTTTTCATATATTTAACTTAGTGAAGATTTTTGGAGAGATTACAACGAAGAAGTATCCTTTAATGCAGCTCTATTAGAAATTGAAGATATTTTGAATGTTCATAATTTGTCATGTCAAGAACTTGGTTTACCAGTTCCCACGTATTCGCAGAGAACAGACGAAGCAAATGCTATTGATCCAATAGAACAAGAGTTTCTGTTTTCTGAGCATTATGAAACTGCAAATATTGAACAGCGTAATCTAATTGATCGTGTGATTCGTGAAGTTTTGCACCATGATACTGGATCTAATGTTTTTTGTTTAACCGCTCATGCAGGTTGTGGAAAAACATTCACACAAACAGCAATCATTCACAAATTAAATTCGCTTAATCTTAGTTGCATTGCAACAGCGTTCAGTGGTATAGCTTCAACTCTATTACTTGGAGGTAGAACTTTACACAATGTGTTTAAATTGCCTATACCCATTTTGGAAAATTCTGTAGCGAATATTACCGCAAATAGTAGCTATGGATGTTACATAAATTCATCATCATTGATAATTATTGATGAAATTTCTATGTGCCCACTGCAAGTGTTGAAAATCATAGATAGATTATTGCAGGATCTATGCGATGAAAATGATAAACATAAACCATTTGGAGTGAAAACGATACTTTTGTGCGGTGATTTTCGGCAAATCTTACCAGTTGTCCCACATGGATCACGTGCAACTTTAATTGAAAATTGTGTCACGAGTTGGCATAAATTTGTTTATTTTCATAAAGTAACGTTTACTCAAAATATGAGAGCCTTACCAAGTGAAATAGAATTTGTCGAATTCTTGAAAAAAATTGGTAATGATGAAGCCCCACAATTCCCTCAGTTTGGTGAAAATATTATTGAAATACCTCAGCAATTAATAGGAGATGAAAATAATATTATTAATGAGGTGTATGGAAATATTTCCGAAAACATACTCTCAGATAACATATTGAAGTCAGTTATTTTAGCACCTAAAAATGATGATTGTACTTTTATTAATACTGATATACTTAATCGAATACCAGGTGAACAGAAAACATATCATAGCTACGATAAAATAATTTGTGATGATGACAATGAAATCAATAACTATCCAGTAGAGTTTTTGAATTCTTTGACTATTAGTGGTTTGCCACCACATAAGTTAGTATTGAAAGTTAATTGCATCGTTTTACTGATCAGAAACTTAAATACAAAGGAAGTATTAGTCAATGGAACAAGAATGCGCATCAAGTGTATGCATCGTAATGCTATTGATTGCGAAGTTTTAACTGGAACCGCACGCAATAAGAGAATTTTGATTCCACGTATAAATTTAACATATTCCGGTACTGTTTTACCATTTAACTTTCAAAGAACTCAATTTCCAATTATACCTGCATTTGCGATGACAATAAATAAGTCTCAAGGACAAACATTCGAAAAAATTGGAATTTTATTGAGGCAGCCAGTTTTTACACATGGTCAATTGTACGTCGCAGCAAGTAGAGTTCGATCATTCGATGGTTTGAGATTTTATATTTCCGAATATAATGGCCAAGGGCATTTAGCAAATGATGAAAGAGTTTTTACAAAAAACATCGTTTACACAGAAGTTCTGAATCATTAAATTCACTTTCAAACTATTTTAAGTTCAATGGACAACATTTATTTTTTTAACCGCCCGGTTTTTTTGATTTAATGAAAAATATATGAAAAAATACGAGGCACGTATTTTTAATTTCATTTTGTATTTTGTATTAATTTTTTATTTAAATTTTATATAATTCGAAAAAGATAGGCAAAATAACTGTGTAGCCTTGGCGAAACCTGGTCAGTATGGCAATAAAAAAAACCCAAGGAAATGTCAAAAAAACGCGTTATTGCTTTTTAAATATGGCTTAGCCAAGCTAAACCTCATTTTTCCTATCTTTCATATTTTTCAAATAACTTGAAAATTAATGCCTAGAAAAAAAAATTAACAAATTATATAAGCTTTGTAGCAGATAATCTTCAAACTGTTTTCGAATTTTGTACCTTACCAAAAATGAAATGTAATCCACTGGAATTGAAAACAATGTATCTTATACTTCTATGAATGTCAAGTCTCATTTTTATTAGCGTTTATTTGATTCAATAATAACATGAAAAAATTAAAACTGACAATGAATTATATCAAAAAATAAAGCTGTAATTGTGTTTTTTTTTTCAACTGTTACTAACATTAAATTTTAATTTCATTGGTATTGCAGGGAATTAAGGCAAACAACACACGCTAATGACGTATTTGTACACGCTCGCAGCTGACGTAATAGAACAAAATTCAAAAAAATTATATGCAATGATTATAGAGGTATACTCTTTGACAAAAGAACCTCAATAACATTCAAACTTAAATATTTAATGAATTCCGGTCGAATTTCGACCACTAGGCGACCACTAGTTTATTATTAATGACTCCATTAATTTGGGAATATACAATTTCCACTTATTTTTCACGACAGGGGATTTTATGAAAATTAAACTGTTATATTTTTGATAATATTGGACAATTATGGCATCGTCATTGATGAGGAGTTCCCGTATGGTGGATAATCTCTGATCCTTTGACTGTTCTTCCCGAATTTTGCTTAATACTTCTACTAGTTCTTCTCTGGCTGTTATGACATGATATATTCTTCCAACATCCTCTCTTTCAATTTCAAAAGTACCATTCTCTAGGTTTACTCTAGATAGAGCGTCAGCTACAGTGTTTTGTTTACCCGGTACGTATTCCCATGTTATGTTATACTCTTGGAGAGCCAATATCCAACGAGTTAGTCTCCCATGGCTTAACTTACACCTTTGTATGAAGGATATGGACTTATGGTCGGACCGTACTGTTAAGGGATAACCTAATATGTACGTGCGGAATTTACCGCATGCAAATACCACACTCAATAATTCCTTTTTCGTGACACTGTAATTTCGTTCACATTGATTTAATACCCTGCTGGCAAAGCTTATTACTTGGTGATCTCCTTCCCTATCTTCCTGGTACAGTTCAGCACCAAGACTCACATCACTGGCGTCACAATTTATAAACAATTTATTATCAAAATCAGGATGATGCAGAATGATGTTCTGTAAAAATTTTTCTTTAATTAAGATGAATGTCTCATCATCTTCTTCCTTCCACTTCCATTTATGTTTAGATGACAGTAAGTGTTTAAACCTCGTTGTTAATTGGGAATAATTCCTTTGGAATTTTTGGTAGTAGTTGCACACTCCTAGAAATGATTGCAACTGTCGAATGTTTTTTGGTCTGGGGAAGTTTTGAATAGCTTCCACTTTTTCAGGGGATGTGGATATTCCATTTTCAGAGAGTATGAAACCGAGGAACTGTAATTGATTGGTTATTAATTTTGATTTATTCAACTTCAGAGTAATGTTGCTTCTTTCTAATTTGCTTAATACTATTTCCACGCGTTGGCAATGTTCCTCCCATGTGGTTGAAGTTACCAATATATCATCTACGTACACTGTTGTGAAGTCTAACACTTCCCTACCCAGGACCTGGTCCATGCATTTAATAAAAACCGCCACAGAGTTTACTAGTCCAAAAGGAAGACGTTTAAAATGTTAATTTCTACCCTCAAATATAAAGGCGACGTAATTTCTACTGTTGGGATGCAACTCCACCTGCCAGTATCCACAAATGGCATCCCAAATGCTCATATACTTACAATCCTTAAACTTCCTCAATTTCCCCTGGTGAAGTCCTATCATTAATTATATTTTTATTTATCTCCCGGGCATCTAAACATAAGCGTACGGTACCGTCCTTTTTCTTTATGGCCACTGTAGGGCTGGTGTATGGTGATGAGCTATACTCAATTATGTCCTGTTCTATCATACTCTGTATTTCCCTTCCCACTGCTGGTTTTAGGGATTGGGGTATAGGATATGATTTCCTGTTAAAATTGATGGGTTGTTTAAATGACAATTCACAAATAAAATTCTTAGCCTTTCCTGGCAAATCTGAAAATACTTTTTATATTTGTTATAGATTTTTACTAACTGATTTTTTTGTTCAGGTGTCACTCCATTAGTATTGGTAGTTTTAAACGAATAAATTTTTTGTAATTTTTCTTTCCATTCATCCTCCTTAACACAGGCTAATTCCTCAAAAGGTGTTCTATATTCCGTTCCGTCATCACGCATTAGAGTAAAAGAATGTCGGTGGTGAGTGGCATTTTTATGATCCACTATTTCACTTGACCATTCCCCATTTTCATGGTACAGGGTTATTTTTCCTCTGCCCATATCAATAATAGCTGAGTGGCGCCGCAGCGTATCACACCCTAGCATTGCTTTAAATGGTAATCCTTGAGCTACCATAAACACCATAGGAATAGTTTTACCTCCGCTAGATACTTCCATCATTACTTGTTGCCGTATTGTTTTATTTGGTCTGCCAGTAGCACGTATTATAACCATGTTATTGACTGGTAATGTTGGTATATTTTTCTTATACATCTCCTTTATTCGGTTATATTCTACTTTGTCCAGAAGTGACACGTTCGCTCTGGTGTCAATCACCATATCTGTCATAACTCCTTGCAATTCTGCCATTATATATATTATTTGATTGTCATTTTTATTTTCTGACGGTAACCCTTCTTCAGTTAGATCCTCTCGTATATCTTTTAAATAATTGTTTTCCGTAATGGTTATAATTTTGTTATTGTCTTTTTTTGTTCGTGTGTACCCTTTCAATCCCAGCAGTGAGGGGTTACTTGATACTTCCACTGCCGAATTTAGTTTTCTACCCTATCCTGCGGACGATCGTCTCTAGCAGTGTTTCCTGAGTTGCCATCATCTGGTCTGAATTCTCTATGATTTTCTTGGTTCCTAGGTAGGTCCTCCTCTCGACTTCTATTATTGTTTTGATTTCGTCGGTCATTGTTCCCTCGGTTACTATTCCAATAGTCTCTCCCGTTATCAAAATTTCTGCGGCCTGTGCTGTATCGGTTATTATTAGGGTTATTATAATGTTGTTTTGGTAATTATTATTGCGGTAGCGATTATTCATATAATAGTCATTAATATTTCGGTTATAATTATTGTTGTTATACCTATTCATTCCCTGACGCGACTCTTGACTTTGCTCCTCTCTCCTATTGTTTGAATAGTCACTTTGTCTTCGAGACCTCTGATAATAGTCTTCCATTTCATAGCTGGCTAACAAGGTTTCCATTGCTCCTACTGTCTTCACTTGTCCACTGCGTCTGGCACGAACTATTTTTTCTTCAAAATGGTAAGATAGTTTATTCACTAAACATTCCTCTGGTATTCGCGGTTCCAAATGACGCGCCAAACACACCTTTCCCAAAAAGTAGGTAGTTGGGGACTGCTCTTGATTAATGTTGAATCTTCCATTGGTAATGTTGTCCCTAATCATGTTCTGTACGGAATCCGACCAGTATTTTGACCTAAAAGCCTTCTTAAACTCCTCATAATTACTTGTTTCGTTTCGAACCGCTGACCACCAATTATCACTTATGCTTTTAAAACAGTCGTCCAACAAATTTTTGATTATGTTCCATCGGGTCACTTTAATTCTAACAAACCATTCATCTATTCTCTCTAAAAATTCTATGGCGTTTCCTCTATAAATTTTGAAATTAATATTTTCCTTTTGATCCGGGGCTATGTGATGTGCCAGGTACATTGGTCGATTTTGTAAATTTTCTATTGACTCCTTTATATTAATCAACTCCTGATTCTGTATGTTTTCAACGGCCCCTTTATTTTGATCCACTTGGGTTTTTATTTGCGTTATTTCATTGTTAACTATATCAGTTCTCCCAGCTATGTCAATTTGTACTTCGTCCAATTTTCCTTGGGTTTCTGATTGTACCTCTTTTATTCTAAGTTTGTTATTGTTTTCTGCTTGATTTATTTTGGCCTCTACTTCCACAGTTGTATGATGGTTCCATCTGTCTTTTCTAGACCTACCTTAGTTTCAGTTATTTGCTGTCTTACTTCCTCTTCATAATCATCCACCCTTTTGTTAAGTGTTTCATTGATATTTGCAATCCTCTCATTGATGACTTCCCTCAATGCTTGATTTTGTTCATTTATAATTTGCCGTAAATCCTTATTCCTGTTTTCAATGCTCTCGTCTATTTGTTTGTTATTTTCCTGAATCTGCCTTAAGCTCTCGTCGTTCCTGTCAAACCTTTCATTAATTTGGTTTAAGCTTTCATTTATCAACCGGTTATTCTCATCATTTTCCTCTTTATTTTTGTCAAACTTCTCATTCATTAGTTTGATTAAGTTCTCACTCAAAATTTCGTTTTGTTTCTTTGAGTTTTCGTTAATATTGTCTATTTTGTTTTCTAGCTTTTCTGAATTTTCATTTATACTGTCTATTTTATTTTCTAGCTTTTCTGAATTCTCATTTATACCGTCCATTTTTTCATTGATTTGTCTAAAATTGGCCTTCAATTGTTCATTATTTTCATTTATGGTTTGCCTTAAAAGTTCACTAGTACTTTCCTTAATACTGTCTATTTTTTCAGAGTTTTCTTCAAATTTTTTATTTAATTCTTCCTCCTGTTTCTTGGAATCTTCTTTAATTAATTCCCATAGTTTTAATAAATCCATATCTCCTCTGGCTTCCTCCTTGTCACCCGCCTGTTGTTCCATCTCACCTTCCGTAACTATCTCTGCTTCTTCTTCCCTTCTGTCTTCTTCCGTTTCCTGGTCCTTCGCTATCCTTTTAGAAACACCTCTTGTATGCATTCCTGTGCCTCTAATAGTTGGCTGCTCAAGTTAAGTAATAGCGATATAGTCGATTTTTTACTTAACTAAAGCCCACTCGTTGAGCGCCAATTTGTAATAAATATAACTATGTTTATTACGAGTGTATTACAGTTGCGGGTTTATAGTTAATTCAGCCCCACGTTATGAGCGTCAATTTGTAACCAACAACTTGCTTGTGTATGTAACTTCGAAACTCTCGCCTAATTAAGCCCCACTGTTGGGTTCGTCAATTTGTAACTTAACTATTAGTATGTATTTTCTGTATTTGAGAATGTTCCAAAAGCTCCACTGTGGAATGCGTCAATCTGTAATATTTTACTGTAGATGAGATCTCCGGCAAATCAACGTTAATTTATTTATAAAGAAAATTACTTATTATGTGGTTGATATTATCCGGTTATTGACAATAGATCTGTATTAAATAGTTGTTTCGTGTTTTACAAGAGAAAAACGCTCTCTTCCAGTTATTGTATTGAGTAATTCAATATTTTTCTCCAGCCCTAGTCAGTATATATTATCGCCAGAGCGAAGAGAGGAGAGCGTGTAAAGCAAGTTAGTTCACTATTTGCCGTATTCACCAGCTGTCAACAGACGAGCGCTGTGGTTTATGATTGACCAGTTTTTATAGGTTAAGTCATTCCACTTGAGGTGTTTCTCACGTTCCTTTCTCTGTAAATTACACCCTATTCGAAATACACTAATTATTCTACAACTAACACGAAATCGTAAAATTCAAGAAGGGTTCTTTATTTTAAATATGTTTTAATTCCAACAGCTGCTTCCTCTTGCTACTAATACACCATATCGATTATACAATACATAATCGATTTGTTATTGAATTCGGGGTTTAGATGAGTTACAATTTAATTATAATTTTCAGTTTGTCTTTTATCTCAGGGTACATGTAGTTATTTTAACTATTAGTAAGGTCAGGTAATGCAAATTTAAGGTTACTAAGTATTACAATATTGTTATAAACTCTTATTATATACAATTAAACATAAGCAGGTTTGTTACCAAACTGGATCAGATACTTAATGTGGCAGTGTCTTGTTACGACGAGGCGAGAACAGAATGGCGATGCAGCTCTTGAATAAAACCAACATTCAGCTTCTCAATAAAAGTTGGATTCGATGTCCCAGAATGTAGTAGAAATTTCAGATCTGGTCTTCGTTATTCTTCATGGTTCTGGTAGTTGCCGGTCCCAATGGAATTTGTGTAGTATTAAGACTTCGTTTGTTTGTTGAAAGTGAGGTTTGGTACTTCAATACAAAAGTTCTTCGTTTGTTTTTTAATATATATTTTAATTAATTTTGCATTCCTCCGCTATGGATCATCTTTGTTTAATTATAGTTCATTTTCATCATTACACTTTTACTGTAAGTAGGTTGAATGAGTATTTTTTTAAATTCAGTTAACTTTAATGGTATGCAGACTTATATTTGCTGAGATATAGTTTCAGGAGTTACTACTCAGTCCTTTTAAATGGATTTCTTTTATGACATTTAATTTATTTAATTTAATTCATATAATTTGGTTTTCTCTTTTTTAAATTTGTATGCTGAACTTTACCCATTCACATATAACAATTGAATGTTGAAATCAACAAGATATCTTGCATTTTGTTGTCCCTAACAACCATCTTCCTCTTATGTTATTGGATAATATTTGTTATCCTAGAGCCGTAATTAGGAAATATTCTTACACTTATTTAATAAAATACTCCCTTATTATAATTACATTAAATCACATAAAACTTTCACCTAATATGCATTATTAAACCATATACATTTTACTACATTTTCTGCTTGATCAACTTATTTTAAAAGGTATTATTTTCCTTTTACAAAATACTAACTTTAGGCCTATTTGTTTTATTACATGTGTTATAATTTTTTTTGTTTTTAATTTAATTTTCTGACCTGACCTACTGTAGAACGAGTCACTGGCTTATGGCCAATTATTCTAATTTTAATTTCCTGATTTCAATTTGTTATTATTATTTATTTTATCATTGAAGGTTTCATTGGTTTATAACTTAATTACAATGACCCCTTGACAATTTATTAACAATTATTGTCTTCCTGGCCAAGTTTACAAATATTATTTTATGATATCTTCATTAATTATTCAAAGTAAACACATTTAACATGATACAATACATAATAAATACACTTGTATTTAATTACTTAAATACAAGTTTAACATGAATGAAATTAGTATCCATTACTTAATACTTTCTTAAAGCAATGGCTTCACACCTGCTACATACAAAACACAGAATAAATATCATGTAAACAAAATATCATGATAAAGCACAACAACGTCCATCATTATAAAACATTAAATATCAATTAAACAGTCTACTATTTTGAAACTTGTCTATAGTAAATTCATCTCATTAGACACTGTGTTTATAGTTTACATCTTCCACTGATCACTCCATATTTTATATTTATATACATTTTCACTATTTTATTACCTAGTAACCTTACTATGTATCCTTACTAGGTATCATTAATATATTTATTAGGTGAGGTTTACCTTCCTGACCTTAATTATGGCCTACCTTGGGTATTGTTTGAATTTCTATGGACAAAGTTTTTATGTAACGTCTGGGACCTTAACTTTGTTACGTTACAATATATATATATATATATATATATATATATATATATATATACACAGTACTACTTCTTTAAATCCCCATTTAATTAATAGCTTTTTTCTTTGTTTTATCAGAATTTAAACAGCTGTATACTATGTTAAAATTTATTCAAAATATAGGAAAAGTTCAAAAGTTACTCAGCCTCGTTGTTAATCCTTTTGCCACCAATTCGAATTTGTTATTGGCCACTCTGATATAATTTTAAACTGTTAACATTGTTATTACTGAATGTCCACTTGTTTCTCACTCCGTTATTATTTTAAACTGTTAACATTGTTATTACTGAATGCCCACTTGTTTCTCACTTCGTTATTATTTTAAACTGTTAACATTGTTATTACTGAATGCCCACTTGTTTCTCACTTCGTTATTATTTTAAACTGGTAACATTGTTATTACTGAATGCCCACTTGTTTCTCACTTCGTTATTATTTGAGATACTTTTAAAATCACATTTTACATTAGTTGGCCGACTGGATATTTTGTTCGCGAACACTATTTTCTGACCGCGCGGTCTGACGGATTTTGTCGACTGAAGATTTTCAACATGGCCACAGATCCTCAGTGTGGCGCTTGCGTCGGGATTGGTGAAGCGCAGCTCGAGGAGCTTACGCTTACGTCATCTAGCACCTGGTGGGAAAGAATTCTTTAACGTGCTTTCTATCGTGTGACCGTTGGCTTGAATGCGCATGAATTCGCACCCCTTTTGACCATTCACATTCCCAGACGCTTTTAATTGCTTTTGTACCTCGCTCGGCCTGGTACGAGGGGGACCGCAAGGTGTTCAACAATGTCATGCATTTGTGATCAAAACGTTGTTCAGCCTGAGTGGCTACTACTTTTTATAATTATTAAGGAATAAAATAAATCCCAACAGTTTGTCCCGTTACAATACACCCCCCCCCCAATGAGAGGTTTTCTGTCGAAACAGAAAAACTCTCATTGCCTAAAAAACCTAAAAGGACCAGCTAGGATATGGCGCCAACAACCCCCCTTAAATCCTTACTAAAAATCATGGGTAATTTTCCCCCCTTAGTCTAGTGACTGCGGCTGCACCTGCAAGACTCTACTGGACTTTTCTGTTCGAGATCCCAACACCGTAAAATCAGACAGGCACCCGCCACAGTATCACCAAACTCTGTAACATTCAATCAAAAATATCAATTACGGGCTTTTCAAAATACCACATCCTTAACTGACTTGTTTCCTCTTAGTCGTACTGGTTTGCGTTAAGAAGCACTGGTTGGATCTATTCATATATTATTACCATACGTATATTACATTTGTATATTCAAAAATTACCTTTGTAATTCAAATGTTTGTATTTTACAAAAACCTAACCTCAAAATAAGCGATACCATTTAGGTTAATATCTGATTACAATTTTTTAGCAGTAAATAACTTTTATTTCCATTTCCATTAATTAAATATTTTACCTGTTTGTCTGGTATTATCATTTCAAATCAAAACTAGATTATTCAATCCCCATCATTGGATTTCTATCAGTTATCATTTATTTTATCATTCAAATCAAAAGAAATCCAAGTTCATTACCAAAATTAACATTTTAATTTAATTAGATCATCTCTTTCCATTAATTATTTTAATTACATTATTTGAAGACTTTTACATTAATTAAATCCTCTCACATAAATGTTAATTACCTCATAGTCAAACACTGTAAATTACTTCAAAACAATTTTAATTTATTTAATTTCATATTGCCTTTATTTACTTCATAATAAAATTCATTCATCATTTCTTCCATAACCTTTAAATCCAACTTCCAATTTTACTGCCCAAAATTTCTATCTTTCAAATGAATTTAATTTTTTTATTATAACCATTCATAATTATATATTGACAATTATTAAAACATAAAAAAACTGATTATTACCATAAAATCGATTGCAACTACAAATTGATTACAACAAAATAATGTACACAAGATACTATGAATCAGCTGATATCTTATCAAAGTAGCATAACCTCATATAGAGAACATAAAAGCATAATACAATTTTTGTTTTCAAAATTTAATTTCCAAAAAGATTTATTTTGTCAATAAAAATTATTATTCAATCCTTTAATTATATTGATTACCAAAAGAATCTACAAATCAATTATAAATCAATCTACATATCTAACACCAGTCATCAGCTGATGCCTCATGGTCAGGTGAATTACCTTACCCTAGACCCACTCCAAAAGTTATACAATGTAAAAGGCATAACACGTATTTATAATTCTTACAATGTAACATAGTACAACATCATAAAACATATTAAACACCTTCTCTCCTAGAATTAATCTTTTCAATCAGTAAAGCTATTTATAAAATATCATATAGAACCACACACATTTAAATCAATTACTTCTGAACAAATTATCTACTACAATAGTGTCTCTTGAATCAAAATAACGTCGTTTAATTAGCTTATCAGCTCATTTAGGTTACATCAGTTTAAGGTTTCAATTCGCTACTCCCCTGAGTAACCTCCTTACCACACACATTATGGCCCCCCCTGGACTGTGGCGTCCAGTTGCTTCCACAAGGACTGAATTTGGGGAGGCATTTGGCATCTCCTGTCCTTGCTTCGGCCTTACATGTTAAACGGCCAGATATCAAAATATCCGATTTTACATATTTATAACCTTAATGCAGGTCTATCACCTTTTTATACTGTTCCTAAGCGAACAGAGTGATAGCCACTGTTCCATAATTTGGTGATTCCCCTGAGTTACCCCCCTTTAAATTTCTAAATTCACCTTTACAATGATAACAGCTATGGCCAGTTAAGGCAGAACGTGACGCAATGAGCCCCGACCATAGCTGTCAAAGCTAAACCAATTCCACGGTCAGGGTTCGGTGAGGCCGTGACCGCCCGAAAAGTTGGGGAATCACAAGTAAAATACATGTACGTTTGTGATATAATTACATTCAAAATTTACAATTTACATTGCATGAAATTCTTAATATTGATTACGTGCTCTAGCACCACTCATTTTCTTTCTTAACTTTCCTACTTGTGACCTTCATTAACATAAAATAGTTAGTACAACAAAATATTTACTTATTCATCTGAATTAGTCTATACCTACTTACATAGGCCATCATCAACTAATGATTGCATCTTTAATTAGACTTAATTGACCATTTAATAAAAAGGATTCACTCTCTCACTCCATTAAAATAAACATTTAATCTGCATCTGAATAAAATTACAAACATTTCAATTTTAGGTTTAGTTTCAAACTCCATAAACCTCTCATCCCGTTACATTTTATTATTACAAGTAAATTATGAGCTTCTATTCATCATTTTCACAGACGACATTAGAAAATTTTATTTGAACACCCTGCCTCACTAAATTCAGATTTTATCAAAAAATGTATACAACTTACAGCTTTATTTTAGCTTCAAATTCTATTAACTCTAAACTGATATTTATTATCTTCTTCCTCTTTCATACTCTGGTATGCTTCTAGTATTTTTTCTAATTCTGCAATATTAGCAAACTCCCGGGTTCTGATTGTGGACCATATGTGCTTAGGTAAATGCTTACTAATTTATCTTATAAAAGATGAAAGAGGCATTGGTGGTTCTAAATATTTAACCTGACTATATAGTCTCGTCACATACGACGTAATTACTCATATGTTTAACATTTAAATTACCCCACCCCATTATTGTACTGCGTAAACTCTCTTGTTTTTCTTCCGACCAGTATTTATTTTTAAATGCTTGTTCAAACTCATTAAAATTTGCCCAGTTATCATTATGAGCATCGGCCCATATTTTTGCATCCCCTTTAAAATATTTTAAAATTCGTACTACCTTAATTTCCCAACTTTCTTGGTTATATTTATTGAAACTTTTAATTGAGTTTAAAAATTGTATGGGGTTCACCCCCCTACTTTCATTACTGAAATAACCTAATTACACTTCCATGTTCACTCTCTCACTCACGTTAGTTAATTTCTGGTTAATTGCTACACTTAAATCTTCTCTGACTTTAATTATTTCTTTTTCGTGTTCTGTTTGTTTACTTTCCAAACTTGTTACATTAGTTTTAATTTCATCAAATTGCTCAAAGTTACTTCTGAATTCATTGTTTATATTCTCTTGTATTTTATTTGCTTTTTTAATTTGTTCACACTCATCAATTACACCTTGAACATTACTGTCAATTTTGTCATTTTGTTTTTTAATTTAATCATTAAATTTATTTGTCAATGCGTCAAATTTTTTGTTCGTCTTTATTTCTCGTTTTGTTTGTCGTTAATTGTTTTTATATCATTCTTCATCTCGGTTCGTATTTTGTCTACATTTATAGTCATCTCACTTTTCACTCCAGCAATAGTCTCATTCATACTTTCCAATCGGCTGTTCACATTTACGTCACTCATTTTTAGTTCGCTTCTTATATTCGCAAACTCGTTATTCATTTCTACTTTTACTACATTTATTTCTGATTTGATTTCAATTTTAAATTCATGTAAACTCGTTTTTAAATTATCATTTAAACTCGCGTTTAACTTCTCATTATCAGTTTTCATACCTGACATCATTTCCATCATCAACGCTAATTGATTAAATATATCTACATTATGGCTCTTACTACTACATTCAACTTCGACCGTTTCGTTTACATTCGGTATTTCTAATTGTACACTCTCATCAATATTTTCGTTTGTTGAAATTAAATTGTCTTGCGTAACGTTTAAAATAGATTCCTCTACACTTTCACATAAATTTGCACTCTTGCTTTTCTCTGCCATTTTGACCAGGTTGTAAATTAATTCAATTTATATTAAATTAAAAATTAATTTACAACGTCTACTGTTACGGGCGCCAACTGAAGTATTACTCATTATTCTTGTAATTAAAGTATTGAAATTTCGTATTACCTACCTTTCGTAATTTACCCAGGTGTCGTCTGGTGTACTTAGCAGAGAAAAACAGGTAAATGCAAATAAACAAGTACATATTTATAAGATCATATAAGTCATTACTTTATTCCTCTAACATGACATTCATTTCTTTTTTTACGTATTTCTATATAATTATATTATGACATACTGTGATAGCCTATTATAGGATGTTATCACTAAACATATTAAAAGAAAACCAAATATTGAAAATACACATTATAATTGGTATACCTTAAATAATTAACGCAACCCAGTGTTTTGTTCATTACGTAATTTTCACGCTCCCATATATATATATATATATATATATATATATATATATATATATACAGTACTACTTCTTTAAATCCCCATTTAATTAATAGCTTTTTTCTTTGTTTTATTAGAATTTAAACAGCTGTATACTATGTTAAAATTTATTCAAAACATAGGAAAAGTTCAAAAGTTACTCATCCTCGTTGTTAATCCTTTCACCACCAATTCGAATTTGTTATTGGCCACTCCGATATAATTTTAAACTGTTAACATTGTTATTACTGAATGTCCACTTGTTTCTCACTCCGTTATTATTTTAAACTGTTAACATTGTTATTACTGAATGCCCACTTGTTTCTCACTTCGTTATTATTTGAGATACTTTTAAACCACATTTTACATTAGTCGGCCGACTGGATATTTTGTTCGCGAACACTGTTTTCTGACCGCGCGGTCTGAGGGATTTCGTCGACTGAAGATTTTCAACATGGCCACAGATCCTTAGTGTGGCAACTTGCGTCGGGATTGGTGGAGCGCAGCTCGAGGAGCTTACGTCATCTAGCACCTGGTGGGAAAGAATTCTTTAAACGTGCTTTCTATCGTGTGACCGTTGGCTTGAATGCGCATGAATTTGCACCCCTTTTGACCATTCACATTCCCAGACGCTTTTAATTGCTTTTGTACCTCGCTCGGCCTGGTACGAGGGGGACCGCAAGGTGTTCAACAATGTCATGCATTTGTGATCAAAACGTTGTTCAGCCTGAGTGGCTACTACTTTTTACAATTATTAAGGAATAAAATAAATCCCAACAGTTTGTCCCGTTACAATACCCCTCCAATGAGAGGTTTTCTGTCGAAACAGAAAAACTCTCATTGCCTAAAAAACCTAAAAGGACCAGGTAGGATATGGCGCCAACAACGTTAAATTCACGACGGTATGAGATAATCGAGACGCACGCGACGCGAACTGTGTTAGATGCACTTAATGTAAATTCAAGAATACGTTGTAAACCAGACTGTATAATTATACGACATAATTGTATGTATCACCAATATATCAAGTGTAGTGTACATCTGTGATAAAGTGAATTAGTGCATTCATAACCAGGATTAACACGCAACAAACAGCTGCTGACCACTCACCGGCATGCAACACCTTAGGACTACGTACATCGGAAGGATTCTCCACGCAAGTAACAAATAAATGAACATTTGATTCAATATTGTTTTATAAATATATATATATATATATATTTATATATATATATTTGTAATCAAATATAGTGACTCAATTTGTCTAAAAAGAACTCGTTGCCACGAAATAATATTCAAATTGTAAGGCAAAACTATTCAAGTCATGTTAAAGAAATTTGTAGTATATAAATGCAAATGAATCATTAAAAGTTGATTGATATATTTTAATTTGTGTTTATTATTACTGGCGCCCTGAGGTACAATAAAGAGTCGGTACACTGGAGTAAGTGTTATAGTCTATTGAGTAGAAATATTAATATTATCAGTGATTAAAGTAGTTTGTAAACCTTACTTCTTACATGCTCATAGGCCAACATAATATGCAAATCAACAATTTAACTCTTTCGTAAAGGCCTATCAAGTAGTGTATTACACCGTAGAAGAGGCCCGAGAATACGTAGCAGCGTGAAGCATCATCTTTGTGTTTATTGTTAAATCTTGACTTTTGAATAAACTGGTCATTCTAGTGTACACTGCTCTTGCCTATTCAATTATGTTCTTGGTTTCTTGAGAGTGGTCCCATTGTTCATTGACTATAGTACCAGTATATGTAAATTGGCTTACACGTTCAACTGGCATAAATTTGCTTAACCTGTCAAGGGTAAAACAGGCATATTTCATTTTAAATTATAAATTAAATAAACAGTCTGAATTTTTACCCATATATTGTAACGTACCAAAATAGCAGTTACATAAAATAAATGTCTAATACGTCAAATAGAAGAATAACATGAAAATATTTCATCAAGCATAGAAGAAGGAACAGGAGAATACAAATAAAATGAGTATCTACGAATGAATAATATTGAACCAACCCAACGAAGAAGAAAGAAGAGTAATAAGAATATCATCGAGTATAACAAAGAGAGAGAAAATACCATGAGCCAATATAATACGTTAGCATCCAGGCCCAATAGATCAAAATAGTGAGGGGATATGCCGAAAATAATTATCAACGTAAGAAGGAGACGAATCAAATACAATCACCATAGTGAAAAAACAAACTAATTTGTTATGAGTGTGAAATAAATATAGGACAATGACTACCATAATAATGAATGAAAATATGGAAGCATATGACAATATTCAGGGAACATGAATTATTACAAATAATGTGTAACCAAGGAAAGCACCAACAGTGACAAACAACTAATCAGAAGAAGAAAAAGAAGAAGAAGAGGAAAAGAAATGTACCATGAAGAATGAAGATTATGTATGAACAGTACAAGACATCAACATTCACAAGATATGGAAGGAATTAAAATCAATGTAGTGACCAGAATAAGTGTAATGATTATTGGAATACCAATAATAAAGAAACCAAGTGTTGAGCATCAATAAGTGATCACAAACAATGACAGTGAATACTTAATATAAGTGTAACAACATGTGATATAATAACATTTTACCCCAAGTAAACAGCACAAACAATACCAGTGAAAATGTTTATAACGGAGAGAAGTGATTAACCATTTGTAAGTGAAAGAATCAACGATTAACAAGTGAAATGCACAGACAATTAGTGTAACAAGTTTAATCCAAGATTGTAAAACCACAGAGATAATCAATAAGACCACCAAAAATATGATACAGAAAAGTGAATTAATTGTTCATAGGGATTAATAATAAAAGCTTTGTAATCCTTGATATGAAATGTGCCTGAATGTCATAGCTACACAGGACAAAATGTAGATGAATGTCAAGACAAATAGTAGCAAATAAACTAATTTGTTGAGTATAAACAAGTAAATGTACCAAAGCCTAGATACAATCCACCAAAATATGTAACATAATTAGACTAAGAAAACCAGTATTATTGTTTCAACAAATAGTGTAAAAATGTGTACAAAATGTGTAAAACTTAATAATAAACCATTGTAGTAGAATGCCATAATGAGATGGGAATAGTTGAGATGAATACTGTAAAGAACTATGAAGCACATTGTTGTCAGACAAATGACACATAACCTCACATGAGTTGAACCTACAACATAAAATTATATACATTAATTAAACCAAGTAATTATCCATAATTGTTTCAAACAGAGACTAAATAAGAATAAAAATGCAGAACAATGAATACCATATGAACTGAAGGACACAATAAATGAATCAGATTAAATACAATAACATTAAACAAAATAGACAGAACCCCAATGTGACAAGAGAGTTAGTCAAAAAACATTATCAAAACTTATAAAGAGAATGTAAAAAATGTTACCAGTAGTTAGAGAAATGTTCTATACTGCTTTTATGAGAACATCTCACAAATATTATACTAGTAATTTAATAATTGAAATTTAATAAACTAACTAACTGCAATCATAGAACCAGGTGTAAATAACTACCATACAATAGTCTGGTGTTGAGCAATCATAGAACAATCATATGAGCAATCATAGAGCAACTGCAATCATAGAACCAGGTGTAAATAACTACCATACAATAACTTAGAGAGATTTCAAATAACAAAAAGTTAGTGAATACATTGAACTAACCATGTACAACAATTGTACACAATTTTAATTATTAACAATATATCCCATGTGTACTAAAATAACTAAGTAAGTGACAAAATGGCGAGATGAGAGCATAATGTATTTTGAATCATACTATATGTGTATACAAAATAACATTTTACCAAAATAAAGTATGAACAAATGTATAGATATACCTATTAGAGTTATGATACAAAAAATATGTAGTAGAATAAGGGATAATAGCGATATAAGTAAATGTAAACAATCGGACATAGTTGGTATATACGCCATTAACAAATTTTGTTTAAACTATAAATATAGCAATATTATGTATTAACACGAAGGAGAAATGGACTCAAAATGTTTAGTAATAAGTATTAAGATGTAATTACAACGAAATATAGTGAAAAAGACTTATTTGTGTTAAGAACCACTATATGAGTTTTGAAGAAGATCAAGTGAATTATTAATGGACGGAATTATTGCTTGTTTGGACTTAAAATAAAGCCGCAAGTGTCCGCGATTTAATGCCACTATCCAAATGACGATATGACAAAAAATAAGAAACTTATAGCCATTATAAGTTTTTCGATCATTTTCGAATGTCCATGTATACGTCAGAGATAATCTCAAACCCAGACTTAGTGACGCTAAAAATTAGAATTTTTATTTAACCAAAGCGTTTGGGGTAGAGAGTATGACTTTCTAAACCAATCAAATGGCTTAATTTCACCAGACAAAAAGAGACGCTTTAGCGAGATTGTTTAATCGTTTTTCAACACTCGAGGCGACAGGAACGTGTCACAGTCGGCAAGACATATTTTAAAATGTGCGCGTCACCCCCAGTAACATGGTCAAACATTAACCTATACTGAACACCCCATTATCGAGTGACAGTGAAATAAGTGAATAGTGAATAGACATGACCAGTGTATAATAAGGGTCATGTCCAGTGAAAATAAACAGGGAGTATGATATTTTAACAATTAAAAAAAAATACTAAATGGAATAATTCTCGTTGATTAAACGAAAGTTATTGTTTGACTGCACTAGTCAAGTTAACGCTTGAGTGCATTAACAGATAATGATGAATAATTATCAGAATTTGATGAACGAAGATATAGCCCATTGTAACAGCGATAATTAATTAAAAGATGTATTTTATATCTAAAGAATAATTGATAACGGCGGAATAAATTTAAATACCGCTCACTAGTATTTGTAAATATGGTCGCTTAATTGACTATGAATTTTGACTTGATGAATAATAATTTTCTTTTGTGAATACTATAATTACTAATAATTCTACATCATATTAATAGTAAATAAAGCGTTTGTAAAAAATAATATTAAGAATCTTATATAACATTACTTATTATACGTAACCACTTACTCTCATCTAGGCAAACTAACCTAGAACCAAAACGTATATTTTGTCACAGAGAAACACTTCTGTCCTCAAATGATTTTTATACAATGAAATCGATAATAAGAGTTTTTTCAATTTTTTTCTCTTTCCAGTTCATAGTAGTAATAACTAATAAATTAATAATGATATTTTAATAGTGCAACGTTCAAAGCACGTGTTGACAAATTTAGCTTCACTAGACCTCAGAATACCATACGATAGTACGATATTACTGACTATCGTATTGAGATTAATAATTTTAAATTTTTGTTCTTGTTTATCATAGTAAATAAGTAAACCTTGTTATTCATTAACACATCTTTATATCTTGTATCATGTATCTTAAAAGAATTCACGAAAATTGGTAATACAATTAACCAAAGTGAACATAACCTAGTTCACCATATTATCGTACATTGTAACAGTGTTACCAGCCTTGAGCTGCAGAAATCTCAATATTTGTTTAATTTGTTGTTATTTATAGAGATATCCATATTAATTGTTTTAAAAGAGTTTTGCTAAATTTCACTACTGTCAATAAAATCCTCAGTTTATTACCAGTGGATACAGAGTCTTCATTTCTATAAAATAGAAGCAATAGTTTATTTTTTTAGAAACAATTATTTCACAAGGTGGCGGCAATATTTAAATTATTGATATTATATTATTCAACTTACAATTGAATATCTGAATTGTTTTATTTTATGTGCATTTTTTCGATATTAAAACGGAATATCTGTGTGTTGCAAATGTGTTTACAGTAAGAGAAGTCGCCCATCGAGAAGAGTGAAGATATTCACGGATGGTAAGTGGGGAGGTAAATACAGCGAATTATTAGTGGTTCTAATACTCTTTTAAACACGAGCTTAAATTCCAATCACCCATTGCTAAATAATTATACTAAATATTAATCACACCTTATGACGACGTGAGAGTCTACAACAACAACAAGAACATTTCAATTCTAATAATCAATCTATAATTAAACAAATAATAACGTTGTTTTATTACACCAGTACAAGTGATAAAAACGTTGTTATATTACAACGTGGCGCCCAACGTCTGAGCGCGAATTATGACGACGATACCTAATAAATTAATTAAATAAATAAACAATTTTTCAACCTAATTCGACGGCAAGTACATTACATAGATAGAAAGATGTATAGAAGGTCAACGTCAAAGAAACGAGCGGCAGAGGCCGAAAGAGAGGCTAGAATGGAGGAGAAGGAAGCGACGTCGGCAGAGGACGTAGAAGAGATGTTACTGGCAATCGATGACAGACAATCTGAACCGGCGGAGGAGGTTCAGCAACCAGAAGGTGAACCGAAAACCATACAACAGGAAACCCAACCAGAAGTGAACCAAACGGAGGTGAAAATACCGGAAGCACCAACGCAAACAGGAGAGGCAGCTTTCCAAGAATGGATGAGAAGGATGATGGAATCGTTAAAGGAGGACAACCGAGCACTGAAGGAGGACAACCGATCCACAAAGGAGGAATTAAGCAAGAAAATAGAGGAAGGCCAGAAGAAAATGGATGAAAACAGTCAATCCACAAACCAGAAAATAGAATCTTTGAAGGAGGATTTGAATAATAAGATAGATGAAACAAAGAAGAAGACAGAAGAGTTATTGGAGAAAAATATGGAAATAATGAAAGAAAGTCTATCTGCAGAATTAGGAATCAAAATCGATGAAACAAACAAAAAGATAGATGAAATGAACGAGAAAATCAATAAAGAAATTGAGTCAATGAAGAGTGATAGTGAGAAGATATGGCGACAGATGGCTGACAATAACTCAAGAATAGAAGAGGTATCCGAGAAGGAAAACTCGGAACAAAATAATCTGCCAATGTGTGATGATCAGATGGAGATAGAAGAGTCACCCGAAGATAACAGCACAAAACACGTGAGCCAGAGACCCAAAAGTAATGGAGAAAGGAACAAAATAATTAAGAAAACGGGAGAGAAAAAAACGGAAGAAAGAAGAATAATACGCCCAAAGAAGACTAGGGTCACAAAAGAATTAATCGAAATGACTCGAAGCGGTCTAATTAATATGATTAACTTCTCAATCGTCGACCGTGAAGAAGGAAGCTATAGGAAGGAGTATCGAAGGAGCTTCATGAAGATGGATGAAGAGGAGAACTATGTAACAACAAAGAAGAATATAAACAATAAAGTATTTCAAGCAAATATTTCCAAAAGAAGAATAAGGCATTTCAAGAAAAAGGAAGGCTATCAAGAACAACTGGACCCGATCATCGAAGGATACGCCCAGGAAATAAGAGAATTGCGGAAAAAGAGGAGCCAATCAGTGGAAAAACCCAACCAGAAGACAGGTGACGGTCAACCAGAATTATAAGAGATACCAGATGTTAATAATAACAACGACCAGGAGAACACTGGACACTTGTATACCAAAGATAGTGAGAAGAAGAAGACGGGAGAACGGGAAACAGATGAAGATCTGATAGCAGCCAAATGGAAAAACCAAATGATAGTAAGGTATATGGCAAGAACAGATCGAAGCCTGAACACTGAAGAAGTCCGAACGACGAGAAGAGAGGAGAGCAATGACTATGGATAAACTGAATAAAAATACATTGAGAAATGGGACGGATTCTTTTGATAACGACTAATGCTACCAAGAACAACACATACGAAATACAAAACCCTGTGACAGAAAATAAAAGGCAACTACAACCAGACTTCCATGAAACGATATATTGAGAATTAAATAATGCAAAAAGAGTGAAATATTACGATGAAGACTATTTGTTATTGATACTAAGTACGAAGTGAAAATATAACTATAAGAATAAATGTTGACTATATTTTAATTTTATGATATAAAAGTGTGATCCACAGAGAAGAAAATTGTAATTACCCGTACTAAAAAAGAAAATTATATACGAGACTGACACACACCACCCATGGCATATATGAGATAAAATCATAATTTCCAAGAGCCAAGTCAACCAGTAATTCAACATCTAACCCGTACTACCAGTGTAAAAAGAGGATTATATACGAGACCGACACATGACAACCTGGCACAAATATGAACCATATACATAATTTCCAAGAGCCAAGTCAACCAGTAATTCAACATCTAACCCGTACTACCAGTGTAAAAAGAGGATTATATACGAGGCCGACACACACCATCTTTGGCACAAAATATATGAAGCATATAATCATAATTTCCTAGAGCCTAGTCAACCAGTAAAACACCAACTTACCCGTACTAATAAAGAGGAGAACTATACGAGAAAGACAAACAACATCCATGGCAAGTAAATTAATTTCCAAGAGCCGAGTCAACTAGTAGAATAACATCTTACCCGTACTAATAAAGAGGAGATTATATACAAGACGATATACAGAACGAGCAACATAAGAAGTTGGAGGAATGGAAGCAAGTAAATATGATTGATATAAATAATAGATGATACATAAACACGAGGCAAGACACTAGAAGAGATCCTATACCAAATGAAATATAACACAAAGACGTGAATCATGAAAATGAAGAGGATTATGAAATGACGTTTAATGTAATACCAAGAGAAAAGATTAATTGATGACGAAGAAGAATGAAAAATAATATATTAACGAAGAAGATCATGTGAATATACCAGTGATGAAATCTAAACAAACTATCCCTGTAAAATGTGAAGAATTTAGTTAAGTTGAATCGAGATGAAGAGAATATAATAATGTATAAACCGCAGATGCGTGAGATGATCCCAAGGATATTTATTATTTGTCGAAAGAACGACCACTTTATATTTTGAATTGATTTGAGATGAATTGACTGATGAAATATTCCAGCAATCATTTATATTATTGACAGAGATGATGTTCCTCTGTATTTATTGATGTTAGTATGGCCAGCAGAGATGTATGCCAAAGTGAGCCACTCTGAACTGCCCCAGCTAAAATTATGTTAGGGAATTAGGGAATTAAATAAACAAGGGAGATAATTACATAGAAAGGAAATAATTATGATTCAAATAGAAGAAAATGAAGGGATATAAGAAAAGCATAAGAGTAAACTTGGAAATGTACAACAATTGATGAATTCTTCAATAAAAATAAATATACGAATTCAGAATTAATCAATTCTTATAGGAAGGCATATGTAACGTACCAAAGTAGCAGTTACATAAAATAAATGTCTAATACGTCAAATAGAAGAATAACATGAAAATATTTCATCAAGCGTAGAAGAAGGAACAGGAGAATACAAATAAAATGTGTATCTACGAATGAATAATATTGAACCAACCCAACGAAGAAGAAAGAAGAGTAATAAGAATATCATCGAGTATAACAAAGAGAGAGAAAATACCATGAGCCAATATAATACGTTAGCATCCCAATAGATCAAAATAGTGAGGGGATATGCCGAAAATAATTATCAACGTAAGAAGGAGACGAATCAAATACAATCACCATAGTGAAAAAACAAACTAATTTGTTATGAGTGTGAAATAAATATAGGACAATGACTACCATAATAATGAATGAAAATATGGAAGAATATGACAATATTCAGGGAACATGAATTATTACAAATAATGTGTAACCAAGGAAAGCACCAACAGTGACAAACAACTAATCAGAAGAAGAAAAAGAAGAAGAAGAGGAAAAGAAATGTACCATGAAGAATGAAGATTATGTATGAACAGTACAAGACATCAACATTCACAAGATATGGAAGGAATTAAAATCAATGTAGTGACCAGAATAAGTGTAATGATTATTGGAATACAAATAATAAAGAAACCAAGTGTTGAGCATCAATAAGTGATCACAAACAATGACAGTGAATACATAATATAAGTGTAACAACATGTGATATAATAACATTTTACCCCAAGTAAACAGCACAAACAATACCAGTGAAAATGTTTATAACGGAGAGAAGTGATTAACCATTTGTAAGTGAAAGAATCAACGATTAACAAGTGAAATGCACAGACAATTAGTGTAACAAGTTTAATCCAAGATTGTAAAACCACAGAGATAATCAATAAGACCACCAAAAATATGATACAGAAAAGTGAATTAATTGTTCATAGGGATTAATAATAAAAGCTTTGTAATCCTTGATATGAAATGTGCCTGAATGTCATAGCTACACAGGACAAAATGTAGATGAATGTCAAGACAAATAGTAGCAAATAAACTAATTTGTTGAGTATAAACAAGTCAATGTACCAAAGCCTAGATACAATCCACCAAAATATGTAACATAATTAGACTAAGAAAACCAGTATTATTGTTTCAACAAATAGTGTAAAAATGTGTACAAAATGTGTAAAACTTAATAATAAACCATTGTAGTAGAATGCCATAATGAGATGGCAATAGTTGAGATGAATACTGTAAAGAACTATGAAGCACATTGTTGTCAGACAAATGACACATAACCTCACATGAGTTGAACCTACAACATAAAATTATATACATTAATTAAACCAAGTAATTATCCATAATTGTTTCAAACAGAGACTAAATAAGAATAAAAATGCAAAACAATGAATACCATATGAACTGAAGGACACAATAAATGAATCAGATTAAATACAATAACATTAAACTAAATAGACAGAACCCCAATGTGACAAGAGAGTTAGTCAAAAAACATTATCAAAACTTATAAAGAGAATGTAAAAAATGTTACCAGTAGTTAGAGAAATGTTCAATACTGCTATGAGAACATCTCACAAATATTATACTAGTAATTTAATAATTGAAATTTAATAAACTAACTAACTGCAATCATAGAACCAGGTGTAAATAACTACCATACAATAACTTAGAGAGATTTCAAATAACAAAAAGTTAGTGAATACATTGAACTAACCATGTACAACAATTGTACACAATTTTAATTATTAACAATATATCCCATGTGTACTAAAATAACTAAGTAAGTGACAAAATGGCGAGATGAGAGCATAATGTATTTTGAATCATACTATATGTGTATACAAAATAACATTTTACCAAAATAAAGTATGAACAAATGTATAGATATACCTATTAGAGTTATGATACAAAAAATATGTAGTAGAATAAGGGATAATAGCGATATAAGTAAATGTAAACAATCGGACATAGTTGGTATATACGCCATTAACAAATTTTGTTTAAACTATAAATATAGCAATATTATGTATTAACACGAAGGAGAAATGGACTCAAAATGTTTAGTAATAAGTATTAAGATGTAATTACAACGAAATATAGTGAAAAAGACTTATTTGTGTTAAGAACCACTATATGAGTTTTGAAGAAGATCAAGTGAATTATTAATGGACGGAATTATTGCTTGTTTGGACTTAAAATAAAGCCGCAAGTGTCCGCGATTTAATGCCACTATCCAAATGACGATATGACAAAAAATAAGAAACTTATAGCCATTATAAGTTTTTCGATCATTTTCGAATGTCCATGTATACGTCAGAGATAATCTCAAACCCAGACTTAGTGACGCTAAAAATTAGAATTTTTATTTAACCAAAGCGTTTGGGGTAGAGAGTATGACTTTCTAAACCAATCAAATGGCTTAATTTCACCAGACGAAAAGAGACGCTTTAGCGAGATTGTTTAATCGTTTTTCAACACTCGAGGCGACAGGAACGTGTCACAGTCGGCAAGACATATTTTAAAATGTGCGCGTCACCCCCAGTAACATGGTCAAACATTAACCTATACTGAACACCCCATTATCGAGTGACAGTGAAATAAGTGAATAGTGAATAGACATGACCAGTGTATAATAAGGGTCATGTCCAGTGAAAATAAACAGGGAGTATGATATTTTAACAATTTAAAAAAAAATACTAAATGGAATAATTCTCGTTGATTAAACGAAAGTTATTGTTTGACTGCACTAGTCAAGTTAACGCTTGAGTGCATTAACAGATAATGATGAATAATTATCAGAATTTGATGAACGAAGATATAGCCCATTGTGACGGCGATAATTAATTAAAAGATGTATTTTATATCTAAAGAATAATTGATAACGGCGGAATAAATTTAAATACCGCTCACTAGTATTTGTAAATATAGTCGCTTAATTGACTATGAATTTTGACTTGATGAATAATAATTTTCTTTTGTGAATACTATCATTACTGATAATTCTACATCATATTAATAGTAAATAAAGCGTTTGTAAAAAATAATATTAAGAATCTTATATAACATTACTTATTATACGTAACCACTTACTCTCATCTAGGCAAACTAACCTAGAACCAAAACGTATATTTTGTCACAGAGAAACACTTCTGTCCTCAAATGATTTTTATACAATGAAATCGATAATAAGAGTTTTTTCAATTTTTTTCTCTTTCCAGTTCATAGTAGTAATAACTAATAAATTAATAATAATATTTTAATAGTGCAACGTTCAAAGCACGTGTTGACAAATTTAGCTTCACTAGACCTCAGAATACCATACGATAGTACGATATTACTGACTATCGTATTGAGATTAATAATTTTAAATTTTTGTTCTTGTTTATCATAGTAAATAAGTAAACCTTGTTATTCATTAACACATCTTTATATCTTGTATCATGTATCTTAAAAGAATTCACGAAAATTGGTAATACAATTAACCAAAGTGAACATAACCTAGTTCACCATATTATCGTACATTGTAACAGTGTTACCAGCCTTGAGCTGCAGAAATCTCAATATTTGTTTAATTTGTTGTTATTTATAGAGATATCCATATTAATTGTTTTAAAAGAGTTTTGCTAAATTTCACTACTGTCAATAAAATCCTCAGTTTATTACCAGTGGATACAGAGTCTTCATTTCTATAAAATAGAAGCAATAGTTTATTTTTTTAGAAACAATTATTTCACAAGGTGGCGGCAATATTTAAATTATTGATATTATATTATTCAACTTACAATTGAATATCTGAATTGTTTTATTTTATGTGCATTTTTTCGATATTAAAACGGAATATCTGTGTGTTGCAAATGTGTTTACAGTAAGAGAAGTCGCCCATCGAGAAGAGTGAAGATATTCACGGATGGTAAGTGGGGAGGTAAATACAGCGAATTATTAGTGGTTCTAATACTCTTTTAAACACGAGCTTAAATTCCAATCACCCATTGCTAAATAATTATACTAAATATTAATCACACCTTATGACGACGTGAGAGTCTACAACAACAACAAGAACATTTCAAATCTAATAATAATCAATCTAACAATAATTAAAACAATAATTAAATCTAAAACGTTGTAATAATTTATATTTCAATATATATATATATATATATATAATTTTTCAAACTATAGTAATTTAAATTCTCTAATAAAATGTACTTTTTCTAAAAGAAAAGTCTGTATTAAGAACGATCTTTTGAACTCAGTGCCTTCCCATACTCTCTCTCTCTCTCTCTCTCTCTCTCTCTCTCTCTCTCTCTCTCTCTCTCTCTCTCTCTCTCTCTCTCTCTCTCTCTCTCCCTCCTACGCCCCATCTCTTTCTATCTTGTTCTCTGTGTATATTAATTATAATCTCTTCAACTCTTAAAACTGTTTGAAGTAAGAACACACAGTTATACACCGCATCAGCGTTACAGCGTTATGTTGGTTACTGTTGTTTTAAGCTGTTACTAGTCCTCATCATTTAGATTCACGAAGAGCTAAGACGAGAAAGAGTAAGTGAGCAAAAGAACAATAGATGGTAAACTTTGTGTGGGATTAATTCTTCGACAAATGTATATTATTCGATGCATTTCATTTGTGCTTTAATACACCTAATAAATGACTTAATATACAATATTTGAGATAGTCTTCAGAGACTAACTGTCAGTGGCGGCGCGTGCTTACGTTGCACGGTTGCACAACCCCCCATCAAATCCCGAATCTATTTTAAATTACAGAATAATGAAAAAAACAATAACTAATAATAGTGTTTTCAAGATAATATATCGTAATTAATCATTTGCGGATTGAAAAATATTAAAAACCGTACACGTTCTTGCCGCGGTGTATGCACCAGCTGTGAGGCACTTTGTATGTGGGGAAATACAATGGAGTAGTGCTCTGGCTGGCTAGACTCGAGTGTTCCTATTGCAACGACATAGGCTCGCTTGGTGTGATTAGGGACTGCAAAACCCACTTGGACGTCACGGCGCTACCAGTTTGTTTGTTGGTAAATAACACGTGGTGCGCGAGGTTGGAATTTGTAATGCTCCAGACCTTTCAAATATTATCAAAGTGTAAAATCAGGTAACAGAATATTTAATCGTGAATTTAAAAAAGATTTATACAATAAATATTCGTGGTAATGTGGGTGTGACACTAAAATTTATTATTTTGCTTTCCTTGTGTGTTGTTTGGAGGGAAGGATACTTGGAAATTTTTTATTCAGAGAATAAAACAATTTAATACCATCCAACCCAACTGCAACCCCCAAATTTTGTAACTACCAGCAGCCACTGCTAACTATAATTACGAAGTAGATTCTAAATGAAATTTGCAACTGAAGAAGCAAAGATACAGAGCAGGAATGATGCAAGAGGAGAAGGAGCGCAAGTGGTTTAAAACAGTGGTAAATAAAACATTATTTATATTTGGCATCGTAAAAAACGAACCTCTTTTAGATAAATGACTAAAGGTTTTGCAAAGTTTGGAGAATTGACTAGACACGGTTTAGTATATTTGTGTCGTCGTATCTGATGACAACTCTACAGCAACCATGGTGACAGGGCGGACATTTGGACATTAGTCAAAAAACGTACAACTAATCCAGAAGAAAAACTAAGAATTGAACGACCTAAAATGTGAGAGGTTGTGTCAAGCAGTAAAATGTGAGAGGTTGTGTCAAGCAGTAAAATTAGTTATAAACAGAAGACTCTACGAAGGCAAAATAAGAAGATGTTTCGGAAAATATGTATGTTACTATCCTCCTCCTCCTATGGCGCTACAGCCCAAGTCGGGCCACCAATCTCCGCCTCCAATCTACTCTATCCATTGCAACCCTCCTCCAGTTTCTTATCCACATGTCCCTCGCGTCCTCTGCAACGCCATCTTCCCACCTCTTCCTCGGTCTGCCTCTAGGTCTCGTTCCCTCCCATGTACCCAGCAAAGCCCTTTTGGGGTTCCTGCCATCCTCCATTCTCATAACATGTCCGGCCCAACGCAATCTTTGTATTCTTATAAATTTTGAGAGTGGTATCTCTTTATATATTTGATACAGTTCATTGTTGTATCTCAGTCTCCATGAGCCATTTATGTATGTTGCTATACCATACCTAATCTTGATATGGTAAAAAGTAATTAAATTAGATTTTATACGATAAATTCTGTAGTAAGTTACTGACACTGGAGTAACATAAAAATTACATAAGCATATACGTGGTAACATAAGTACACGATAGCTCTATTACAGGTTCTAAAGGCGATTAGATTACCGTTATATAAATTTTGTCGAAACATTAACAAGCATAATTTCAATTATCTCAAAGCTACTGGACTCAACATAGCTAAAACCTATGCACCGTACGTACTCAGGAGTTTCTTATGTTTAATTCATTTAATTTTTGCGGATAGTTTACTTTCAATAATTTTTAGATTATTATAAATAAAAAAATAAATAAGCAAAGTAATATATAAATTTACAATTTTTCTTTCAAACCTTCTCAGTGTTTCTTGTTCCTTTTTTCTAATGTCCACCTCTCACCTCCATAAGCAACAACTGGTCTGATCAGTGTTTTAGGCCTATATATTTTCATTTTTGGGTTGTGACTAATGAGTTTGCTTCCCAATAATCTGTTGTTAGGATATAATACCATATTTTCTATTTGTATCGTGTCATGTATTGTCGTCTTTATGGACCCTTCATTATCTATCATGTTAATGAACCCAGGTATCTGAACGTTTTAACCGCACCAAATGAATTACCCTCTATGCTTAAATTATACAGATTACTTTTCCTTTCAGATGGAGAAATTAGCATGTACAGTATTTAGTTTTGTTGATATTCACATTCAGTCCCATTCCAGGGAATTTTCGATTTAGCTCCTTGTACCTCAACCAGCCGTTGTCTTGATCTAGCTATCATCATATCATCAGCGTAAGCACATATTTGGCTTGTCTTATTTAATATTCTTCCTTGTTTCTCTGTGCCTTTAATGGCATAGTGCAGGGAAATAGAATTGTGACAGCCTTTTTTGGCTGCTGAGCTGCATAGACCCAGCGAATGAATTACTCCCACTTAAGGTGTCTAGAGAGGAGTGGGGAGATAACGCGTACAGTTCACTGTCTCACTTTACTCACTAATTCTCTCTTTGTCATACACGTGCTTCCATTGTCCTCGCCAGCCTCGTTCCAGCCGATGTTCACACTATGAAATACTGCACAAGACTTGTGTGCATGTGCGAAATGATTAAAAATTTTGTTAGCCTCGAAACGAGGTATTTTTCTACTGCGCATCTCGAGTTCAGTGTTCAATATCTATCGTCAGGTCTATAATAAAGAGGGTGGCCGATAACCCATCACCTTGCTTAACTCTCTTGTTAAGTGTAAATTATTCACTGAGCATTTTCTTATACTTAATACTACTTTTGTGTAGCTCATGGCCATCTTCGTTAACTTTGTAAGGTTTAAAGGCATTCCCATATCCCGCATGGCTTCATAAAGTTTTACCTTTTGCACACTACCAAATACCTGTCTAAAATCCACAAACAGCATGTGGAGATCTATATCATGCTCATCACATTGCCTGATAACAAATAACTGATCAGAAGTACCTGTATTTGAAACTACATTGGCATTCCCCTAGATTTTTTTTTGTCCAACTGTATAAGCCTATCGAGGTAAGTACTTTGTAGGCTATACAGTGCTGAATAACGTTAATGCCCCTATAATTCTTACAATCCAGTTTATTACCCTTCTTATAAACTGGGCATATTATTCCAGTGTTCAACTTCCACTCTTCTAACATTATTTATTTTATCCCGACCGTTCGAAATAGATCACGTAATTAGTTGTACAAGAAAGATTTTACGACTTGTTTATGGCCTGGTTGAGGAAGAAGATGAATGGAGAATAAAAAATAAACAGGAATAGATGAGTTATTGAAGCATGAGGATATTTGAGATTCATAACGGCTCAACGAATACAAGGGCTAGGTCGTCTAGAGCGGACGGATGCCAAAGAATGTTCTCAGGGCAAAGGTGTATAAAAGGAGAAGAGGGGCCAACCTAAGATAGGAAGCCAGGGCTCACGTTGGGTTGTAGTGCTAAAGAAGAAGAACCATATGTAAACTGACAAATAAGTGAAGCAGTAAACAAAGAAATTATTGAATAAATTAATAAACAAGCGTACAAAAAATGCATTTTATTCTTAAGTTTGTTGTATAGATAAACCTTTTTTACTGTGTACATCTTAAGTTTTTGAACACAAAAGAATAAAACGTTCTAACCAGCTACAATAGCAATATGCTTTCCCCAGTCTTTACAATTTGCCACAGACAAGGGCGTCTTCATATTAAATAGAAACGGGAAATAAAAACACCCCTTCGCAATTACAAGTTTGAAGGGTTGGGGAAAACTTGTGAAGAAATTACGTTCATTCTTGACGCCCTCTCTGTGTAGATCGTCACACGCACACAATGTTGCGTCTTCTCAAATGCATCACGACAGTCCAATCTCTCTGCACAACGACTAATGTTAACATTTTGATTACGTCTGTACAACGCCGCTGAGAACAATACACCTGTACGGCCAAGCAGTGGAGAGACAAACATAGGATTCATCGTACAGCACTGCATTTGTTGGAGCTTTCTGTTTTCAGTCTTACGGTAGACGTTTTATATTGTGGTAGTGTCTTCAGAATTCTGCAAAAAAAGTCACCGTTAATTGTTAATAAACAATCAGTAGTAGTGTTCAGTTGGACAGACAAATTAATGAAGGAATCATATGTGTGTGTGTGTGTGTGTGTGCATATATATTGCAAGGTAACAGGTAGTTAGCTGACCAAACTTGCAGAAATGATGCCTAATTAGTGATTTAATACATTTATTGACCTTTTTACAACATGATTATTGCATTAAATTTTTTTTTAAATTTATTTAATACAATGATACTTGTATTGAAAAGTTCAAAATTTTTCTTTGAAAGTTTTTTTTATTATTTTAAAACAATTTAGTTCTTAGAATTATTTTCCTGAATTGACGTCTTCCTGGTTGTCCCGGTCGAATATCTCGTTTCCGGTCTCGAGCGATCCGTCGTCTGTGTCCTATGCTCCAGCCGCCGCATCCAGGAATCGCTTCGTGTCTCGGTGTCCGCCTCAGCCGCCTCGGTCAGCAATCGAAGTTCAGTGACGGTAGTAGAAAATCTCGTACTCCGGGCTTAACCTCCACCTGCCGAAATTCACTGCTCCCTCGACGTCTACGGGCCCCAAGGACTGCATGGAATGGGTGTTGGACTATGCAAGGAACTCTCCGCAACCGCTCTCGACGAGTGCTACATGAAGACTCCCCTATTTTCCTAAACTGAAACCGCATCGTTATAAGGTGACGTCACGGTCGTCCTGCGGATAGACTTATTTCCTATACAACACATGTTAAATGTAGGAATATTCTGGAAATGCCACATGCTTAAGACTGGACCTCCGTTTTCCCGATTCTTCTAGAACATAAGTTTTCACTTACATATGAATAAATTAAATTGACCTTTTAATATTTCGTAATTGCAATAAATTGTAACTCATAGGCACGTCGACATGCACAACTTGTTGCGTGTTTACCAGTTGGCTAATTACAACACTGTTCACACATCCTTCTGATACGCGCACAACACAACACTTCGCTCAAGCACCATACTACAGTTTCATAGTCTTTATATTGTCTTATAACTAATTTATAGTATTATTCTTAATTTATAAACAATACTTTTTATGTCAACCACACCCCAATTGTCCCGGACACCTAATACGGCTGGTCATAATTATGCTTCATGCATTCACATATGGTGTGAATGTCTGTCACATTGCAATATGTGTGTGTGTGTTCAAACACTTTTTGCTACAGTTTATTTCTTGATGTATATAATATATTTAATATTTATAATGACTTTACCTCAAGATGTTATCTCCTTATTTGGAACATGTTTCGGGACGATTTGTGTTCCCATCCATCCTCAACCTTCCTAATTTTAGTCTTGTGAAGTACTTATGTGTTGGTTGGTTGTTGTTGTTATGGTTTCCTGTTGGCCTTTGGCACTTTAAATTGGTATTATTGTGTGTGATTGTGGTGTATATATTTGTATTTTGTGTATTTTCGATGTTGAGTGTTTTGAAAATTGTGTCATGTTTTGTATTGATTTGTATTTGTTCAGGTATTAGTGGAAATGTTCATAGGTATGAGTATGAGTAAATGAAACGCCTATGAGTACCTGGTCAGCCTGCATAGGGTGCGCACCCGTACTGACGTGTGTTTTTAACAATTAAGTATGTGGTTTTAACATTTGACGATCTCAACTGAGTGAAGTAATCTGATGATGGAACATATGTTCCGAAACGCGTAATTCTAAATACACAACAGAAACACATGCCGGATCTAAGGTAATTTATATATAGCATTTTCTAGATTATAGGTTATAGACCTCAATATGGAAGATTATAAATTTAATTCATTTCAAATATGACTCCATCGTACATAAGACAGATGTATCTACTTCAGAAATTGTATCTCTTCCCCGCTCAGATCATTACGTAAAAGACCCAATTCTAGAGTAGTACGCTCTTGCATCTGCTTTTTTGCTCCTGTAACAATATGTCGATTTTCTTCTGTTTCTACTTTCCGTTCCTCTGCTTCCTACTTATGTTCTTCTTTTTCCGTTCCTCTGGTTGCAACAGTAGTGCTTTCTGGCCTTTCTGTGTTTCCTGTAAGAGTGCTTTATGCGTTTCTCCGCTTTGTTGTCCTGGCTGTTTATTTTTTCCCGCTTTTTCTTCTTGAACTTTCATCATTAACTTAATCCTGTATCCGTCATCTGTACACCATTATTTATAAATCGGACGGTTCGTAATCTTTAAACAGCGTAATGAACAATCATCCACCAGAGAAATAGTTACTAACAAATTTAATAACTGTTCTAATAAACAAGTGTATGCATTCACATACCTTGTTCAATTAATCGTGCAGTTTTTCAATGCACACTGTCACTATAAATAACAAAAGTCACCGAGTAACAACTGTTCACACATCACAATTAACCATTGACACCTTACACTGAATAACTTTGTCAAAAAAATATTCAGTGTAACGCAAAACTCAAACTGGCCTCTCCTTTCAAAACACCGCTATTTATACTCAAATATACTCGCTTATGTGGCATAAGAATTTACGAGATGGTTTCACAGTGATCCCGATGATAAGTGGTCAAAAGCGCCGAGGATCCTACAGAACGTTTAATCTAACTTGCAAACACAGCTGCATGACTGTTAGGCCTCATTTATACTTCCAGGAGACAGGCGACGGGTAGCAGGTGGCAGGTGGTAAAGAGGTAGGCGTCAGGTGGTGCAGCATTTATACTTCAGACTACAGTCGAGGCACTCACTACACAAGAGATGTCGTTTGGAACACGTCAAATGTTTCTCATGCTAGAAGATGACAGTGAAGTGGAGGTTGGGAGGAGGAAATATTGTGTTCATCCGATAAACGAGTTGCGTGAAGCATTTGGTGAATTTCACCATCTGTATTTCGACTTGAGACAACAGCAATCAAGTTTTTCCAATTGATGAGAATGTCTACTGATACTTTCGACTTCGTTTTAGCAAAGGTGGAAGGAAAACTGCGGGGGAAGAAAACTTGTAAATTACCAATTACTCTTACTTCTGAAAAACTTTATGTAACTCTAAGGTAAATTAAAATAATTTAAGTAACATTTAAGTAATAAATTAAATAAGAATCGTATATTTCTTAGTTCTTGTAGTCAGCAATAAAACAACTAATATCTTTTCGTATAATAAACCTATGTATTTTTTCTTAAACAAATGATTTTTCATGAATTACAAACATTTAACATACATCGAATAATTTGTAGATAATATTTGTATAGGGTAAGCTCACCTAAATCCGTGATATTACGGATATTAGCTTACAGCTACAACATCTGTTGATTAAAAATTATTTTAATAAGTACAGAGTGTTTCCAGAATTGTGTATTTAGAGTACATAAAATGTAATAATGAATCAAACTGTTTTATTTTCTGTACAAAAAATGTATTCACTTTTATTCATCAACTGTGCTATTTCCTTCCATCTTTTCTACAGCACATCCAAGTTTTTGCGATTCGGGTCTGCATCATTCCAAATTGTCTGCACGTCATTATTTCGACACGAGAGAACACATGCAAATGCCAAAAAGCGCGGGAGACGTCTCCTGTATCTGTGACTAACTACAGCGACAGGTGGTGAGAGGTAACGTTACCGAGGAGTCACACGTCACTTCTCAGAAGTATAAACAAACCCATTCTCAACAATGTACCACAGCTGCGGGAGACGTCTCCTGTATCTGTGACTAACTACAGCGACAGGTGGTGAGAGGTAACGTTACCGAGGAGTCACACGTCGCTTCGCAGAAGTATAAACAAACCCATTCTCAACAATGTACCACAGCTGCGGGTGACGTCACCCGTCGCCTACCACTTGCCACCCATCGCCTGCCACCTGGAAGTATTTTATAAATGAGGCCTACGCATAGGCTTACGCGTTACTTCATATTTCCTTCTCAATTTTTCATTACGGTAAACTGTATATAGGAGACATTATTCACCACCACCTTAAAACTTCAAAATTACAAAATTTTAAAATAACTGGTTCATTACTTTACTTATTCAGTTTCTAAAAAGAATAAAGTTGTTGAAAACAATGACAACAAAAGCTACGAGGAACTATTAATTATAGTTTTATTAATGATAGGGAAGCGCTTAAATTAAAACTCTTATGTCTTTTCACTCTCTACACTCTTTTGTCTTGTTTTTTTTCAGTCCCTTCTTGAGTGCAGTGCAACTCCGTCTTTCTAGTTCTCTCACACAGACTCTCTTGCTCACCCTTCCTGTTTTTGTTCTTGCATGTTTTTATTGTGTCTTTCCCTTACTGTACGATGATGTCGCCTTCATCGCGTTGTAATGATCTTCTATGAAACGTTTTCTTCCGATTGTTAAGACGTGAGAAAAAGGAAGTAGCTGTTCAAATTCAGCACTACAGCCACATCGTTTTAACCAACAATCGTATCGATGTGTGTGTGTGTGTGTGTGTGTGTTAATGTATATCCACCGTCTTGTAGGCCTACTCGTCACCCACTCATCGCCATCGTTATCATCATCATCTACTCGTCGTCTTGTATGCCCACTTGTACATTGTTACAGTTATCATCATCATCTACTCGTCGTCTTGTATGCCCACTTGTACATTGTTACAACGAAGTAATTAAGCAAGTAACATTACGCACTACGCTAATCATTACATGAACTAAAAATAAATTATTTACTAAATATCGAATTGATAACCATAATTGTGACTGTTATTTCACTAAACCAATGCTTATCAACTTGTTTACTTTTGCCCCTGCCAAACGACCGTGAAAATGCGTGCCCTCTTACAGCGGTATGGATTAACAACCCTAAGCAACTGATACGCGTGGATATTGTGTTACATAAGTTACGATATAAATAACAATAAGTGTGATCCCAGCTTAAAGGGCCTTAATATACTGTACTTACAGGATAGACGAAATAAATTAACTGATCAAATCTTCAAAGTAAGGATAAACGTGCATAGCAGAGAACTTTAAAACTCTTGATGCATTTAGCAAGAGAGAGAGAGAGAGAGAGAGAGAGAGAGAGAGAGAGAGAGAGAGAGAGAGAGAGAGAGAAAGCGCGTGTGCGAGCGCGTAGTAAAACAAATGCTTGAAACTTTGTACTGAGAATTCTGGTAATAAAAATGCCAGTAGAATTTTTTTATCATCTGATAGTTTTTGATCAAGACATGGATGAAATGGAATATGTGATTTTTAAGTTATAGGAAGGCGGTTTGAGATTGCCTTTAAAAACTAAAACAAAAAGTGTTGCGTAACTATGAATTTAAGATTAGAAAAACGAATAATTATTTAGAAAACACTAGGATAATAAAAGTATGGCAAATTTTAATAAATGAACAGTTGTTTGCCAAGGAGAGGTAAAATGTAGCGACATATCTATAAAATAATTTTATAGAATAAATAATTAGCGTTGTATAACGTTAATTAAAAGAAGAAGGAGTAGATATTTCACAGCAGGCCTATAACCGAAAACATGGTGATATATGGAGCAGAAACGTGGTTTCTCAGATTATATGCCTTCAGTTTTCTGTCGGATAGAATGGGAAACAGCAAAATAGAGAAAATTGGAAGTGACACGATTAATAATCAGAAGATTATATAGGATCGTTGTTTACAATATGCGACCACGGTAGAAGCAGCATGTATTAGCAGAAAGTAGGTATCAGAGTGGTTTGAAGAAAAACTAGCTGAAAAGTATTTAATAATTGGCCAGATATTCTATGAAGGAGAAAACAGAATATTCCTCCATACGAAAAGCCAATAAATATGGATAGAAATAGGAAGTATAGAATAGATAACTATTTGATGAACAATGCGAGAAATAATTCTGTGTAACTATGTTAAAATTAAAACTTTTAGAAAGTAAGAATATATATAAGTTATATCAGTATTAATAGTTAATTTTAATTATTGAGAAAATCTTAAAATCGCAGTTTCAGAACGGCGACTTATCATGTATTCAACAACTAAACCATATCAAATCAGGAAAAATGGTGGAAATAGCAGTTCTCAGTTATTTGGTTACGTCAAGTATTAATTGTAGACTTTTGAAAATGTAGTTTTCCCAATTTTGTTCATTCTTAACAACAAATCCGAAAAACGATGCGCTTATGTAGCTGTATAATTTTTATTTTTTTCCCATAGGATTTCTCAATCTTTAGTTTGTGCCGTCTTATATTCGTTCTGATTACAATATAAAATCCATTCTACATGCTAAAGATTCTGTTCATTCATTCACATTAAACTAAATTGGAAGCATTAACAATTACTTTTATATGAGCTCAAACAAAGGTTAAGGACGGTAAAGTCCTAAGGTTTAAATATGATGCTGCGGGGCTGATAAAAACGAAGACCTGGCTTCCACACACCACGTCTGCAGCCGAACATGAGATAGGGCTAAAGGAGGGTAGCCAACTATTCCAGCTACCGATGTATTAGTACTTGGATGAGAAGAAGTAGACCAGCCGGGACCAAGAAGAAATGTTGCGACAGTGGATCATCGAACTGACCACCTCTCCATACAGCTCTCCAGTGGTGATTGTTAAAAGAAAGACAACACACCTCGGTTCTGAGTATCTGAACAAGCAGACAGAGGCTGTAGACTTACCACTGCCTTTGATCTATGAAACGATTAAAGTCCTCAGCGGGGCCAAAGTCTTCCCAACTCTGGACCTGAAGAGTGGATACTGGCGGATTCCATTAGATGGAGAGGTGAAAAAATACACGGCATTCTCAGTACCAGAGGGAGGTTGGTACCAATTCCGGGTTATATGCTTTGGGCTGAAGAATGCGCCCAGCACCTTCCATTGGATGATGTACGATGTGCTAACGAGGCTCTTCCCCAGGTCCTAGACGTAAGAGGATATGCAGGACTGTAGGCGGACATAATAGTTAAATCTGAGTTCACAAAGACCTTAGGAATCACATAATGACTCACAATGGAAAAAGAGCGTACAAGCTGAGTTAAACGGCTGTTAACACGTACTTGGTAGAGGCCGGACAGTGAAAATTGAACGCTAAGGTCTCGATGCGCAGTAGACAAACGCCTCGCTGCGAGGCTAACAAAATTTTCTTTCAGTTCGCACATGCGCAGAACAGTTTTGTGCAGTGTTTCGGAATGTGCACATCGGGCTTTGCAAACGTAGTGTATAGTCATTTACAAATTATACTGTGACGACAAAACTGTTTGTGCTAATCAGTGAAATTAGTTGTAGGCTACCTATTTACATTTTATTAGAGAACGTATTATTATATTTTAGAAAAGTGTTAATAAACTATTTCATAATTGCGCGTATATGTTTTAAATATTAGTGTGAAACGTACATTAATATGTCCCCCAAAAGTTCCAAATTGAGTTCAAAAACTCTGCATAGCCAGACTCGTGAGGTAGTGTGGAATGTGTATAATTTCATGAAGAGTGAGGCTGAAAGTGGGAAACCTCTCTTAGATTTCCATAAAGTACAAGAGCGTGTTGCAAAAGCGACGGGTATTTCTCATAGCTCCGTAAGGAGAATAATAAAGGAAGGTCAGCAGCTACACAGTCCAGATGCAGAAGCGGGAACGTCATTTAGCACACCGGAAAAGAAACACCGCGTTCGTAAACCTATAACCGGGCTTGACGATTTTGATAAAGGTGTAATTAGGAGAACAGTTCGGAATTTTTACATTGAAGAAAAGTGTCTCCCAACGGTAAAAAAGCTGTTAGAAAAATTAAAAGTATCTATCAACTTTAAAGGCAACAGATGCAGCCTAAAAATTATCTTGAAGGAAATAGACTTTAGGTGGGTAAAAACTAAAAATAATCGACCTGTGTTAACAGAAATTCACGAAATAAGAGCTATGAGAATACATTATTTACAAAACATAAAAAAATTTAGTGAAGAAGGCAGAACCTTAGTATATCAGGACGAAACATATATTCATAGCAGCTACACACTTCCGTACACCTGGAACGATCAGATTCAGCCTGGTGGATACGTAGCGTGCTCAGAGCGCCCGTGTTCTGAGCGCCAACGCTGCAATCGTGCTCTGTGCGCCGAGACTGATAAACCCGTGTTCTGAGCGCCGAGCTTATCTATGCAACATTAGACGCGATAACACCTGGCTGTCTATTCGCTGTTCGCCAACTCCGTAACCAACACTATCGGTCCTATGAAAATTTCTACAAATCATTGCTAAAAAAATTATCACAGGATTAGTAGGCTCCCGCAAATTTACTTTTCGCAGATAGTCAACTGATAGCAATATATCATTTTTTTTTTAAACAGCTTACAAACTTTTGAAAGCGATCCAAAATTTGTAAGGAGTGTTGAGAGATACTAATTCTGTCAAACAGATCTATTACAGATCGCATTTTGTATTCTGAATAAAATTTCTCAGTTGATTGTCTTATAAACTTTTAAAATTTTATTACAATTTTGAATTCAATTTTTGGCTCTTGGTGCTCCAGATCAAGAAAATTGTCGTAGTAAAGGTTGCATTAGAATTATGGTTAACATTCCATTCAGGCTAAATTCGGAAAGATCTTACATTTCTGCAGGCAGACAAATGCCAAACGGTCGACTTTAAGCTGAGGACCTGCTTGTCTCGTCCAATTACATACAAATTAAGGCATGGTTACTCGACTTACTTCTAGGAATGGAAATGGACGTTGAAAGGGAATTTATAAGTTTCTGTCTATTCTGTAGTTCACGCAAATCTAAACATTACTCTAATATTCTGTACCGGTGCTGGAGAGGTTTGAGCGTCTTGTTACAAAGATCATTGTATAGAACATCTCGTTCAAGCTAAACAAGTTCTTAAGCGCAGGTGTGTTTAAAATAATTTTTTAATTCTAAAATTAAATATTCAAATAAGTTTTTAAATATTGCTTTCAGTTTTTAGTTTTTTAAATTATTTATTATCAATTTTAAATTTTAGGCAGCTAGTTGTAACGTCGTGTTTTTTTTCTTTCTAATTCTTTTCTGATTTGATAAAGAGAATTTCAGTTAGTCAAGTTCTTTTCTGTCCGCAAGACCTACCTCAAAAGTCGCGATTTGAGCTGTAATTCTCTGCTTCAGTTTTTAGCAGTTTTAAGTTTTCCTCTAATAAATATATATTAGAGGGCGTAGAAATGTCTTCTTACTAGGACGTAGAACACTTTCTATCTTTCTCTAACAACATTCTATAAATAAAGCAATACATCTTGATTGTTCAACCACTTACGAAACGACATAGGCCAAAACTAACATGCGTAATTCGGACACATTTCCACAATCACAAACAGCAGTACTGAAATATCTAAACAGACTTGACAGCTATGGCTGCAACCATCCTGCATGTCAAAAGTATTTCTTCACTTTCTTTATAATTACCGACGAAGCGTACATTTTGAATTTTGCTGCAGAAACATTCGTTATAGTTGACATTATACCAGTTCCTTCAGAAAAGTAAATTTTTGAAGATAAGTTTCGTATTTTTTATTTTGTAAGCTAACAGACTGTGAGATAAATAGTCTTTTCAGTGGCTTAACTCTAGTATCCTTTATACATTGGGTGTTCAGTTTCGATAAAATTTTATAAGTTCCGGCAAGGTAACGAAAAGTTTAAATCTTCAAAAAAATGTTCTGTCCCTTTCCAGTCTTATTGTTACTTTCAAAATTAGTGATCAAAATTGTGTTCCGTAAGAGGTTTCGTAAGAGTCGTTGATGAAGAATTCTTTACTGTTAGCCTGATTCTGCATAGTTCCTAGAGCTTTTCTCAATTTTTTACAACGATTCACTTTGCGGTACCTATTGTGTTTCGGTACTTCTTTTACCATATCGAGATCCTCATTAGAAACTGATTGGAAATTCTGCCGGAACCTGATGAACATCTTCTTGCACTGTTTTTTTAATGCATTTGCTACTTCTGGTTCTGTTAAATTTGGCGCACAACGACTGCTCCTGTGAAGCCACGATGATTCTGTTCCTTGTTCTGATGAGCCCTCGTTAACCTGATGTTTATTATTTCGTACACAACTAGAATGCAATATGCTTGTTTGAACTTAGCTATGTATTAATAGCCCTCACGATGAATCAGAGGTTTCCCTTTAGTTGATGTAATAACCTCCATTTAGATAAAAAAAACTTCATAACTGACCACAAGTAACAGTACTGTGCGTACAACCAAATGTCAAATTACAACTAATGAAAGAGTGCGAATAACAATAAGGAAAGCGGTTAGTCAATACTCTTCAACACTCTGCGACTCCACTCAGGTAGTGTGGTAGAGATCAGTGACCGAACAACTAGGCCTATAACACTACTGACTCGAGTTTAGACTTATAAACCATTAGTCTAAATTTACACAAATCCATGTAATGTTATTTACGGTTATGTAAATACACAATATGTTCCCTTAAACAGGTATTTTTAAGAACCCGTAGACCAACCTGTGTGTAACGCAAAAATATGTAAGTACTTAGTAATATATGTTTAATTACCTTCTAATAATCTTGGTGCATTTCTACATCGCACTCTTTTTAAAAAGACTTGTCTCATTAATGTAAACAGACAGCTTACGATGTTGTATGTGATTTTCAGCTACAATTTTTATTGTCTATGTCAATTAAAAACACAAAGGGGATCAATTAATGCTGGATTAGTAAGCTGAAGTAGTAGTCCATTTACAGCTTTCATAGCATGGGCGCTCTGGCCACGGGACCGAATAAACAGTTTTAAAACAGTCTCAACGTTTTGGCAACATTTACTACCATCATTATCATCATCACCATCACCACCATGTGCGGGGTCGCGTATATGGGCAATACAAAATTAATTAATATGTAGCCTATAATGACCATTAACATGTGTCGGATGTTATAATTGTACAATATGAATACGCATAATAACAATGGTATGAGTAACCCATTACGTATGAGTAATTATATTAATCTTTATGTAGCAAATACGCACACATTCACAAAATACAGCACTCAGGTGTAGGGCAATTAATCCCTTTTGTATTGAACGTATTTAAGTAGGCCTACTCGTGATGATAAATTTTGTCTAAACGTCAACTCAACTGTCTGGTAAATAAACGAACCTGACAAAACCTTTAATCGCTTCTTGAGTCATACACATTATTAAACTCGACATAACTACTTGTGTTACGCGATTGATGTTCGTGTAAACGATTGATGACCCATGTAATAATACAAATTATATAATAATAATTAAAGTAACATTAGTATTAAATTATACTATACAATATTTATTGTCATCATCAGGACCGTTGTATGAATACAGAAGAAATATCAAACACAACAGATCAATTATTTGAGTGAACGTGTTTCTGTATGTGAGTGAGAGTGTGTGTGTGCGCGCGTGTGTTTGTAATATATGTAAATTCTCTTACGTAAGTTTGTAAAGTTCTACAGTTATTGTTTAATTTAGAATTCTCTAAATTAATGTCGGTGTTTTCAATACCAGTAGTGAGGGAAACAATAAAAATAACTTTTAATAATTTACATAATTGAACATCCCTATAATCTGTATTTAGCTATATGTTTACTATGCTATATGTTGACAGGTATATGTATAAACGTTTTCTGTACCAATTCTAATATATAATTGTTGATTACGGCTTTTTATTAATTACAAGTACCATTACATTATGAGTAATTTAAATTGTAATATTGTATAAATTATGTTCTGGGATATTATAATTTTCTCGTTGTATTTACGGAAAACATTTGTAGATGTAAAACAAACTGTTTCAATTCCTTCACATATACAATGATACACACATACGCCCTCACGCGCGCGCGCACACATAGACAGACAGACTCACATACACACACGTTCACTAAAATAATTGATCCGTTGTGTTTGACATTTCTTTTGTATTCATACACAGGTCCTGATGATGACAATAAATATTGTCGAAATGTTGATACAAATAATTAAAAATTTATGTTATACTTTTTGACCGATCCTCACAAACCCTTCACCGAAAAAATTCATTGATTGACGGTCACTACGAATTGAAGGATTTTTTAGTATTAAAAATAAAATTGTAAAATAACATACAAACAACAGAGGTAGCTCTACTGTAATTAATTAGAAACTCAAATTTTATACATAGAATATTAATTTGATTAATTTATTATTATACTTTAAATGATCTATAATATTCTTTAAATCTAGACTAGTGTACGAGACATTATAGAAATCCACATTGTGTACCTCCATTTATTTTGGTTAATGGAGGTTCTAATGTGTACATAAGATTAGATGTGGAGTTTTATTCGGTGTCAGACCACTCAGCGCACGCGCTCGCGTAATTTGTGTATAATAAATGCACGTAATACTCATGGTCAAGATTATCATCAACATCAACCGAATTGACACAATGAGACGCGTGACGTCTGATGTGACCAGAGGCGCCCTTAGATGTGCTTCGGGTGCGATCGTACAAGGCTCGAACTCTTCGGAATCTACGCGCTCATTCAAACAACAATCTCCATATTGTTCCTGCATTCTATGAATAATTTTTGCAGGAAATGTATCACATTTCTTGCGTGACGTAGTCAGACAATGGGCCATTCATTTTAAATTGATTTTTAAACCTGTTGTAAACAGATGATAATAAAACAATACTTTAACAAACGGACGCTGTGAGCTTATAATCTGTAACAAACCAATCAGTGTTGCCGTATCCCTAATGGGGGTTCGCAGATTATTATTTCGGGCGGGGTTCAACAAAAATATTGAGGGGCTAAACCTTATGTCACGTATATCCTAACAATATTTATGCACAAACACCGAATTAACCATAACATGCAAAGATGTGTGGACTGATGCATTATTGTGGTGTAATTTCCATAGATCGTCTTTTCACTAATCTTGCCGTTCCCATTGAATACGTTTAGACGTGTAACACAGCATGCCCAAAAGTGGTCGTTATTCATCATAGCACCCAAGGATAAACATTCTTGGAACACTATACCACATTATTCATTTTGTCATTCATCTTCAGCTTCAACTCATTCACGACTATCTTTGAAGCGTTGTAACATTCATAAACCTCTCGTTTATACATGCTAGATTTACCGTAAACTTTTGCAACATTTTCATCATGTCACACCACTTTACCTCGTTTTTTAAATAAAACTTGATCAAGCTCTCTAATCCTGCATTGCAAAATGTTCAGAAATGCAAACAAATTAAAACGCAACTCACTCAAATTAAACCTACTCTTCCAATATGGCTATAATTTGTGTCGATTGTTACAAAACAGGTGTACCAATGTCATGTTTTTTCAAATCAGACTATTTTAATGTGGGAAATTTAAAAATTACACGAACTTATTGATCACGTTCGCGTAATACGCAATATTAGAAAATATAAGGTGATTATTTATTTAAGAAAAATAAATAAATGATATTATTTATAAATAGCACTGTGATATTATTTTATTTCGCACTGTTGTTAATACTGTTTTTACTTACCTTGACATCAGTTCGTACTAAGAACGTTTATCCCCTTACCTAACAAGCATTATGTTAAGTCATCAAGAATGCAACGAGTTGTACGGTTCGATATCTATGGAATGTGGTATGAACATTTGGTAGAGAGTATTCTCACAACACTAAACTGAAAAGAAAATGTATCCAGTACATTTGACATGATACCTATGATACACAGAAAGCCTGACTGTTAAGCTCAGTCTTGGCTATAGCAACGGAATGGACACAGAATAGTTACGGTACAATTTTTCGCTACGTAGTTAAAATGAATCCGAACACTGGTCTGAATATTCCATACCGGATAAGATCTCAACCTGCGCTAACTTTTCATCCAGGCTCGAGTCTGGCTATATCAAAGAACCCTGCTTAAACGAAGATCTTAAAATATCGAAGAACCTCGTTTAAGCTAAATAAGATTCTTAAACACATGCCTGTTTTCAAGTATTTTTGTTTTTTTTTGTTAAAATTTTTTAAATTTATTTTCTTTTATTTTGTTTATTTATTTTTTAATTTTTTGGATATTCATAGGATATGGATATGGATGGATGTGGTTAAATTTTATTTGTACAGTTATATTTTAATTTGTCTCATTTTGTTTTTATTTAATAAACACAATTCCCGTTCCAGTTAGTCAAGTTTGATTATATAACTTAAGGCCTTTAAACATCTGTACACGTCCCCATGTTCTTGTAGCAGGGACATAATTTTTTCTAGTCGCTCATCAATTTGGATATACTTCTTTCTTCTCTTCTGTCCAGGAAATCCAACCTCAATTGCTTGAATTTGAGCTGTAATATATATCGATTCAGCTTTAAGTTTATCTATGAGGAAATATATGTTAGGTTGTCGTCTTCCTACCAGGGCGTTGAATTTTCGGTTCCAACCTCCTACTGCGTTGTTTGTTCTGTGTCTTTTTCCGCAGACATTCCACAAATGAAGTGGTACATCTTCATTATCCAGACACTGCGACACGACAGAGTCCAAAAACTCCGTAAGTTTTGCATGATTCGGGCACACTTCCACAATTTTAAACCAGCAGTCCTGTGCCGGTGTAAAACCGGCCTTTGAATAAGCTTTAGAAACATTTCTATTTAATTGTGAAAGTGAGCAAGGGCGCGCGACCTTTGTTCCTTGCAGTAGAGTGGCGCGCGCAATCGACGGCGAACGTTCGCTGTAATCTGTGGATTGCAGATTTCTCATTCACTGCTCGGCGGCAGACTACGCTTCGCCTCGCTCAGAGAATTATCCGTCTCCATCTCCGTATTGTACGACGCAGTTTCTATAACTTATGGTTGGTAAATTGACTCCCGGTAAGTTTGTCTTTGTATTTATTTGTCTTTATAAATAATTGTACATGTATGGATAATTAATTACAATATGCAACCGTATAAAATACGTAGTTATGTGTGTGCGGCCCGGCACGTTTTATGTTCAGAGAAACTTATTCTTTACTGATTTACGTAACGCCCAGTATATAGCCCATGCTCTTTTTATTATTTTCTGTAATAGTGCGAGAAGTTTTTCAAGAGTCATTGTCATGGTAAAAGTGTACTACATTAAAAATTAATGACTAAAAACTTGGTGCGCAGTCAGGCCGTGAACTGTGTCTGTGCATGCAGTAAACTGTCGCAGAGTTTGTTAATTAACTTCACAGTAGGGAATTAAGTGTGAGAGCTTCTATGTATGAAATTTAATTGACTGTAAAACATTCTCAATGCTGTGAGTGCCTTGCTGTTAAATTTTTTTTGGGTCAAATAATGATTACCGCTCTCCACGTGGCCGGTTTAACCTGCAAATTTATGTCGAACCATGTTGGCCTTGTGCAGATCACTTTAATTAAGCCATATTTAATTAGGTCTGTTCATGATTCAAATTTACTTATTCCATGGCTGATTTTTAGACTCTTTAAGCTGGTTGTAAAAACTTTAATTAATGAATATTGTGCCTTTATTGAGAGTTAGTTGGCGGCCCGTTAAGAGGTTAATTACCTTAACTCGGGTGTACATTTTTAATAGACTGTTCTCTAATTTACTTGAATGCATAGGGTTCTCGAACTAGCCGGATTCCTGGCTTGCTGATGGCTGTCCACCTGCCTAAGCTGTGAACCATGAGTAGTATAGGTATGTATGTGCTGGGACAAGGTCAATGACCCCCCCCCCCAAGTAAACAAAGATGACCTTGATCTAGAGCAAGGCCATGGTCGCGTCCAAGGTCAAGGTCACGGCCAAGGTCGCGTCCAAGGTCAAGGTCGCGACCAAGGTCAAGGTCACGGCCAAGGTCGAGGCTGGTTATGACGTAAGCAACATGATCTCCAACGGCTTGTTCAAGGAAATTACGCAATAACATGTGAACGCGTGCGGTTGACCTTTCGATTAAACCGCGCCCAAGAAAATTGCGCAATAACATGTGAATGTATGTGGTCGATTAAACCACATCCAAGAAAATTGTGTAATAACACACGTTTTCATCATGATAGAAAAGTTGACGTCCATATTTTGAAAAATAAAAATACGAATTAATCAGGATCGAACCTGTGAAACTATACATCAAATTAAGAAACAACGATTTAATCTACACGGCTAATTCGTATTTTGAATATCTTACTAAATCGTGTGAGGAAAAATGAAAATTCTTTAGTAATATACATATTTCTTTTCTTTATTTTTTCAACATAAACATTCAATTGTTATAACGTTTTTACATAATGCTGATAACTACATTTATTAATTTTTTGCTGATTATAAAGACCATTAGTAACATCAAGTATACTATCAACCAGCGAATATCTTAGTAAATCATGTGGGGAAAAAGAAAATTCTTTAGTAATATACATATTTCTTTTCTTTATTTTTAAACATAAACATACAATTGTTATAAAGTTTTTACATAATGTTGATAACTACATTTATTAACTTTTTGCTGATTATAAAGACCATTAGTAACATCATGTATACTATCAACTAGTTTAAATTGATTATGTTGTATGTTTAACATTATTTTGTACTCGTTCACCTTTTCAGGTACAAATTTAAATATTTTACAATTACACATATTAAAATTTTTAAGCCCAATATTTTTAGTATCATAAATGTTATAAACTACATTCTTCCGCCGATTATATTTGTTTCGCGTGTTAAAAACTTGTTCCATCATCCGTCAATGAATAATGACCGTAGGGCAGTGTATCTTTTTTATTATCGCAAAGGATTCTTTTATTATCTAAATTACTTAACGCCAATTTGTTACACGTAATCGTTTCAACTAAATGTTTTTTCGATCGGAATAATTTCATCATTCTATAGCTATTTATTTTATTATTATCCTTATTTATAGTTACGGGTTTATTATTTTTAAAAACGGTTTTAGAATAGACGCACTCTTTAAAATCTTCAAAGCTTATATGTTTGCTAATAACATTTTTTTAAATTCCTTTTGCTCTTTTTTTAATTTTGTTATCCGCAGTTTTAAATGTATATAATTTAGAGCGTAAACCGATAAATTCTTTAATCGGCACACCCACACATTCATCTTTAAATTTACCAATAACTTTTTTATTTTCATCCGAATAGCACGGATGATTGGGCGAATAATCTGATGTATCAAAGTGTATAAATAAATCTGAATCTAATATGTCTTTATAAAAATCTTCTGTACGAATTTCGTAAAAAAAGCTATCTGTATCTGTATATAAGAGCAAAAGCTTTTCACCATATTTTTTCTTCATTATATCGTAATGAAAATCATACATTAACGTTTTACTTATTTCTAATACGCTAAATCCGATGTATATTGGTTTATCTAAAAATAAACGTTTTTTATCCGATAATACCGCACATAACGATTTATTATAAATTATTCTGTCTTTAAATACCGGTTGTGTAATTAAATTTAATAATTTTTCTCATCACTTACAAGTTTAAGGTCAATTCTTTTTCTAACGTTCTCCATACATTTACCGAACACCGAGTTGTTTAATAATTTAAAAAAGTCTTTTTCAAAATCATTTTTAGCTTGTTTTCGTTTTTCTGTATTTAAGTCGATGTACGTTTTTAACCAAGGACCCTGCAAAAATTCTATAATACGATGAATTTTTATAACTTTTAAACCGTGTTTAACAGCTTGTTTTAAATTAATGTAATGACATATATATTTTTCTTTATTTTCTAATGTTGTTAACAATTTTTGTTGTTTTGTTCCTTTAACGCATTGATTAACCGGTAGAAACGGTAAATCGCTATGATGATCATGTAAGTGATGAGGATACTCAACGTCTACTTCTAAAATATAACCGACGGGAGAATCGTCTGCAATATCTAGTATATTTAAATTATCGTTAGGATCTTTCCAAGTAAAACCAGCATACGGCATACATTTACTCATTGCCCAACCGTACAGATTATTCGCGTCTAAATAAGTTAAAAATTTAATCGGGTTAGTTACATCAAATGTTTCTGGAATATATTTATTGTTAGCAACAGATTCTTTTTTTATGCAAACACTTATTCCCCCCCTCACCCCATTTTCAAAAAGTAAGTAATTTCATAATCAGTTAATAATTCCAGTTTAATTTTTGTATAACTTAACATTGCATCAAATGCAAAACCTGGTACTGTAAAGTAGTGTGCACAGTCTAGTTTATAAGATTGCATACAAAGAGATCTAAAATTTTCAAAAATATCACACAATAATAAAACATCAATTTTTAAATAAAGATCGCTATACTCCCCAAGAGTTTGTATATTAAAATGATTCCAAACTTTACACGCGTGTTCATAATCATCATTTCCAATTTCCGAATCATTTAGTGAACTATAAAAACAATCTTTTGGAGGTAATCTACATTCTTCCAACTTTTTCCAGGAATTCGTATATTCGTAAGGATACACACCTTTCCTGGTAACTAGCGGCATACTGTCTACAGAAAAAAATTTTCCAGTATAAAAAAACTTATCCTTAGGTAGATTATTACTGTGCTCAGCTAACGAACAATTCATAAACCGATAAGTATCAATAAATCTAATATTTAAACCCGAATGTGTTTTCTTTGCAAAAGAAATATATTTTTCTCTAGTATTAGGAATTACATGAATATTTTTTACATCATAGCCCAATTGTCGCACTATAAAATGCGAATCATAATTAGAACTACCATGTATGAAAACTGGTACAAATTTCTGTTGTTCTCGTTTCAGGTTACACGTATTACATAATACCGCACGAAATCGACCGGTTAAATGACAATGATCGCGAACTTTGGGATATAATAACGTAAATTCCTTATTACACATTTCGCAATGTGTAGCCAATTTAAATTTTATTTTATCATCTCGATTCATATGTAAAGGTATATTTTTTTTAATAAGTAAACCGATTAAATTAATTTTTTCAACTAAATATGTCATAAAATTTTCCGCAGCATTTTTACCACGATATAAGTAAGGTTCTGAAGGTAATCGGTTTCTAATACTTTCAGAGATATTGCTATCTATAACAAAATATATGCAAAAACTCATCGGAATATGAAATTCGTTAACTGTAGTAAATTTGTTTTCGGGGTTGGGCAAACAAGTACTAACAGGTTTCAAAATACATTCGAAATCTGCATATACCACAATAGGAACCCTATATTGATAATGAAAATTTTTAAATTCTAATATGTTGTTGTCAGTAGTTGGTAATGCTATTTTTACGGGCGAATACTTTCCGCAATATCTACTATGAATTTTTAATTTTTTTGACTTTTTAGTAAAAAACGAAAAACAACGTTTACATATTTCAATTACTTCTGTATGTTTTGTTAACTGTGGTCTTATTAACTTGGAAAAATCCTTTATATAACAATAATGGTAATTAGCATTATTCAATTTATTTAATACTAGAAGGTCAAAATGATTATTCTTTTCTTCCCTACACACTTTAAGAGGAAAAATTGATTTTTTTTCATCGATAGAATAAACGTTTATTGACACATTATTATTTTTTTCAAAACGAGAAATTTGGTTTAAAGGTGTAGGAAAGTCTATATGTTTAAAATCAAATTTATTTTCTAAATTAAAATAACGAAAATTAACCCGTTCAATGTGAGATCCAGTAACATAACGACATAAGATTGACCATTTAAAACAAAAAATATCATTATTTTTTGGATTTATTATACATTTTTTATTTTGTAAGAATTTTGGAAGTGGAATATATGAAGCACCTCCTAATGGTTTAAATCGATTTATTCTTAGTAAAATTCCGTCTATACAGTGAAGACTCCATCCGGAACCTTTCCCCATATATATGTTTTCATCGTGACAAATCTCTCTAATCGAATTATTTAATATCATATTTAAATTATCGTTTTCTAAAACTGGAATGTTTTTTGTTTTAAATGATCTGTCCTGTGTTTCATTTATGACAGGTTTTATGTATGTACATTCGACAACTATGTTGAATTTTATTGGACCAAACATTGAAATTATGTTACTTAAAATTGTAACTATATTTAATTTAATGTAATCTAATAACAAACAAATGTCCTTATAATTATTATTAGTGTTTTTATAAAAATATGTTTTTAAATTTCCTTTAAATGCATTCTCTATTTCTATGAAACTATTTGATTCAACAATTTGTTGTAATCTCGCCGTTTTTAATTTTAAATTTATTGATGATGATGATGATGATGATAATGATGATGCTGGAGATGATGGCGGTGTTGACCATGTTGTTGTTGACTCCAAATCTTGTACACGTGACGGTCCAGGTTGTGGTGAAGGTGTTGTTTCACGAGATGAAGCATGTTCTTCCTCAACAGTATTTCTGGCAAATTGTCTTTTTTTAAATGGCAGATTTTTGTCCATTGCAATCTATAAAAGTATATTTAAACAAACAATATTCATATAGGTTCTATAATTATAAAAATTTATTATCCTTGTATAATTCTTATACTTACGTCAGTTACTTGTTCTTTTTACGTAAAGTAAATTGTATTGTTAGCTCCTTATGTGTGTGGTTGTATTATATATCTTTATATAGTTGCGTAAAATGTAGAACAGCAGAGTGATCTAATCTTTATACTTTGAACTATTGTTGTGTAACACGCACACCGTTTTTGCAATGCAAGATAATCTTTCTTGGGCGCGGTTTAATCGAAAGGCCAACCAGCTTTTCCTATAGCGAGAAACAGTATATATAAAGCGCCTTAGAATTGTATTGTACACGCTCAAACTGCTTCAATAAGAAGAATCAGCAAGTTGTTTCTGCATTGTCTTTTATACAGCAAACTCTATTAGGTAATTATTATTTTTTTGTATACTTAAAACTTTATTTACAAATTAGTTATGTAACAAAAAACGATTATTTGTATGTTATAGAATCAATAATGGCCGCATCAATTCTTTATTTAAAAAATTATCTAAAAACGCTTATCCACCTGAAAAGTTAACTAATCAGTCTGCGGGTTTCGATCTCCGTAGTGCGTATAATTATAAAATTAATGCTAACGGAAAAGAATTAGTAAAAACCGATTTAGCTGTTAAAATACCTGACGGTTGTTACGGGAGAATTGCACCACGTTCAGGATTGGCTCTTAAATATCACATCAACGTTGGAGCTGGTGTGGTAGATAGAGATTATAGAGGGAACGTAGGTGTGGTTATTTTTAACCATTCGTCAGCGTATTTTAACATAAATAAAGGTGATCGAATCGCGCAACTGATTTGTGAAAAGATTGAAGGACCGGAACTGAGAGAGGCATCAACTTTAGATAGTACTGAGAGAGGTGATAACGGTTTTGGTTCTACGGATGGGATAAGCGGATTAAATGATAATGATGAAAATAAAGAATTATTGCTAGAAATCGATAAATTTTTAGCGGAAGGCTAATAAATTTTTTGTTTTTCTAGTAATGGACATCGCTGGACCATCTCACCACATCGAGGAACATGTTTCATTAGAAGACATCCTTAAGCTATTATATTTTTATGGACTTTCGTCTTTATGTTTATGGGAAGATGTGCTAAAGAAAATTAAAACTGATATTATCAATTCAGATGATGTAGATGTTTTTAATTTATATAGTAGACTAATAGAAATAACAAAAAATATTAGAATTGCTTTAGAATTAAAACTAGTTCGCTCACAAAAGGATTTATCACTACTAAATAATTATTTGTTTGATATTGATGAAGTATACGAATATTTAAATACAACAATTGTAAATTTTAAAGAAAAAAATATATTAAAATCGACATTTATAATTATTAATTCTTTAATAAAAAATAATATGATGTGTGATAACGATAGTGAAAAGTTTACAATAGATATAGATAATGAAGAGGAGGATGAGGATGAATTTGATAAAGTTTTTACATCCGTAAAAACTAACGAAAATGATAAAAACAATCTCCGTTTTGAACAAACTGTAATGTTTAAAGCTGGGGGAAACAAGGAAAACATTGACCACACCTGGTGAAAAAGGGGGGTATTTAATCAAAATTGAAATAATTGACACAAAAAATTTGGTAAATGTTGCTAAAAACGATAGATGGACTAAGGCCGCCTACAGGGCCACATTTTTAGTAGATTCTTCTAAAGACTTGAAATATGTTCAATTATATAAAATGATTTTAAATGTTGCGAAGAATTTGGCAAATATTAAAAATGTTAAAAAAACAAAATTTAAAAATTTTTAATGTTTTCCTTGTTTACTCGAATCTTGTATTTTTTTATTTAAAAATTGAGTGTATATTGTAAAACTTTTATGTAATAAAAAAATTTAACACAATTTTTATCTCTAGTTTTAAAAACACAATCCCCAAACATAAAACCTATATATAATTACAGATATGGAACCGACTGAGGTTTTTATCAATTTCTTCATCTTGTTGATGGTGACGATATATACGTCTCAGTCGAGGATCCAAAGACCTGTAGCCGTCGTAAGACCGATGCGTCGGCGGTTACCATCACCACCACCACCAGTACGAAATGTACGGCCACGAAGGGGACCGTCACCACCACCACCAGATGAAGAAACAATACAAATTATTGATGATGATGATGATGATGATGTTATAATAATAAACTCTTTATAACATAATACAAATTTTTTATTATTTCACATAAAGTTTATACATATTTATTTATTTCCGCTACACAGTCCCAACATCTAAGTCTTTTAACTTTTTGGTGTTTATCACATTCACTGTTCCAATAATACTTCAACCAATCGCTTATATAACAAACATTATTTAAAGCACATTTATTTACATTATGTTTATAAGGACAGTTAACACTATACACATTCTGCTGTTTCAAAATATTTAAAGACGGACATCCTAAAGTTTCGATATCGACAATTCCAGCATGTGAATTTAGTTGTGTTTCCAACAACAGCTTCTTTTCCGATCCTTTCACGTAGATACGTTTAATTTTGGATAATTTATCGAAAATCGTTTGTAGTTCAGAGTAGTCTTGAAGCCCGCAGTTCCAACTAAATCCGTGTAATCTCTCTTTAAGCCAGTTTGTATGTTTTTTCTTTTTATTTGATAAATGTTTATAATCGAATGGTGGTAAAAATAAATGATGTTCTCTAACGCCAACAAGCTTGACGTTTTCTATTTTTTGCATACACAACTCTTTAATAATAAAGTTTTTTCCGTCATCTCGGAAACCTTGAAAATCGACAACGTATTCAACCATTCTTATTGAATGCGAAAGCGTGAATACTGTAAAAATATTCTTCATGCTTCATTATAAAACGATTAGATAAGCGATTTTCTTACGGAACCAGATAACGGTGTGTATTGTATAATTGTATCATAGATAATAAGACAGTAGATTGCAGTTTTTTCGGGTATATTTTGAGATGTTTCTATTTCAAGACGAACATCTATTGAACCCGTTTTTAATGATTCATTTTGCTTAGAACAATCGATAACAAACAGAGGCGTATGAGTTATAAAATTTTCACGATTCATCATTGGCGCGTCCTTACTACCATAGTAATATGAAGATTGAAATCGTCTGTAAAATTCGTGTAAAAGTAACAATTGACCATTCAGATTGTCGTATGGATAGTATTCTGAATTCAAATATAATTTAATATTACGTAGTGATACGGAATCGAAATTTGCCGAATTCTTGTGTATATTATTTTTCCTATCAGACTGAAAGCCGACAATAACGTAACGAGGTTTTTTTGCTTGTGATGACGTTTTGACAGTCCAAGTGTGCTGCTTCGCTTGTGGTGTAGACGGATATTCATAAAGCTCCCATTTCCTAAAGGGGATCAATATAGGTTCATCACGCTCTATTATTTTAAAAAAATCATATTTTTTTTCATCATTTACATACACATATGGCATTATCCATGATATCTGTTTTATTGTAAATTTACATCCAGTCACCGATTCTGGTAAAACAACAGCGTTACTATCAGTCGATGCTCTTATTAAAACTAGTTCTTGTTTTATATTTAGCAGAATACGTTTATAATCCTCAAAGAATCCAAACAACATTTTTAATGGAATACAGAACAGGAGATCTTTTTCAGATGGTGATAGAGCCCCATATAAATTTTCATTCCAAGCGGCATTTTCTAAAGTATTAACTTCATAAGGTTTAATTGTTAATAGATTCTTCATTGTTGTCGTTATTCCAACATTTTTAATTCGATCAATTTCTGACCCACATATTTCGTATCTAATTTCATCAAATAAAAATGCCACAGCGTTTGAAACTAATTTATACGTTTGATCAAATACACCTAAATTATTTGTGTATTCTAGTAGTATGTAGAGATAGCTATCGTGTGGAAACGTAAAAACATCTTGTTGATTGATTGGTATTCTAATTTCATCATTATTATTATACGTGCTTGAAGTATACGGATGATGGGTCTGATATTTTAATCTTACTATCGCATCATCTTCATATACGGGATTGTTTAATATATTTAAAATACTACTACTCATTTTTTCGAATATTCACTTATTACTGTTAACCCCAATAATTGTAAAAATTTCTTATTTTGAGGTGTTAATCGTTTAATATTTTTATCTCTACTGATCTTATTCAGATCGTTAACAACCGTTTTATCGGTGTTACCATAGCAAAAAATAAGCCTCATTTTGTTCTCAGGTGTAGACGTAACGTTATTATCTCGTCTCTAAAATTAATCGGTCTTCCTTGTTGATCTTCTAATCTTACTGTAATACGATGTATTCTCGATGTGTTTACTGGTAAATAAATTACATTTGTTGGTATTTCAACTATTTTAAATCCTGGTGGAACCGTAGGATAAAACTCGTGTATTATATGACCTTCAATACCGTTATTAAATGAATAACTAACAAGATTGCAAACTAATCGAACGGCCTCTACTCGAACAATACTTATTGGCAAGGTTGAGCTGTACCATTTATTAGATTCAAGCACACATTCTTCAAAACCGAATATGGAGGCAAGAGAATTAGGTTTTTTAAAATCGATTAATACATTAGACAAAATTTCGCTTTTCAGCGTATTGTTATTCGCCTTTATCACCACCCGAACGTGTTCATAATTTTTAATTAAGTAATCATTAATATATGTTGCAATGTCTGATATTTCGTAAGAACCTGTAGGTAATTCAATTTTCTTATCGCTATCAAAATATAGTATATTATTTACACCTTCTTCCACGTTTGGTATTGAATTGTATGTCATGAAATCGATTAATCCAAGTTCCCATTTTTCGTTATTATTTAATTCAATTGGCGGAAAAATGTCACACTCCAATTCAGGTCCTTTGCCGCTTAAAGAAAACATTGTTCGCAAGAAATTGAAGACATAAGTGTCCACAATTAACTGAACCCAATTTTTGCTTTCGTGTATAATTATAACTAATTTCGATAGGATGTTCTATGGATGAAGAAAAATAGTTAATCAGCTCAGTAGGTGGTTTTAAATTACCAAAACTATCAAAATAATTAATTTTATTCTCATGTTTTACGTAACACACCCAATGCGTGCCTTGACCGTAAATACTGTCTAAATTAACAATACCAGCCTCATTTTTCCAAATAGCACTGTTTAAAGGTAACGTATCACGCATAAACACACCTCTAAAATTTGGAATTTTTAATCGATTAATATATAACAATAACTCGCTCGTTGAAAGCGGGCGAATTGGGATATGTTTAATTATTTCCGCCGCCGCCGATTTGATTTTTTTTTTTTAACGCCTCCACCCGTTTTTTTATACGGTCGTAAGTATAATCCTTTACCTTTCAAACATTTCTTTTTTGAAACCTTCTTCTTCTTCTTTACACCCCCACCAAATTTGCTTTTCGCCTTCATAATATTAGTTACAGCCCACGCAGCGGCTTTCTCCGCGAGCGAAGCGTCTTCTGATTTAACACGTTCCCAAGCTCTTTCAGCTAAGTCTTTATCCGCTCTAGCACGGTTGGTAGAATCTGAATATTTAGAATAGGCGATATCGTGTTGTTTACACGCCGCGTCAAGCTTATTAATTCCAGGGTCTCCTCGTTGCAAGCGTTTAGCCAACTTCGTACCTGGTCCACAATATTGATAACCCGGTATATGAAGTTCAACTGGTAATAAGTCGATTGATTTGTTAATAACAGTACCAAGAATGTCGCCCACTAGCCCGCTCCCCTCTTTATCGTTCCGATACACGCGCATTTATGATTCTTCATACAAACTCTGTACCATATATATAATATAAAATTCGTGTCTACTTTTAATAGGTTTGTCTGTTGTAAGTTCTTTATATAATTTGTACAGTATATTTAGCAATTTTTTATCATATTCGAGAAACTGATCATATACGTATTTTTTATTTACAACACCATAATCGCTTTCAGGCTCGCTAACATTAACAAGTTTAGCTTTTTTAAAATCCAGCTCACCATCGCTATTAAAATCTACTCTTTTGTCTATGTATTCTTCAACCTCATGTTTCAAAGTGTTCAAAGTATTGTCTAAAGTTTGCTTATTTATACCATCAGTTAAATCGACAGGTTCGGCCACATTAATTAATCTATTATTCTTAAAGTCGCAACACCCAGGTTGTACAAGCGAATTGGGTAATTTATTATCCACATAAAATTTATTTGCGGCGTCTTCTTGTTCTTTAGGATTTTGTAGTCGTTCGATAACGTGATTCTCAGCATCAAAAGAGTTTCTTTTTTTATTAAATATAATAGTATTGTTTCTTAAATATTCCACATTTACAACATCGAGTTTAGATATGGGTGAAGCAGCATTTGTAACACGATTATTTTTAAACGAATAAACAGAACCATCTTTCACCTTAACCGGAATTCTATTAACTAAAGAAGTTTTCATCGTATTTTCACAATATATTTTATTCGCAGCATCAAAAGGTTCTTGCGGATCGGCTAAATTAGTAATTTTTTTCATTTTAACATCGAAATGATTACCAATATTTGATAAAGTAATCGAGTTTTGTTTCACATATTTAACGTTCACAGCTTCATTATCCGTTTTCGGGTCTCCAACATTGCACAGCCTTTTGTTATTTATATTAAAATTTCCATCCTTTGTTAATTTAAACCCCTCACCCGGTGGACCGCGTTGAATTTTTGATCCTGTCACCAGTTCTCCACTATAGTGTCCGAATTTGTCAACGCTCATTTTGAAAATATGGCCTCAAACGATGCACCGTCTTCTTTTATTATCCCCGCCTCATGCAATTCTTCTATAATTGATAATATCTCGTTGCTATGACCTGAATGACCGGCACTTTGAGAAGCGATTAACAATTGTAGCCGTTTACATAATTCGTTTATATCATCCCAATAGACATAATTAGGTTTGTTGTTATTTAATTTTAATAAACCTCGACCACGATTTTCCGGTTTAGATGTTGAAATAATCGGTTTAATTATATTTTTATATTTGTAACTAGCGCTGCTTTTTACTCTATTTGTCGTTAAATTTAAATATGCGCCTGTTTTACTTATCATATGTGAATATGCGTTTAAGTCTTCTTCCGAATATAAATATGCGTCCGGGTGTTTTTTGAAAATAAGATCGTACAAACCATGCGTACCTTTATATGTAAAACCGTTGATTATAATATCATCATTTTCTTCAATTTTCATAGGGTATTTACCCAACATTAAAGTAGTACCATTCGTAAAATACGGACCAAAAACGTGATCGATATCGTGATTATCATCATCAAAAAATTTACGCATATATTGTCTCGCTAGCAGTCCTTTAAACCATATATCAATATAATGATCAATCGATTTTCGTCCTTCTGGTGTTGATATCAATTCTTCTGGTGTAGGTAACGTTTCATACGTTTTTTCTTCTTCGCGCGGTAACGGAAGCGGTGTATTCGGTGGTGCTGGGCGTTTATTCGATAATGTATTGTTTTCAGATTCATCTGAAAACCTTTTGTTTTTTAATCGCTCCTGAATATCGTCCATTTCAACATCCGCATCTCGTTCTTTCTCCTTACTTGGCGGTGTAACAGTGTTCTTTTCTTGTACTAACTTTTGTAATGGAGCGACAACGGGTCTTAACGATTTTTCTGCAAGTTCTTCTTCATCAATAATGTTTTGTGTTAAAGTCTGATGTTTCTTTCGAATATTCTTTCTTATCTTCCCAATCTCTTTAGCGAGCTTCTCACACTCGTCTAGAGAACGTGACTTTCTCGGTGCCATGATGAAAAATAATTGAACGAACAATTACAAGTCGTTAATATAGATATCAAAATCAAAACGGTAACGCCCTCCACAGTTCATATTGCTTTCTTTATCTATTACAAGGAAACCCTTTTTCCGTCGTGTCCACGCTTTTGTACAAATATCTTTAAACACTTCAAACGTCATGTCTGTATTTACGTGATCACTATATATATGTTTTAAATTTAAATCGTCCTGTTTAAAAATAATTATTAAATTTGCATTATCACGTATCAAATGTTTTGGTATTCGAACATAAGTTTGACATATATATATAACATTGTTTTTTTTATGTCTACACATTGTAAAATGGTTTCTAATGTTGTCCTGTTGCTCGCACGCTACATCGTCAAATATTATAACCGAATTTGATTTAGCATCGTCAGGATGAATCACTTGATCATTTTCAGAAAATTTATAATAATCTATTTCCGACATATCGGATAAAACCATATCTAAAAATTTATATTTTGTTTGATAGAGCGATTTTGAAAAAATATATACATTTTCAAAATATAACCCGTTAGGATCAAACAGCAGATTTAACATTAAATTTGTCTTCCCTGTGTCACTGGGGCCTATGATAAGACATCTGACATTATTTGGTAATAAATCGCTATGAACTTTGTTCTCTTTTTCTATCGATTTACCAAAGTTGCGGATACGCAGTCTCTTTGTTTGTTGTACAAACTTCATTTTGATAATAACTAATACAGATTAAATAACACGATTTTTATCAATCCAGCTATTGCTAGATTTATCATATCCCAACCACTTAACAAATAATTTATTACCTCTACGCTTTAATATTTTTTCGATTAAAAATATATCTCCAAATTTTGTTTTACTAATTTCTTGTTCGTAAAACCCCCCATCTAATACGATTCCTTTATCATCTCTTAAAATATAAGTCCTGGGTGCTGTTGGTTTAATACTATCAACTGTAAATATTTCGTTTGTCCAATTTGGTAAATAACCCTTTGTAAATACTTTCTTATATTTACTAATTCTTACTCTATCACCAACTTTAAATCTTGGCGGTTTCTTATTAAGTAGTAATCGTTTTTTATTTATTTGTGATAGGACTAACTCTTCATTATGTAAGCCTACATCTATTGGTTTCATCTTAATAGTTCTGTGTACGCTATTATTATATTTATGTAATAAGTGGGGAAGAATTTCAGTCCATGTATATTCCCCGCTAGAAGTAAACCACTTCCACATATAGTTTTTTAATGTGCGATTAAAACGTTCGATTATGGACGCTTTTTTATCAGAATAAGTAGAATAATGGTTTATATTATAATAACCAAGCAATCGTTGAACGTGTAAATTATAGAACTCTTTTCCGTGGTCGGTTTGTAAATGTTTCATTTTGTTCGCTCGTAAGATAGGTGAAAGAGCTTCCACAATATCGTTTGAAGATTTTGTTTTTAAAGGAATGGCGAACGCATATTTACTAAAACAGTTTATTATTGTTAATATATACTTATAACCTTTATTTAACTTTGAAAACGATATCATGTCTACGAGGTCGGCTTGGTACAAATCGTGAACGCCTTTCAACTCTACATTACGTGTTGGAAAATTCCGTCTGGCTTGTTTGTGTAGTTCATCGCTGATAATCTGTCTAACACTCATTATTATTCTAAATACAGTAACAAAGTGATTAAATAGGTTGAAAAATCAGTTAATAAACGCATACGATTTCTGTTATCACATTTTTTATTTACAATTGCACAGTTGCATATTTTATTTTACAATGGCGATTTATGTAATTTTACTAGTAAACAATCTGGTGATGCTTTTTGATGTTCAGTCCAAGGATCATCGGTCGCTTCCCATTCGTCAAGAACAACTTTACATTCTACACACATTACTTCATCGCTATTTCCTGTATAAAAAAATCCCGCTAATAAAAGCTTATCGGCGGCTGGTAAACGTTTTGGCCAAGCACAGAATGTGGCTTCCATCATTTCCTCAGTTGCACTAACACACATCTTTGCATCTGAATAATCTGCAATACACTTTTTAGATTTTGCATAGTTTTCATATTTGTAAGGCAAATAACGAACTCTTTTACATTTCGGATGCGAAAGTTTGTGTATAAATTGAATATGTGTGATAGTAAAATAATTTTTTGTTTTAAATCCGCACTCGCTACAAACAATAATTCTTGAACCTGGTGTATGAATAAAACCCTCGTTTTCAAAAAAATCTAATAAAAACTTTTCGCATATTGTTACCATCTTGAACCGATTATATCTTTTGTTTCTTCTTCACAGTCTATGTCTATTAGTATTTGGTAACGACATCTTTCTAATTTTTTCAACACATCTGTATATGAATAAGATACTGGAAAATGAATCTTAATTATACACTCTTTCCTTTCAAATTTGATAACATCAGCTTCAGAAAATTCGTTAATTATTAGATAACACACATCGTTAAAAGAATACTCGCCTAAACCTAAGTGATCTACAAAATAAACGCGCCAATTCAAAGCGTGCACGTTTTCCGTATCACTCTGCAAAGCCATACTGAATGTGACTTATAAAAAGAGGATATATATATACCCCGACAGAAAGCATATGATGAAAATATATAAATAGGAGATTAAAAATAAATATTTAACAACAATTTTTAAACTATAAATCTTTTATTAATTCTTTCATAAACGGTCTTATAGTTGAGTCTGGCCTGTTAGCTATAGATTTTAGTTTAGTGATTTCCCCAGGCGTCAGACGTTTTGGAGAAAAAAACCATTTATGTAGGAGACGCTCCTCCTCCTTCCGTTTTACGTTCTCATGATCCATTGAGGTGGGCTTTCGTTTTACGTTCTCTTGATCCAGCAAGCGTTAACGCCTCGGCGCGCTTTGTGTAAAATTAAATACAGTTTATGTAGCAAGTGGAACACGTGCTGTTTTTTTTTGTAATGCAAGCAGGATGTAGTTAACCGACTTACGCAACACACATTCACTTTCTGGTTATTACACAATATCGAGGTCAACTAACCGCTTAGCGCGGTATAAATATTTTTTTAATTTTTCCTTTGTATTATTAACTTCTGTATCAAATCTTTTAATTGATATAATACGTCATCATTTACGCATTCCAATCCAAACACTGAAAGATTATTTCTTTCCGTTTTTGATAGCTTGCCAGTAAATTCGTTAAACGCGAAAATCGTATTATTCTTAAAAAAATATATATTACCATCTATGAACCTAAATGACGAGTCGATATTAGGAGGTATCCCTGGAAAACGTTGAGATATATATCCCCACGATCTAATTGTAAACGAACACTCATCAACCTCTCTAAAATAATTATCGTTATGAAATATAAAAGTTTTACCTGTATAACTATTGAATACAGTATGCAATTTACTTGGTTGAATATTAAACACGGATGAAAGATATTTTGGGTAACCATGAATTAATTGAAGACTTAAAATTATATACAATTTTTCCAGACATAACTAATTTTTTAATGTGTCACTCCTTTTCTTTACTTCTTCACATTTCGGCGACCACTTCTCATGTTCATTGAACGGATCATCACCAACCTTCCAAAGACCTAATTCGAGCCCGCAGGAATAACAGCGTACTCTATCGTCCGGTCTGCTATTACCACAATCGCAACAGTCGTAAGAAACTTGCGGATAATAATAAAACCCCGCAGCTGCTAAAGCTGTTGGAGAAATATATGATAGAGGCCAATTCCTAAATGATAACCTCCTCTCATATAACTCCGTATGTGATTTATCAGGAGCGGATACACAATCTGCAATGTCAAATTTCACTCTTTGGCGGGTAGACGTAGAATCGGTCATACTGTGCTCTTTAAATAGACCGTTCTCCTTATTATCACCTGTTGACCCATTCTCTTCCTCCATTATACAATAAACCCAACGTTCCGCGTCACGTTTTACTACAGAATGACAATCGTCACATATAAAAAAGTAATATATTAAAAACGCGTATTTTAAACGCTATCTGGAAACGATTACATGTAAACACGCGAACCCGAAACACGCGTACGCCAACTTTTCTATCATGATGAAAACGCGTGTTATTACACAATTTTCTTGGGTGTGGTTTAATCGAAAGGTCAACCGCGCGCGTTCACATGTTATTGCGTAATTCCCTTGAACAAGCCATTGGAGATCTTGTTGCTTACGTCATAACCAGCCTTGACCTTGGCCGTGACCTTGACCTTGGAGGCGACCTTGACATCGACCTTGACCTTGGCCTTGCTCTAGGTCAAGGTCATCTTTGTTTTCTTCCGGGGTCAAGGTCATCTTTGTTTACTTCCGGGGTCATTGACCTTGTCCCAGCACATACATACCTATACTACTACCATGTACAAGATCTTATACGAAGAGGGAGATGGAGACTGATTTTCTATGTTGCACTCGCCAGCACTTATAAGGTGATATTCATGCATTTATTTCATTTTTTGGGGCCGGGCCGGCAGTGTGCCCGTTTACTGTAAATAGTCTTGAAGCCATGGGACCGCGTGTCCAGACTGTCTACCGGGAAGTTGAGCAGTGATCATGACTCTGAACACTATAATTTGAATTCAAGAACACTTTTATAACTCATTTACATAACACTAAATGCAATGCATGTAAGTGTGTGCTGCACTGGGGGAGCGTGCCAGAGATATTTTACTCTTGTACTATTTTACAGTTGCTTCTCATTTTCATTTTACTCTTTACAAAATTTAATTATTGCTCAGTAGCTCTGTTCCGGCTGGAACAGCTGTGTATAAGTTTTAATTGACTATGGGTTTCACATTTAAGGGCTGGGGGGGCTTTCATGTGTTTTTTTTGGGACGTTTTCAGGGGTTACAAAAGGGGACTTAGTTTTTCGCTGACACACGCTGGTGCAACCTCAGACAGGTTGAATGCCTGTCAAATTTTGTCAACTACATGTGGGCGCGCTCCCACAGATGCCAGAGCACAACCATCTTATTGTATTCTTTTCTTTTAATTATTTTATATAGTCATTTGAGGCTAATAGAAATAAGTTACTAATTTTCTGGAAATATTTTAGCTGATTTTGCCCCTTGCACAAGGGCTAAACTGATTGTTTTCTTAACTGGCAAACACATATGGGTTGACTTCCCACTTATAGGATTTGCTGTTTAATTTTTGACTATTAAACATGTATTCATCATTTTCTTTTTTGGGTAAATCATATATTGTCAAAATCTTCTGAAATAGTAAAGCCTCAAGCAATTAATTTCTGTTTATTGAAGTACATAAAGATTTTAATTCCTTTCGGAATTTTGTGAACTCAAATAACTGTTTAGAATTCTATAAAAGCTGTTTGAAAGTAGGTGATGTAGTTCTGTCAATTTTTACTTAATGATGTGAAAGGAACTTAAGGTTCACACGCTCATGATGGGTCATTGATCAATGGAATGCTAGACAAATGGGCGGTCCGGTTTTAATTATGCGTCATGAATTATTATCATCCTTCCTGGGGTTTTTGCTTTTATGTAATTCTACTGAACGGGTTGCCGACGGGCGTATATTCTATCACTGCTGGGTATAAGATTGTAGTTACTCTACCTGTTAGGTGGGTGCATTCCAGGGGCATGCGTGTTAAAATTAATGTAATTGTGAGTTCGTGTACCTTATGTTCTGTGTGTGTTGTTATGTGTCTGGCTAGCCATGAGATGGGAGAAAATTTTATAATTATATATATACAGGTGTTCACTGATTTATATACACTTGTTGTGCTTAATATTATACACATTTGTTATGCTTAAGATTTATACACACTTGTGATGTTTTATATTTATACACATTTGTTATGCTTAAGATTTATACACACTTGTGAGGTTTTATATTTATACACATTTGTTATGCCTAAGATTTATACACACTTGTGATGTTTTATATTTACACACATTTGTTATGCCTAAGATTTATACACACTTGTTATGTTTTACCCATATTCATACTTGTGATTGGGCATACATGTTGTTCTGGTTTCATAATGTTAAAGCAGGGCATGAAATAAAAATAAATTGTTATCGTTCTGTTACAGCTGAGTTTTATTGCAAGTCCCGTCATACTGGACCCAGCATAATTTTTGCTTCTCTAGGCTTCGGCCTAGTCCTAATTAACTTGTGGCTTCTCTTTCAAAAAAATATTAAAATAAATTAAGTTGTTTTTATACTAAAAAAAAAAAAAAAAAAAAAGGAAAGAGGGGTTACAAATGGTAGCAGAGCGTGGTTTATAAAGTCTGCTACCACAAATGGTAGCTCAGAGCGTGGTTCATTCTAGGCTTGAACCCTTGAGTCCTGCTGTGTGACGGGGCTTGCAGACTCGGAAATATTTATGCGATTGTTGTGACATAGTTGATATAGGCCCGTGTAGGCTAGTTATAAGTTGTTTAATTTGTGAGTCGGGTCGCACCACTGAGGCGGTTAATGGTGTTTAAAAATTTTTTTGATAGCTTGTACGGCCGGGGAGTCTCAAGCGTGGCCTGGAAGATGGAATGTTAATTAGGGTCGGTGTTTAGCGCGGTATATTGACGGGATGCGGTATGGCCCGATCGGAAATCGGTACCGGAACCGACTTGTGTCCGGTTGATGTCAAAGTATTTTTTATTCCCGAATTAGGACTTTTAGTTAATGGTTAGTTGGTTGTTGTGATTTATGTGTTGGTACGACGTGTGTGGCGAGTTGCTGTTTGCTGTTATGTGTGTGTAGTATTGTTGTTTGTCTCTTGTCTCCTTCCGTCGTGGATGTATGGTTCAGGATAGGCCAGGTATCCGCAGCGCTAGAGAACCCGGGGGTCTACTCAAAGGAAGGACAGTACTTGAGTTTTTCCGATTCTTGTTAAAATGTTTTTGTAGGTTATGTTTGTGTTAGGTGTTTAGTGGGGATTTGTTTATGATTGTTTGTTTTGTTGAATTGTGCAATTCTGGCGGCGGTATGCTATGAGGAATTGCCCCACCCTCTTACAGGCGTTCTCCAGAAATTTCCGGTGGTGAATGGATTTGATGAGGACCAGCTGTTGGTTTTCTTGGACTTGGTCCTGCAGGTGGCAGATTTCCCAGGGGTGTCCGATGGGGAGGTCTTGTTTCTTATATACCCGTATTGCCGGAGTACGTTGGCTGATCTGGTCACCAAGGCTCTGCGTCGGGGTGACAGTGTTGATGCTTTCCATGGGGAGGTGTTGAACTTCTTCCTACCCATTCGACGACGCGCCAAGCTTGAGTTGGAAAGATTCTATCGCCCACAGGCCTACGGAGAGGCGTTAGGAGACTTCGTGCGCGATATACGGAAAGCTGCCCGGGTGTTAAGATTGGGGTTGCCAGAGACGGAAGTTATCCAAGCGATTCTAGAAGGACTGATTCCCCAGGAGAGATCTCGTTTGGCATTCGCGGACCGTCCACGTTGTTTTGCGGACCTTGAGCGACTGTGTGTGCTTTCAGGAACGGTCAAGGAGGTTGGCGAGTCCCGGGAAAAAGAGGCTACCGAGGTCCCATACTCCAGCGGTTCATCAGGAAGAGCCAAAAGGGACAAACATGGTGGCTGGAGGAGAACACAAGAGACTGTTAGAAAGCCTGAATATTCCGGAGGTGATGGAGGCTATAAGGGGGTGGCAAGTGTGAAGACGGTAACAACAGCTACAGCACGGAAAACAAAGAAACATGAAATTAACAGGGGAAGAAGAAATTATGTTAGGGAACAAACATCGGCCAGCAGGGAGCCGGTGGTTAGGCGCCATTCTTATTTGGAGAAGAGGGAAGCTTTGAAGGTTCCAGAGGAAGTACAAGTGCCTAAGAGAGTAGTAGATGCAGAAGAGGAAGCAGAAGTAGAAGAGCGGAATTACTTCGTGGGAACAATACAAGAGGATAAGAACACGTCAGTTAAGACGGAGTTGCAGGACTCGAAGAGGACGTCATGGTTGAATCCAGAGGCCGCAGAATTTGTTCCAGTATTTACATCTCGGTTCGTGACGGATCCAGATCCGGTAATATCGTCATCGTCTACGCAGGGACATGAGAAGTCACTTGAGAGTGTCGCTTTACCATCGCCAGTAGAAGTTAATTTAGTCATTGCACATGAACCTGGACAGCTGGATTCCAGGGTGGAAGATGTTGAGGACGTTCTAGTTGCTGAAGGTGGTCAAGGAGTGGAATCGACAGAAGAGTCAGAAGAGCGGTCTGCAGATGCTGCGCAGGTGAGTATAGTTGTAGGTGTTAGGGAGACTGTAGAGTCTGAAGTTGCAGATGGACACAGGGATGTCCGGGCTGCGAGTGTTTCTGAGGTTGTGGATGGACAAGGGGATGTCCATGCCGCAAGTGAGGTAGAAGTTGAGGAGAAATTTGGTGGCAGCGTTGTAGAGTTTGTGAGTGAGAGTGATGTAGTGTGTGAAGAGGTGCAGACGCCTTCTGTAAGTAGTGTTGAGGATTCCGAGGAACGGGAGGAAGTTTCAGGTGGACCAGGTGAGCAACTAGAGGAGGACGAGGATGTGCAGTGTTCAGAGGGTGGTAGTGGCGATGATGTTGATGATAAATGTGTTGGTGAAAATGAGATTGGAGAAGAGGTTAGTGAAGAAGTTTGTGAAGCGGCTAGCGATGAGTGTCATGAAGAAATTGGTGAGGAGCTGAGGGAAGATGCTTTTGAAGAGGGATCAGAGGAGCAACGGGAAGATGCTGAGGAGGTGCAGTGTCAGGAGGTCGGTCTGGATTATGTGCACGAAGAAGGGGAAATTGTAGAAAAGGAAGAAATTGTAGCAGAGGAGTTAGACGACGAGCATAATCCAAAGCGGAGTGAAAGTAGTGAGGTAAGTTGCCTTGATTCTGATTCCGAAGAAACCAGTCAGTACAGCTCAAAACGAGATAATTTCTTAGAGAGTGGTGTCCGAAAGGAGCGAATACCTAAAGTGCATCATAGAAAGGTAAGAAGAAGAGGTTAACGGGTAGCGGGTAGATGTTCCCCACACTCCCAGTGGTGTTCATCTATTTCAGGGTTGCGCCCCTGCCCACGCGAGCCTTGGTTTCCTCCATTCATCCTCATTTTCGGAGGGAACCAGGTCCTTACCCTTAGTCCTAACTATTGACCCGTTAATGATCCTTGCCCCATTTCATCTTCCCGATTTTCCTACCCCTGCCCTTAGGAAAAAAAAAAAAAACTATTGATAAGGAAGTGAGTAGATTGTGGTCCTCGAGATGGCCGTGGTCTTTGAGATCGTCAGTTTCCCCTGTTTAAGGTTAGGTGGAGTGATGGTGTGCTGTTGTTGGTTGTTTATAGTTGTTGAGGTTGATGTTGTTCATTATAGGGTCCGAGCCATGCCGCATTCTCCGGTTTTCCTGGTGTTATTTTTGTTGAGAGAGAAAGTTGTGTAGTAGGTGCTGTAGAAAAGTAAACCCCCTCTAGTTATGGTGTATTTGAATGAGTAAATGATGGGATTAATTTTCGTGTGCCCTTGGTGCGGTCCTCTCTGTCTGGCTAAGCGGGGCCGTCCGCCCTTGTGTAGGGAAGTGGGCCAGCCATATGGCAAGGTTGGAGATGCCTTGTCGGTGCATGTGGCTGGTCGGTCCAAGTGAGGGACGAGGAGTAGCACGGTCGCTCACATATCAAGGTGTGAGATGCCTTGTTGGGTCTTAGGACGAATATGTGAGTGGGACCGGTGGGATTAGGTGATGGTCACAGGAGAGGGTGACGTGTTGGGGCGGTCCCGTGGGGCTGGCAGGGCGGAGAGGGTCGCATGGGGATGGCTGTTCTCCTGGGAGCAAGTGCCACCGGGCCAACTTACCCACGATGTCCACCGGAGTTTTTAAGATGGGAGTACACTGCAGGGTACTTTCCCGAGTTTTTGAGTGGGGCAACCGGGTTGCCCTTTCGGGGTGGGGGTGTGCCGGTGTAAAACCGGCCTTTGAATAAGCTTTAGAAATATTTCTATTTAATTGTGAAAGTGAGCAAGGGCGCGCGACCTTTGTTCCTTGCAGTAGAGTGGCGCGCGCAATCGACGGCGAACGTTCGCTGTAATCTGTGGATTGCAGATTTCTCATTCACTGCTCGGCGGCAGACTACGCTTCGCCTCGCTCAGAGAATTATCCGTCTCCATCTCCGTATTGTACGACGCAGTTTCTATAACTTATGGTTGGCTAAGGCGTAAATTGACTCCCGGTAAGTTTGTCTTTGTATTTATTTGTCTTTATAAATAATTGTACATGTATGGATAATTAATTACAATATGCAACCGTATAAAATACGTAGTTATGTGTGTGCGGCCCGGCACGTTTTATGTTCAGAGAAACTTATTCTTTACTGATTTACGTAACGCCCAGTATATAGCCCATGCTCTTTTTATTATTTTCTGTAATAGTGCGAGAAGTTTTTCAAGAGTCATTGTCATGGTAAAAGTGTACTACATTAAAAATTAATGACTAAAAACTTGGTGCGCAGTCAGGCCGTGAACTGTGTCTGTGCATGCAGTAAACTGTCGCAGAGTTTGTTAATTAACTTCACAGTAGGGAATTAAGTGTGAGAGCTTCTATGTATGAAATTTAATTGACTGTAAAACATTCTCAATGCTGTGAGTGCCTTGCTGTTAAATTTTTTTTTGGGTCAAATAATGATTACCGCTCTCCACGTGGCCGGTTTAACCTGCAAATTTATGTCGAAGCATGTTGGCCTTGTGCAGATCACTTTAATTAAGCCATATTTAATTAGGTCTGTTCATGATTCAAATTTACTTATTCCATGGCTGATTTTTAGACTCTTTAAGCTGGTTGTAAAAACTTTAATTAATGAATATTGTGCCTTTATTGAGAGTTAGTTGGCGGCCCGTTAAGAGGTTCATTACCTTAACTCGGGTGTACATTTTTAATAGACTGTTCTCTAATTTACTTGAATGCATAGGGTTCTCGAACTAGCCGGATTCCTGGCTTGCTGATGGCTGTCCACCTGCCTAAGCTGTGAACCATGTACAAGATCTTATACGAAGAGGGAGATGGAGACTGATTTTCTATGTTGCACTCGCCAGCACTTATAAGGTGATATTCATGCATTTATTTCATTTTTTGGGGCCGGGCCGGCAGTGTGCCCGTTTACTGTAAATAGCCTTGAAGCCATGGGACCGCGTGTCCAGACTGTCTACCGGGAAGTTGAGCAGTGATCATGACTCTGAACACTATAATTTGAATTCAAGAACACTTTTATAACTCATTTACATAACACTAAATGCAATGCATGTAAGTGTGTGCTGCACTGGGGGAGCGTGCCAGAGATATTTTACTCTTGTACTATTTTACAGTTGCTTCTCATTTTCATTTTACTCTTTACAAAATTTAATTATTGCTCAGTAGCTCTGTTCCGGCTGGAACAGCTGTGTATAAGTTTTAATTGACTATGGGTTTCACATTTAAGGGCTGGGGGGGCTTTCATGTGTTTTTTTTTGGGACGTTTTCAGGGGTTACAAAAGGGGACTTAGTTTTTCGCTGACACACGCTGGTGCAACCTCAGACAGGTTGAATGCCTGTCAAATTTTGTCAACTACATGTGGGCGCGCTCCCACAGATGCCAGAGCACAACCACCTTATTGTATTCTTTTCTTTTAATTATTTTATATAGTCATTTGAGGCTAATAGAAATAAGTTACTAATTTTCTGGAAATATTTTAGCTGATTTTGCCCCTTGCACAAGGGCTAAACTGATTGTTTTCTTAACTGGCAAACACATATGGGTTGACTTCCCACTTATAGGATTTGCTGTTTAATTTTTGACTATTAAACATGTATTCATCATTTTCTTTTTTGGGTAAATCATATATTGTCAAAATCTTCTGAAATAGTAAAGCCTCAAGCAATTAATTTCTGTTTATTGAAGTACATAAAGATTTTAATTCCTTTCGGAATTTTGTGAACTCAAATAACTGTTTAGAATTCTATAAAAGCTGTTTGAAAGTAGGTGATGTAGTTCTGTCAATTTTTACTTAATGATGTGAAAGGAACTTAAGGTTCACACGCTCATGATGGGTCATTGATCAATGGAATGCTAGACAAATGGGCGGTCCGGTTTTAATTATGCGTCATGAATTATTATCATCCTTCCTGGGGTTTTTGCTTTTATGTAATTCTACTGAACGGGTTGCCGACGGGCGTATATTCTATCACTGCTGGGTATAAGATTGTAGTTACTCTACCTGTTAGGTGGGTGCATTCCAGGGGCATGCGTGTTAAAATTAATGTAATTGTGAGTTCGTGTACCTTATGTTCTGTGTGTGTTGTTATGTGTCTGGCTAGCCATGAGATGGGAGAAAATTTTATAATTATATATATACAGGTGTTCACTGATTTATATACACTTGTTGTGCTTAATATTATACACATTTGTTATGCTTAAGATTTATACACACTTGTGATGTTTTATATTTATACACATTTGTTATGCTTAAGATTTATACACACTTGTGAGGTTTTATATTTATACACATTTGTTATGCCTAAGATTTATACACACTTGTGATGTTTTATATTTACACACATTTGTTATGCCTAAGATTTATACACACTTGTTATGTTTTACCCATATTCATACTTGTGATTGGGCATACATGTTGTTCTGGTTTCATAATGTTAAAGCAGGGCATGAAATAAAAATAAATTGTTATCGTTCTGTTACAGCTGAGTTTTATTGCAAGTCCCGTCATACTGGACCCAGCATAATTTTTGCTTCTCTAGGCTTCGGCCTAGTCCTAATTAACTTGTGGCTTCTCTTTCAAAAAAATATTAAAATAAATTAAGTTGTTTTTATACTAAAAAAAAAAAAAAAAAAAGGAAAGAGGGGTTACAAATGGTAGCAGAGCGTGGTTTATAAAGTCTGCTACCACAAATGGTAGCTCAGAGCGTGGTTCATTCTAGGCTTGAACCCTTGAGTCCTGCTGTGTGACGGGGCTTGCAGACTCGGAAATATTTATGCGATTGTTGTGACATAGTTGATATAGGCCCGTGTAGGCTAGTTATAAGTTGTTTAATTTGTGAGTCGGGTCGCACCACTGAGGCGGTTAATGGTGTTTAAAAATTTTTTTTGATAGCTTGTACGGCCGGGGAGTCTCAAGCGTGGCCTGGAAGATGGAATGTTAATTAGGGTCGGTGTTTAGCGCGGTATATTGACGGGATGCGGTATGGCCCGATCGGAAATCGGTACCGGAACCGACTTGTGTCCGGTTGATGTCAAAGTATTTTTTATTCCCGAATTAGGACTTTTAGTTAATGGTTAGTTGGTTGTTGTGATTTATGTGTTGGTACGACGTGTGTGGCGAGTTGCTGTTTGCTGTTATGTGTGTGTAGTATTGTTGTTTGTCTCTTGTCTCCTTCCGTCGTGGATGTATGGTTCAGGATAGGCCAGGTATCCGCAGCGCTAGAGAACCCGGGGGTCTACTCAAAGGAAGGACAGTACTTGAGTTTTTCCGATTCTTGTTAAAATGTTTTTGTAGGTTATGTTTGTGTTAGGTGTTTAGTGGGGATTTGTTTATGATTGTTTGTTTTGTTGAATTGTGCAATTCTGGCGGCGGTATGCTATCAGGAATTGCCCCACCCTCTTACAGGCGTTCTCCAGAAATTTCCGGTGGTGAATGGATTTGATGAGGACCAGCTGTTGGTTTTCTTGGACTTGGTCCTGCAGGTGGCAGATTTCCCAGGGGTGTCCGATGGGGAGGTCTTGTTTCTTATATACCCGTATTGCCGGAGTACGTTGGCTGATCTGGTCACCAAGGCTCTGCGTCGGGGTGACAGTGTTGATGCTTTCCATGGGGAGGTGTTGAACTTCTTCCTACCCATTCGACGACGCGCCAAGCTTGAGTTGGAAAGATTCTATCGCCCACAGGCCTACGGAGAGGCGTTAGGAGACTTCGTGCGCGATATACGGAAAGCTGCCCGGGTGTTAAGATTGGGGTTGCCAGAGACGGAAGTTATCCAAGCGATTCTAGAAGGACGAGGAAGAGGAAGAGGAAGAGGAAGCAGAAGTAGAAGAGCGGAATTACTTCGTGGGAACAATACAAGAGGATAAGAACACGTCAGTTAAGACGGAGTTGCAGGACTCGATGAGGACGTCATGGTTGAATCCAGAGGCCGCAGAATTTGTTCCAGTATTTACATCTCGGTTCGTGACGGATCCAGATCCGGTAATATCGTCATCGTCTACGCAGGGACATGAGAAGTCACTTGAGAGTGTCGCTTTACCATCGCCAGTAGAAGTTAATTTAGTCATTGCACATGAACCTGGACAGCTGGATTCCAGGGTGGAAGATGTTGAGGACGTTCTAGTTGCTGAAGGTGGTCAAGGAGTGGAATCGACAGAAGAGTCAGAAGAGCGGTCTGCAGATGCTGCGCAGGTGAGTATAGTTGTAGGTGTTAGGGAGACTGTAGAGTCTGAAGTTGCAGATGGACACAGGGATGTCCGGGCTGCGAGTGTTTCTGAGGTTGTGGATGGACAAGGGGATGTCCATGCCGCAAGTGAGGTAGAAGTTGAGGAGAAATTTGGTGGCAGCGTTGTAGAGTTTGTGATTAAGTTGTTTTTATACTTAAAAAAAAAAAAAAAAAAAAAAAAAAAAAAAAAGGAAAGAGGGGTTACAGTCCTCTACTAAATCAACAGGCATAAGAGCCAATGCTGCAACCATCCTGCATGGCAACCGAACTTCTTCATTTTCTTTATAATCATTTACAAGGCCTATATTTTGAATTTTACGCCACAAATATTGTGTAAAATAAAAATAACAGCCGGTCACCTCCACGTCTGGAAACACATTCGTTACAGCTGTAATTGCAGCAGTTTCATAGTCCGACATGACTTTTTGAGGAGACCATCCTTTCTCCTTCAGAAAATTGAATAGTTGATGATATGTTTCGTAGCCTATTTTTTATTTTGCAAGAGAACATACACTACTGGATAAATGTTCGTTTCACTAATATCACTTCCAATATTCACACTTATTGTGTACAACTGAGTGAATTATTTTGATGAAATTTTAAAAGTACCGTCGAGGTAGAAGTATAAGTCCTCAAAAAGGTTTCTACCCCATTGCACCCAAAAACTAGCATTCTTTCACTGTTGTTTTCAAAATCACTAATAAAAAATGGCGTTCCGTCAGCAAACGTTTTTAGAGAATCGTTGAGGAAGATTTCTTGGCTGCTGGACGGATTCTGCGTAGTTCCCAGCGCTTTCCTCCTTTCCTTACAAAGGGCCGACTTCACATTGCTGTATTTTGGTATTTGGGTCAGCATATCGAGTCCCTGATCGTAAAGTGGCTGGAACTCCTGCCGGAATACCTGGTGAATCTCAGTGTTCAGTTCTTCTCGCGCTCGTTTCCTGCAGTTTTCTAGTGCTTTTGACACCACCGTTTCTGCCAAATTTTGTACACAAAGTGCTCCTGTGATTCCACGATGATTCCGTTCCTTGATTTAATGGACCCTCGACACGTTGTTGATTTTTCTATCGTACACACCCAGAACGTAATACACTCATTCGAACGTTTGATCCTGTACTGATAGCCTTCGTGAAACAATAATTTACTAACTACTAAAAAACTGGACACACAAAAGATACAAGAACTAATACTCTTATTGAAGACTATTTTACAACAGAATTACTTCACATTCGACGACGGTTATTACTACCAAAGAGACGGTCTCGCCATGGGGTCACCGCTATCCGGCATATTAGCAGATATATATTTAAATTATTACGAAAACAATTTCTTTTTCAATAATAACATATTTTCAAATAATATCATTTATTACGGCCGATACGTCGACGACACATTTTTAATATTTAATGGTTCTCTGCGCCAATTGAACAACTTGAAGAATGTTTTAAATGCAATAAATAACAATATCCAATTTACAATGGAAACCGAGACCGAAAATGAAATTTGCTTTCTGGACTTAACAGTCATCAAAAATAGAGATAACCTGAAATTTAAAATATATCGTAAACCTACTACTACTGACGTAACCATCCACGCTGAATCACATCACCCATATCCACAAAAATTAGCTGCTTACAATAGTCTTGTATACAGATTACTATCCGTTCCTCTTGAAAAAGATGATTATAACACTGAGCTAGATATAATTAAACATATCGCCACGAAAAATGGATATGATCATCATATTATAGATAATATTGTCAAGAAACAAAAAACCAGATTATCGAGACAAACACATAGTGTGCAACCAACAACCAAATATGTATCTACCATATTCACAGAAATAATGCCAAAAATACTAACTCCTACTTTTCATAAAATAGGATATAATATAGTTTTCAAGACCCGCAATCAAATATCAAATCTAATACGACATAAACGTCATGTCCCCATTAAGACAAGAACAGGTATATATAAATTAACATGTGACGATTGTGATTGTTACTATGTGGGTCAAACGGGGCGCCCATTTATAAAAAGATTTAAAGAACATACCCCTCACAAATCAATTAGTAAAAATATCGGCTCCCTAGATAATATTAAATCCAATTATGCTTGACATTTGATAGATAATAATCACTCATATAGAAGTTTTGACACAAACTTCATAACCCTACATTTTTGTGACAAAGGACTCAGGATGAATGCACTTGAAGAATTTGAAATATACAGGGGTCATAACAACCCTGTATATAAGAACAACATATTGAATGATAAATTAAATTTCAAGAGCAACCCGCTATATGATACAGCAATACTAGCGCTCGCAAAAACAAAACGTTGAAAAGTTACACTACTCAGTATCGATCGGTAATCGCGTGGTGCACCACGACAACAGTGTTATTCCTGTTTTTGAACATTAATTATTGACAATGAGTTTACATATGTGTTTTTATTTTAATTGGATTTTAATATATGACGACCTCTTTTCGAGCAAGTGTCTGAGGATGGGTCAGATGACCTGAAACGCGTCACGCTAATATTATTCTAAAGATAAAAGTCACAAGACGGACAAAGGTAAGAAAATAAGAAATTCGTGAAGAAGTAGAGGCTTTCCTTTCTTCGAAGTAATGATCTCCATTTATATCACAAAAGTCTAAAAATTCACAGCGTTAACGGTATTGTCTCACAACGATTGTCGAGCCACAACTATATATTGTAACGCAACAGAAATGCTGGCATCCATGTTACATAAAAATTAGGTTAACAAAATAATAAACAAGTCAATATCTAACCCCATGATAAAACAAAAGTCTAATAATTACATTTATAATTATAGATAAAAATAAATAAGGATGCAAGGTAGAATTAACGAGAATAAACAAACCTGTAAGTTAGATAATAGTTAATGATCTATGTTCAGTGAAAAGTAAACAAAAATGAAACAATAATTTACTTTATAGCAATAGCAAGTAAGGATTTTGAGTTAAATGATATTATTTTGTGACAACAAATGTTATGATAAAGTTTATGTTATGTTATACCAATTACGTGTTGAGTTAATGAAAGGTAATGAAACAAGATGTATTATTCAATTACTGTTGTAGAATGAAGTGTGAAGCAGCTAGTTAGCGTTAATAGATTTGAATTTTCGTATATGTGATCCATAGGTCAAGATAAAATTGTCATTAGATATGGAAAAAATAATTGTTTATGTAAATGTTAATAGTTAAGATTTGATTATAGGTATGAATTTATGTAAAAGGGCTATAGATGTTTACCAGTTATAAATACAGGTAGATCCGTTTACAATAAAAGGCCTAACAGCCAAAAACACTATATAACCACTCATAACATAAAGGTTAGGTACATAAATTAATAATAATTAATGAATACGGTTTGAAGAGCTAGAAAAAAACATTAAATTAGTAATGATATATAATAAACCATATCAATTTATACAAATTATGATAATGCCATAATGCCATGATATCGATTGATAACGTTTAATATCGAAAAGGTAGTAAATATAAAAGAAACAGGCTCATATCAAAAAACCAGCAGAATATGTGTAGAAAATAATAAACCAACTATCGGTAAAGTTACATTCCGATATGATAGCAAATTAATAAGGAATAGACAAAAAATATATGAAATAAACACTATATACAAAACATGTAAAAGGAAGAAAAATCATGTGTTGCTATGGACTACAGGAAATGAAGAAGTTGTTGATTTTCAATTATTGCCTTTTATGATCTGAATGTGATGAGATTAAAAATCTAAGAAATAACTCATATAATCGGAATATTCTAAAATATTTGACACAGTTATAATACACAAAATACTAAAGATAATATTCTTGAATCTTGCCAGTACAGTTTAACCAAACAAGACTATAGTATGAAATCACAATAGAAAATAAATAACTGGGTTCTACAAGGAAGGACTTGAATTGTCCCATATCCGAAAGGAATTGACGATATATTAAATCAAATAGAAAGAGTTAACTGTATCACAACTAATAATATATATTACACTAGAACTTATAACCTCTCAAATACACGGAACATCACTAATTGCTTCAACCGAGAGAAGAACGTATTTGGATCCAGGAATTGCAGAAGAAGGGCTGTAAATCAATCCAGAGAGCTGTATTTCCGAGGTGGACAGGACAAGAATTCCATTTTATTAAACCGAAGAAAGAATATTGTACGGCATAATCGTCCAGAACAGTAAATTTATCAATCAACCGCCTACACGATTTGCTTCGTTCTAGTCTGGTAAATTATTATTATATCAATCATATTAACTACACAACACTTCAAATTTGTAAATCTTGCATTCTTATCTATGTATGTTTAATCTTCCCCACAGTTACAAGAACCTTCACACCCTGAATTAAGTTAATTACAAATTAAAACACACTATATAACTGAATCTAAATAAAGGATCGGACTAATCAATAATCGATTTACGCAATCTATAGCCCATGTGCATGTCAGTTAGAACATATCTTATTCAATGTTAAAGAAGTAAACAAATAAAGAACCTTTATATAGTTGCAAAATCTTGTCATTTGGAGTATGATTTAATGAGTTGGGAATAAAAAAGTAACTGACTAAGTATAGAATAATTGGTTAACATAAACAGTGAAATAACCTCTAAGTTTCGTTGCTCCGGTACTACAGCGCTTATAGCGGAATTCTCCGTCACCAAAGAGAGAGCGTAAAAATACAAAATTATACATAATTCTCTTCAAGGTATAATAGGGTTGAACGAAATTACAGAATAACACATTAATTATATAAGTTTCAAGTACACTAACACTGATATTTTTTAGAGAGATAAGTTAATATTAGTTAATTAAATCACCAAATCCCACAACTCCAAATATTTCAGATATTTAAATAATTAAAACGACCTAAGAGAGTAAAGACAGTGGAACATACCCGTTCATAGCAACGAATAGGCTTACATTGTGTGAAAATAACGATACGCTCGTACTCGTCTGACCACAAAGTGGCGCTCAACTTGTGTAGGGCTTAAGTTAAGTAACTATAATTACATTAATATTACTTAACCAGAGCAGGCAACTGTGGGAGAATAAACATGCATACCAGAGGTAGATCAAAGGTGAGGGCAGAAGAAATGGAGAAGGAAGTAGGTGAACAAGAACAGGAAATAGAAATAATAACAGATAGTGAGATGGAACAACGGACAGACGAAATAACGGAAACTGAAATAATTGCGGACAAGGAAAAGAAGTAATCGAAGAAGATGCCCAAGGGGACCAAATAGATAAAGCGGGAGCCAGAGAAGGACTAAATTGGGAAAAATTAATGGAGTTAATGAGTAGTATTAAGGAAGATAGCAGACTCACTAATGAGAATTTTAGGAAACAGGAAGAAAACTCAAAGAGACTGGAGGAAAAATTCGATAAAACAAATGAGGAAACTAAAGAAACCTCAAAACAAATGAACGAAAGATTAAACCAAATTCACGAAAGGTTAGATAGGAATGATGAGGGTTTAAAACAAATGAAGGAAGACATCCTACAAATACATGAAGAGAATTTAAGGCAGATAAATGAAAAAAATTGAGAATCTTCATGTGACAATTAACCAGAAGGTGGACCAAAATAATGAGGAAAGAAAAGTAGAAATAGCCAAAACAAATGAAGGGTTAGAAAAAACTAACGAAACAATAGTACAGGTTCGTGAAGAACTACAAAATAAAATTAATGACATAAAAATTGAGAGTAAAACATTGGTCGAAGAAATCCAACAGGAAACTGTAGGAAAATATGAGCAAATTAAAAATGAAGTACATCAGGTACGGGAAGACAATAAGGAAGGTATTACGCAAATACAGACAGACATGGGCGAACGACTCGAAAGAGTCTATGGCAATTTAAACAGTATGGAAGGTCAAATTAATACCAGTAAAAATAAACTAGAGGAAATTAGTAGACGCGAACTACAGTTACAAGAAGAAGTAGATTCATGGCGGGATAGGACATGTCAACATGGTCATACAAATAACCACGAGAACCGGGAGTCGATTAATTTTCGTAATTACAAGCGCAATCCGATGGAATTTTTAAAGAGATTGGAAGAGGTGATCGCAAGAAATAGAGAAAATCGCTGGAGTATTATACGCAGTATGATTGATGAAACATTTAAAGATACCTATGATAATTGGTGGACAGCGGTGCGGTGCGCCCGGATATACTGGACATGACTGAGTTCAAAAAACAATTTAAAGAGAAATATTGGTCTGAATCGACCCAGAACATGATTAGGAATAATTTGAGTAACGGTCGATACGAAACAAACATAGGCCAGTCTCCTACTTCATACTTTCTAGGAAAAGTATGTATGGCACGGAACTTAGAGCCCAGAATTCCCGAAGAATGTTTGGTGATACAACTATCCTACCATTACGAGGAAGGGATAAAAAATGCACGTATTGTAGTCAAATCAAAACGATTCCAGCCATGGCCAAATTCCTGGAGAATTATGAGCACGAGAACCAATACCAAAGAAATAGGATATTAAATTATAAATATCAGAAGTATAATAATAATGCGCCACCAACCAATTCTCATAATAATGATCACAATCGACCTGCGCAGAACGTTAATGCCAATAGGGCCCAAAATGAGCACGCGAATAATAATTCCAGGAACTATAATTATCGTGGCAATAATACTTATAATTACCGCGATAGTCGCAATAATAGAGGAGATGGGGACAGACGACCCAATAATTATAGGCATAACGTTAATTATATCTACTCCAGGCCTCAAGGTAATCAGCGACGGTATTACCCAAGGAGTCACCGATATGACAATCATTATGACCAGTCCCGGCGTGAAGACAACTATCCACCTGAAGGAAATTATAGGATAGCGGAACCTAATACGGAGGATCGCACCGAAACTGTAATAAATCAACACAATAATCCAAATGAAAATAGAGAAGAGGGGTTAAGCCCTCATTTAAACTAATAGGGGCAGTGAAAAATAATGAATACCCTTCACTGAACCGTAATCTTGGGGAACAACGACTTGTAAACAAAATTAAGAGTAATCATACCATAACTATAATTAATAACCACTATTTAAAGAATATCAGAGAAGATTTATTGGAAGAGGATAAGAAACATGTAAACAGTAATAGTAATAACGAAATCATATATGTAACAGCAAAGTTAAATGGGGTACAATCTACCATAATGATAGATACTGGATCTAACATATCGTTGATAGCCAGTACTGAACTTGAAAAAATACAGCGAGAAGGCCAGTTGCCCATACCGACATTACCTGTCAATAATGTGATAATTATCGGAGCCACTGGGAGGACAAAATAAAACAGTTAAAAAACAAGTATCGCTCGATCTTACCAATAATAATATGACCCTACCAATAGGATTCTTGGTCGCAACGGGATTACCGTTCAATGTATTGATTGGATGCGATGTATTGCGCCAACACTTCGCAGTAATTGACTTGCATAAAGGTATAATATCTTTAACATCCGAAGAAGGATTATGGACAGCAGAATTAATTGACACTAATAGAACCGTTCCAGTTAACACCAGATGTCTAGCCATAAAAAGCTACTTTTTTAAGAAAAATAAAATACCAGAAGTCATTCAATATGAGGACGATGATCCCGAACTGTGGCAGAGTAAGTTAGAAGAGATCCGAGAATTCCAAAGGGAAAAAACTTATAGACAAGTAAGTAAGGTAGAGGCCGAAAATTTAATTCAAATATATAATAAATACAAACATGTATTCTCCAATACTCCAGGTAAAGTAAAAGGATATCAGTGTGTGATAAATTTTAAAGAACCAGTGAACTTTCGCAGAAAATCATACCCAATTGCGTATTCCATAAAAAGCGAAGTACGGGACGAGATTAATCGTATGATTCAAGATGACATAATAGAATATAGTCAATCACCATATACCAGTCCCATAGTGGCAGTCCCGAAAAAGAACGGAAAGGTGAGAATTTGCCTGGACGCTAGGGAAATAAATAAAATGATCATCAATGATAGGACTTCACCAGGCGAAATAGAAGAAATTTTAAAGAAATTCCACGGCATTAAATACATCAGTACTTGGGATACGGTATGCGGTTCCTGGCAGGTCGAACTACATCCAGATAGTAGAAAATACATGGCGTTCCTTTTTGACGGAAGGAACTATCAATTTAAAAGGCTACCTTTCGGACTAATTAATTCTGTTGCAATATTTGTAAAATGTATGGACCAAGTATTGGGACAAGAAACACTGCAGTTCACTATGGTCTATGTAGATGACCTACTTATAACTTCTTCACATTGGGATGAACATTGCGAGCGGGTGGAACAGGTACTGAGAAAATTATCTGAAAACAACATAACACTCAAGCTGAATAAATCTAAATTTATCGCCAATCAAGTAAAGTTCTTAGGTTTTAATTTGTCTGAGGAGGGTATCACACCTTCAACAGAAGAAGTAGAAGCAATTCAACTGTTCCCTACTCCAAAAAATAGAAAACAGCTACAATCCTTTCTTGGAATTTGTAACTATTACCGAAAATTCCAAGATAACTATTCGAAAGTAACTGCCAAGTTTCAGAAACAATTATCATCCAAAGACAAATGGGCATGGGGACCAGAACAAGATAAAATTCTGCAATTAATCAAGAAGAAATTTTTAGAAACAGTTATGTTGTACCACCCTGATTTTAACAAACGCTTTTATTTAAATTGTGATGCGAGCAATGTTAGCTTAGGAGCTACCCTATATCAAGAAGATAAAGAAGGACATCATATGGTAATCAGCTTCGCCAGCAGCGTGCTTAACAACTGCGAACGCAATTATAACGTTACCGAGAAGGAGCTGCTAAGTGTAGTGTACGCATGCAATAAATTTAGAACTTACATACTCGGATACCCAGTGACCGTAAGAAGTGACCATAAATCAATTTCATTTCTAAAAAGATGTAAACTTAGTCATGGCCGGCTAACTAGATGGGTACTTGCATTGCAAGAGTATTGCATCGATTGGGAATATATACCTGGAAGAAAGAATATAGCAGCCGATATCTTGTCCCGAATAAACATACAAGACCAATCGTTCGAAGGAGAAAAGGAAGAGATTGCAAAAGTGTACCATGTCATTAAGAGTCGGAAGGATTTGGAAATTATTACAAATGAAATTAATCAACACCAAAAATCGGATCCCAAATTAATAAACATACGCCAGAAGGTACAAAGTGCTGATGAAGTTATTACTAAATATTACTGTATACATGATGATCGATTATTTATTAAGGTCACCCCTAAACAAATAAACTGGAAACTAGTAATTCCCACCGCTGTGGAAAACAAATTGATATTGGATTACCGTGAACGATATGGACACATGGGAGCCATGAAAATCGTCAAAGCCCTGGAAGAACAAGTGTACATAAAAAATATAACCAGAAAAGTACAAAAATCCATACAAGCATGTCACATCTGCCAGATGGTTAAACATAATAATGAGAAGAAGGAGGGAGTCATGATCCCTATCACATCCAAATATAAGCTGGAGAAAGTATTTCTGGATATATGTGGACCATTCCCACGCAGTGGAGGAAACCATAGATATAAATTCATAATAATTATTTTTGATCACTTTTCAAATACACTAAACTCTACGCTATTAGCAGAGCCACGACCAAGAAAATTCTGGAAATAGTCATTGGACGTTACATAACAAAGATTGGTAAACCGTCATCTATTATCACCGATCATGGTACGCAATTCAAGGGCTGTAAATGGAGAAATAATCTTTTAAAACACAACATTAGAACATATAAGACTTCAGTATACCACCCCAGCAGTAATCCGGCAGAACGTGTGCTGAGGGAAGTTGGCAGAATACTCCGAACTTACTGTCATAACCAACAGAGAAGGTGGTACGAATACTTGTCACTAACCGAAGAGTTCTTAAATATATCTTACCATCAGTCCATTGAAAATACCCCTTATACTGTTATGTTTGAAAGGCTTCCACCTAGAGAAATCCAGGATATTATAAACTTTCCAAATAACCCAGAATATCAATTTGAAACCGTTAAATTTTATAACCGAGTAATGGAAAAGGCGGAAATGAAGAAAAGAAAATATGAAAGGAATAATCCAAAACCAATTAAGTACCAAGTGGGTGAGAAAATATTAATAAGAAACAGGGAGCTACCAAGCACTCTAGAGGGAATAACTAAAAAGTTATTATTATTATATACGGGGCCATATGTGATAACAAAAAATAATAATAACAATACATATGAAATAATGAACCCTATCACGAAAAGGATTAAGGGAACATACAACCAGGAGTCCATAAAGAAATATTATGAATAAATTCTAAAATACAATAAGAACAACTTATTACCAGTCTTAAAGAGAAAATAATTGGAATTTAAAAAGAATTTGAATTTGAATACAACCACTAAATTCTAAAATACAATAAGAACCACTTATTATCGATTTTGAAGAAAAAACACTTGTAAATAAAAGAGAATTTGTTGAACAATAAAATAAATAGAAAAAAAAAATGTTATTCAAAATGAAGTAAGTCTGAATTAAAATATAGTTATGAAGAAGGTATTAAGAAGCGTTAATAACAAACCCCAAGATTACAGAAGAAAGCTAGAATTATTACTAAACGTCTACAAAGAAATAGTGTGAATAATGAATAATGAAACCCCAAGACTACAGAAGAAAGCTAGAATTATTACTAAACGTCTACAAAGAAATAGTGTGAAGAATGAATAATGAAACCCCAAGATAAAAGTTTTTACCTCAAATCTACCTATGAAAAATAAAGAAAGAGAAAAATCGTATGACCTAAAATACATACCACATTACCAAGTGAAGGAAACAACTTCAGTAAACGATTGAATGTAACCAATGTAATATTAAAGAAAACAAGAAAGAAAGAGTATTTATGAACATAATTCATTGAAAAATAAACAGCCAAAATAATGAAATACGATAGGAAAAATAATAGTTGAGCTAAGGACTGTATTTAGTCAGAAACACAGTTATAATGATTATCACACAATAACTATTTAGAAAATATTGAGATCAGAAAAACAAATGAAGAAGATACTTAGCATTATAATCACAACAAAAATGAAAAACAAAAATAATTACATATGATAACTGTCAGATTTAATATCAACGACTGTTTAAGGAAACTAAAATGGAATCACAAAGTATGGAGGATAGTAATGAAGAAATATAAAAGCAACAAAGAAAAAAAATTTTTCCCAAATATTTATTATTAAGTAATTAAAGAGATTATTAGGAGATTATTATATTTCATAGCTGACTGTAGATGAATTCCAGCAGTACTATATTAAGGTGTGGTGTGGGCAGCAGAGTATGAAGCCAAAGAGTGCCTCTCTGAACTGTACCAACGCACATATTAGGGATTGTTAGGGAAATTAAATATTTAAGGAATATTAGAATAGTTGCAAGAATGACCTCAGTTTCCAAAGGAGTAGGACGAAGAAAACAGAAAGAAATTAGATGACAGAAGAATAATTGAGAAATACAGTGATTACAGTAATTATAAGTAGAAGAGATGTGAACCTAAAGTATCATTGAATATTGTAGCCAACTATCAACAAATACTGTTAACAGAAATTAAAAATGATCAAGAATGTTAATTAAAATGATGAAGTGTTATTAAATATAGAATTATTAATACTAGTCTAATGAAGTTACATTGAGAATCCCATCGTCAACCATTAATATTGAGATGAAGAAAAGGCATGTGAAAAAGACAAGTTTATTTGACCTAAACTTCATTCAGGTAAACTAAACTTTTTTAGGAGGGGGAGCATATGTAACGCAACAGAAATGCTGGCATCCATGTTACATAAAAATTAGGTTAACAAAATAATAAACAAGTCAATATCTAACCCCATGATAAAACAAAAGTCTAATAATTACATTTATAATTATAGATAAAGATAAATAAGGATGCACGGTAGAATTAACGAGAATAAACAAACCTGTAAGTTAGATAATAGTTAATGATCTATGTTCAGTGAAAAGTAAACAAAAATGAAACAATAATTTACTTTATAGCAATAGCAAGTAAGGATTTTGAGTTAAATGATATTATTTTGTGACAACAAATGTTATGATAAAGTTTATGTTATGTTATACCAATTACGTGTTGAGTTAATGAAAGGTAATGAAACAAGATGTATTATTCAATTACTGTTGTAGAATGAAGTGTGAAGCAGCTATTTAGCGTTAATAGATTTGAATTTTCTTATATGTGATCCATAGGTCAAGATAAAATTGTCATTAGATATGGAAAAAATAATTGTTTATGTAAATGTTAATAGTTAAGATTTGATTATAGGTATGAATTTATGTAAAAGGGCTATAGATGTTTACCAGTTATAAATACAGGTAGATCCGTTTACAATAAAAGGCCTAACAGCCAAAAACACTATATAACCACTCATAACATAAAGGTTAGGTACATAAATTAATAATAATTAATGAATACGGTTTGAAAAGCTAGAAAAAAACATTAAATTAGTAATGATATATAATAAACCATATCAATTTATACAAATTATGATAATGCCATAATGCCATGATATCGATTGATAACGTTTAATATCGAAAAGGTAGTAAATATAAAAGAAACAGGCTCATATCAAAAAACCAGCAGAATATGTGTAGAAAATAATAAACCAACTATCGGTAAAGTTACATTCCGATATGATAGCAAATTAATAAGGAATAGACAAAAAATATATGAAATAAACACTATATACAAAACATGTAAAAGGAAGAAAAATCATGTGTTGCTATGGACTACAGGAAATGAAGAAGTTGTTGATTTTCAATTATTGCCTTTTATGATCTGAATGTGATGAGATTAAAAATCTAAGAAATATCTCATATAATCGGAATATTCTAAAATATTTGACACAGTTATAATACACAAAATACTAAAATAATATTCTTGAATCTTGCCAGTACAGTTTAACCAAACAAGACTATAGTATGAAATCACAATAGAAAATAAATAACTGGGTTCTACAAGGAAGGACTTGAATTGTCCCATATCCGAAAGGAATTGACGATATACTAAATCAAATAGAAAGAGTTAACTGTATCACAACTAATAATATATACTACACTAGAACTTATAACCTCTCAAATACACGGAACATCACTAATTGCTTCAAACGAGAGAAGAACGTATTAGGATCCAGGAATTGCAGAAGAAGCATCAATCGGGCTGTAAATCAATCCAGAGAGCTGTATTTCCGAGGTGGACAGGACAAGAATTCCATTTTATTAAACCGAAGAAAGAATATTGTACGGCATAATCGTCCAGAACAGTAAATTTATCAATCAACCGCCTACACGATTTGCTTCGTTCTAGTCTGGTAAATTATTATTATATCAATCATATTAACTACACAACACTTCAAATTTGTAAATCTTGCATTCTTATCTATGTATGTTTAATCTTCCCACAGTTACAAGAACCTTCACACCCTGAATTAAGTTAATTACAAATTAAAACACACTATATAACTGAATCTAAATAAAGGATCGGACTAATCAATAATCGATTCACGCAATCTATAGCCCATGTGTATGTCAGTTAGAACATATCTTATTCAATGTTAAAGAAGTAAACAAATAAAGAACCTTTATATAGTTGCAAAATCTTGTCATTTGGAGTATGATTTAATGAGTTGGGAATAAAAAAGTAACTGACTAAGTATAGAATAATTGGTTAACATAAACAGTGAAATAACCTCTAAGTTTCGTTGCTCCGGTACTACAGCGCTTATAGCGGAATTCTCCGACACCAACCACATACCAGTGAGCTTTGCCTTCTTATCAGTCCGCTTGCATTGCACGTCTTGCGTTTGAGGATTTAACAGGTCAGCCCCCAGTAACATAATCGTATTTTAATTTTCTTGATTACAGTACATTGTATTCAACCGCTTGCACAGTCATAAACTCGGTTCATTTGTCAATCTGCGTCTTTCATATTTTACGCTTACGTAGAGAGTTTATAAGTATATACCTGTGTGTGTGCGTGTGTGCGCGCGCGCGCGTGTTATACTGTAAGAGAGAAAGGGTGAGAGGGTGAGATAGAGTAGTGAGTGCAAGAGAGAGAGTGAGTGAGAGAGTGAGCAGGTGAGTGAAAGGGCGTAGAGCGTGAATGTCGAAGTTTATTTTACAGTATAGCCTACTAATATTCTGTATAGACCATATACTGTACTGGGTAAATATTATTTTACAGCAATATACGTAATAAGTAATATCCATTGTCAAATTCATTGGTTTACCGTAATTTTGTGTTTGTAATATTTGTAATTCTGTTATTTTGTACATAATTCTCTAATTTATGGATAAGTGTGTTCAATACCAGTAGTAATAAAAACTTTTAATAATAAAGGACTACATCATAGACGATTTTACAATCTGTATTCAGCTATACACATGTATTGCTATCTGTACCAAATCCAATATACATTTAAAGATTACTGCATCTATAATTATTTATAAACATAATTAAGATGTTCTGAGCCCGTGCTAGCTGCTCGTAGCGCCCACTTATCCTGTCTTCTGGAGTTGCTTACATAATGAAAACTGTGACTGTAAATCACACTACAACATATGTATGCCTGCTGTCTGTACTAGTTCATACTCTGACCAGGCATTATTCATCTTTTTCAATTACCGTTTAGAGTTAATGGTAAAATAGTTTAAACTTTATAGTAACTTTTTTCGTTTCTACAAGTTTTAGAAGTGGGGACTTCTAACTTGATAGTGAGGAAAAAGTGTTTTATGCACCGTCAAGGGAAACCGTGTGTTCCTTGTTGTATAGGACTCTCATCCACTAAAAAACCCATCGTTCCATTCAGGCATTTATATCCATCCTGGAAACACTTAGCATATTACTTCAGGATGGAACCTATTGCCCCCGTATCGGGCTCCTTCTAATAAGTTGTTCCTTCTAATAACAATATTAGTTGTTCCTCATCTTCTACTGCCCGTTGAGTGCAAGTTGGGCCTGTCATAATGATAATGATAGTAACAATAACAATAATAATAATAACAATAGTAATAATAATTATTATTATATAACTTTAATATTATACTTCTAATGTTGTTTAAATATTAATACTATTATTATTACTACTACTATTTAATAATATTTATATATCTATTAATATTATTTTGCATAAATAGATAGACATAATTATAATATTTCAAACACCTAATCAACACAATATTACAATTGAAATTATTGATAATTATAATAATCCCGTAATTATGTTTATAATAGATGCAGTGATCATTGAATTTATATTGAAATTGGTACAGATGTGTAATTCATGTGTAAAAATATGTTATAGCTGAATACGTATTGTAAAATATTATAGAATACACTCTTCCCCTCTCATGCTCTCTCTCTCCCCCTCCCTCTTGCATTCCAACACTCTCACACTCTCTCCATTACTCTATCCCACTCCCTCTCACTCTTTCTGACAGTCTAAAACACGCACACACACACGTATATACCGTACATATACGCTCTGGATTCTACGTAAGCGTAAAGTATGCAAGACGCGGTCTGACAACTGCACCGAGTTTAAAACTAATCGAATAGGTCTATGTGTCATTATTAATTACTCATACGTTGTAACTAACTGGTACTAGACAATATTATGACTGAGGCATTTACAACTTTAAGGTACTTAAAACATACGCCCTATTCATAAACACAAACCACAAGACATTTTGTACATCGTTCGTTTCACCTGTGAAGGTAATTACCACGTGTTTAGAAGGCAGAAGGGTGTGATCTACTTGGCGATTACGTGTTTGCTTTTTCTCTATTGTCCGTACACAAGACCTGATGATGACACAAACAATGTAAAATTTGTTTTATATTTATTGACCGATTCTCGCTAAACCTTCCATCGTTAAACATTTATTGATCGACGGTCACTACTAAATTAAGGATTTTATTATATTATTTTTATTTAGTATTTTTAATATAATTTAATAATTCTACATCACACTTAACTAAAGAAATCACAGCTTTATTCTCAAACTACAAATGTGTGTGTGTGTGGGGGGGGGCTGACAATAAGAAATAAAATTACTTATTTTCGCGGAAGTGTTAAAAGTAGTTCAGTATTTCAGGTCTACTGCTGTTTAAAGCAAATGGATGAATATTACCTTATACATTTTTTAGAAGCCTGCAACTTTCTTTCTTTTTATTATGTATGTACTGGTGCACTTGCACATGCATCTTTAGCGAATAATCCTCTGTATCATCTCAGGATTTCTTATTTGGTTGGGACGAACAAATCTGAGAAGAGAATAAAAGAAAGTGATTAAATACAAGTGTAATTAAGAAAATAAAAATACGATTTTGAGACGGAGAGTTGAGCTGTATATATGCGTTCAGAGGATGTGCAATGTAAGCGGATTGATAAGAAAGGCAAAATTCTACCAAATTCACTAAGCTGCATATCTGAAATCTGCTGACCATTCGATTCGTAGATGAGCTTGTTATTCGCTCCTTTCTTTAATTGCGGTTTGCCATCGTTGTGACACAGTAGTATTAGGCCTAAAGTCGTGGCCGAACGAGTCTCGGCTTCGGAACACGTGTATGCGAATGTAAAAAGGCAGCCCTTTCCGAGCGAGGTCGGAAATTTTGATGTAAATGGAGTCATTACTTCCAAGAAAGTAAAGTCTCTACTTTTCCACGAGGGATATTAGTACTGGGTAAAATTTCAAATGAGTAGATTACGTTCTGGTTGTGTGCGGAGGAACAACATCAGCGTGTGAAGGGTACATCAGAACAAAAAGCAAATTTTGGAAGTACCAAGCCGAAAATAGAATTTAAAATTTTAATAAAATTGTAAAAGTTTGGGGTAAAGTTATGAAGAATTTTAGTGAAAATACAAAATCTATATCTGTAGTCTCTGTATATTTTATGTGTAGTAATTTGACAGAATTAGTATGTCTCAACGCTCGTTTTTGATCGCTTTCAAAACGTTTGTGAACCATGTCACAAAAAACTGTATATTTTGTTATCAGTTATGTGTATTTGTGAACAATGTTACACACACACACACACACACACACACACACACACACACACACACACACACACACACACACACACACACACACACACACACACACACACACACACACACACACACACACATATATATGGAAACATACATAAACTGAAAAGTTATGACTAAATTATTATACTTAAATTATTCAAGTATTATGGTTACAAATTTAAAAATCCAATGCAGAACCTCCAAAATTATAGTATTTATTTTATGATTGTCTGCTCTAAAATGTAGTGTTACTAATAAAATAGTATTTATTATTAACTAGTATTAAAACTAGTATAACTAGTATACTAGTTATAAAACTAGTATTAACTAGGTTTCGTAATTTTTCTAATATAAAAAATTGCCTAATATTAACATATATCTAACTTAATAATAAATGTGCTGTATTTCGTTGAAAACAGAGTTCTGCAGCTGCGAGAGCTTACTAGTGGTGTGATAATGTCCATATACAATGAATTTTGTACAAATTTTCGTAGGACCACTAGTGTTGGCTACGGAGTTGGACAACAACGGACGGACAGAGATATGCAGCCAGGTGTTACCGCGTCTAATGATGTATAGATAAGCTCGGCGCACAGAACACGGGCTTATCAGTATCGGCGCTCAGAGCACGATTTCATCGTTGGCGCTCAGAGCACGGGCGCTCTGAGCACGGTGGATACGCTGTTCCAGTTGCGAAAGGACAAAGATTAATTATTGTTCACGCCGGCAGTCAATACGGGTTTGTTCCAAACGCACTGCTGATTTTTAAATCTAACCAAAAGACAGGAGATTACCACGATAACATGAACGCTGACAACTACAGACATTGGATTGAAGAAAAATTGGTCCCGAATTTGCCCGCCAACAGTGTGTTGGTAATTGACAATGCCAGCTATCATAATGTACAGCTAGAAAAAACACCTACGTCTAATTCTACGAAACGTGATATGCAAGACTGGCTAACACGACACGCAATACCGTTCCGTCCTGATATGGTTAAAGCAGAACTTTATGAAGTTGTTAAAATGTATAAATCAAACTTTAAAACATACTTAATAGATCAAATTCTGCATAGCAGAGGACATTATTTAGTTTTAAGGCTTCCCCCTTACCACCCTGAACTAAATCTTATAGAGATAATGTGGTCAGAAATTAACCGAGGTGTTGCTGAAAAAAATGTAACGCTTGTGAAACTCTTATGTGAAGAAAAATTTCAACTGTGACTGCTGACGATTAGGAAAAGAGATGCAAACATGTAGAAAGCATTGAAAAAGAATATCTGGCAAAGGAAGCTATTGTTGATGAAACAGTAGACCGCTTCATAATTAATCTTGGAGGAGAGAGTAGTTCAGACAGTTCCGACGACTTTGCTGAAGAGGAAGATGGTAATATCTCTGGGATACAGGTATTGCCTGACAGCGACTGAAAACATTCTTCAAACGTAAGTACTGTACAATAGTTTTTGTAGTTAAATAACTCCAATATTATTTTTTAAATGTAGTACAAATGTTTATATTTAATTAAATATAATAATTAATATTTACTCAGTTATTCTTGTTTATATTTTTTATTATTAGCCTATTAATAAATAAAACTTTTCTTACAATATATTTTTTTTGTATTTTTTGAATATATAACACTATTTCGATAGTATAAATTATCATCATCAAAACTATGATGATGATAGTTTATACTATCGAAACAGTGCCTTATTAAAAAAATACAAAAAAATATATTATTGTAAGAAAAGTTGTATTTATTGTTAATAATATTAAAAAAATAATTAAATATCAATAACTAAAAATGTTCTCGAATTTATAATTTTAAAATAAATTTAGGTTACGTACATTAAAAACAATGCAAATAACAAATATATCAAAAACTGTAAATGAGTGTTTTCAAAGTAATGAGTACATGTAGTATTATGTTACACATACTAAGTAACATCAGTGATGTTAAGTAACAAAATAGATAAAGTTAAAATGTAAATAGATTTCTGGCAAGAACATCATAAGCGTGCAAGTTTTGTTTTGAAGGGACTGTACGTGTTAGAGAGACGCTGTTATCGCATACTCTCCTCTCTCGAGTACTTTTTGAGTGGGGGTAATTCATACATTTGGTCTGCGCCGATGACTGTCAGGAATCACTGGCGGGCCTATATCAGTGACGTCGGCCCACGTGTGCTGTTGTTCATGTTGCGAAAGCTTACCATTATGTTTAAATGCAAGTTTGATTGCATAGTCGTTTACCATACTCTATACTCTTTTCACATTTGTAAAGTTGAAACGGTATGTGTTCTCTGGAAGACACTGTGAGAGAACTTTTTTAAAACATGACTGCGATAGATTGTAGACATGAAAATTCTAAATTTTTTAAATTGTATTTAACATGTTAAAACTGGTCTGTAAGACCAACCATCAACTTATCACTAATACCTCTTAATACTAAATACATATCAGCCAAATTAAGTCCAATGACAGCCTTTAGTTAGTTCTGGTGTTCTTAACTAAACACTCTCACCCGCGCACAATGCTCTGCTTTTATAACACAAAACACTACACAAGATCAAATGGTTTTGTTCTCTTCAGTCTTCGGAACACGTGTTGATTGTTCAGCAGCTGAAGAACTTCTGCATTTTCGTGGAGGTGAAGCCTTTTTTCATGTTTCTTTGCAAACCTTTTAATTTCTTCTTTAATTGTTGGAATACCTAGATCTCTGTGGATATCGGCATTTCTAACATACCATGGTGTATTCACTATGGTCCGCAAAACTTTGTTTTGGAATGTTTGTATTATCCTGATGTTACTATCCTTCGCGCACCCCCAGAGTTGAATTCCATATAGCCAGGTGAGTTTAATTATCTGATTATAGATCACAGTTTTACTGTATAAAGACATGTTGGATTGTTTTCCTATGAGCCATTTATGTTGTCGGAATTTTATGTTAAGTTTCTCTTTTTCCTTTTTTACATACTCTTTCCATCTCAGTTTGGTATCCCATGTCATATCCAGGTATTTGGCTTTGTTTTCATAAGGGGCTACCGTTCCATTTATGACCAATGGTGGAAGGTTATTCAATCTTTTATTGGTGAAATTAATGTGTGCCGACTTGGCTTCGTTAAGTTTAATTTTCCATTTTTTGGTCTATTCATATATGGTATTGCTAGCTTTCTGCAATAATCGGTTTGAAATAACCTCATCTTGCCCTGTTGTAAGCAAAGCTGTATCATCAGCAAAAGTAGCCAATTTTGCTTGTTCTAGGTTTGGTATGTCACTGGTAAATAATACATACAAGACAGGCCCAAGAACACTGCCCTGTGGTACTCCCGCCTGCATGGTTTTTAGATCTGAATATTGTAACAAGACCTCTGTATGCCGGTCGTTACAAAAAATAAAATGTAGATGGAAAATTTTATAAAAAATAAAATTTTCAATAAAAGAATAATTTTGTTTATGTTTACTAATGTGTGTTTATAGGAAATAAATCTGTTTTAAATGTTCTTGTAAAAAATTTGATAATCAGGCAGGTATTTATTGACTATCGAGCACTTCTGGAAGATTTGAACCAAGTCTGGAGTTAAATAGATTAACTCCAGTTAGCAATCGATTGGTGATTTTTCTTGCTGGTCCAATATCTCACTCCAATAAAATATTTTCTTCTTCTTGAAGTCCCTCAGCCTTAATAAATAATCTTAAATTAGCCTGTGAAATAATAACAGATAAGAAATAATGGAAATATAAGGAGTTATTGAACAATTTAATAAATAATCGATTTTTTATCGATGGAGAACAATTATCGACTCCGTCTCAGGGAATTATCAATTGTGCATACAGAACAAAATTTATGATATGTATTATATAAAAGACAGGTTCTTTGAGCGATTAAAATTAATAGTCAGAGAAGGGTGACGAGAAAGTATAACATTAACAATTAAAATAAATACAATAATTATTATTCAACAGTATTTAAATAATTCTAATATGTAATATTTAAGAAAGTTGTCGTCAAACCATATGCAGACTATGACGTCACTGCTGGATGATGAGGAAGGCAGGCTTGAATTTCAAGATGGCCGCTACTAGATTTGGCGAGTTCACTGCGATGTCATCGTGTCAAAAAAAATTACAGCAAATATACCTTCATGAATGTTTGAAATATTCCCGCACTGGTGTAATATGTCTGTTAAGTTATTTGGTGTATTCTGAAGAAGTGTTCCGTGTAAACTTGTGTTAGTTAGTTTATTTTGTATGTGTTCACTTCTGTGGGTTAAAGTTCTCAAGATATGGTTAGGATTTGTAGAGTGAATTAGATTAAATATATTGTTTTACTGTTTTATATCACTCGTATCATTAAGTTAGTTGTTTGTTTTCACTATTGTCGTGAGCGTTTTGGTAGATTTAGTTAAAAAAGTGTCTAATTCGTCTAACTCTCGATTCACGTATATTAATGGCTAACTGCTAGTACCATTTTCGATTCGGTTTTAAAGGAACGTTTTTCACACAACTCTTCAGCTTGATATTCAACAAAAGACTAATTAACTTGGTCAAAAATCTGGCCCAGTTAATCTTTGAAAAAGTATTGTTAACATATTTCGATTACTCATACACATGATAAAATATTACATTATATATGGAATTTATCTATTTTCATCACTTTTATGAATTATGAACCTTATCATTGGTTTAATCATCTCATTCCTTTCAAATTGATATGTTATAGTCCATATCTGTAGACATTTTGTGGAAATTAACAAATTTCTTTACTTTTTTGAAATATAGGCTCAAAATTGGATTTCCGTCTTTATACAAATTTCCTCCATTTTAAATATCATTAATACTATTATAATAAATTTTAATTAGTCATATTCCTCTTCCTTTCCTTAAATACATATAAATTAAACCTTTGAACTGGTTTTTTGTGTTAATCTGTAAATTTGACATTGCTCTTTAAAATTAATTAATTTATATATTTTGAAAATTTACAATGTTTTAAGGTATATTTCCTTATTATCATTTTAACTCATAGGATCATTCCCAGTAGTGGTTAACTGAGTTACCTTATCTAAATCTTGTTAGTTTACAGGATTTATAAGTGAATTATTCTGGTTTATATCGTTTCTGTGAATTCACCAAATGGCCTAGATTTTAGAATTTTATATTTCTGACTTTCTCAAATAAATTTAATCCTACTTCCTCCTCTGACTTTACATAGTTACTATTACATGAAAATAAAATGGTTTATAACTTATTGTGAGGTGTAGTATTTAATTAACACTACTGTTATTAAAATAAATAATTATGAACATTATTTAGCAATCTGCACAATTGAACATATTGCTGATATGGTTTGAACATATACTTTTAACTATTTTTGAGTTAACATAGCATACCTATTGAAACATTATTAATGGTATGTAGGCTATTATTTAGCAAACATAATTCATTTTAAAACACATAATATAAATCTTATTTTCTAATAACTCATACAAATACATTTTACTAACACATTGATTTTATGGCTGTGAATAAACAGTCTATTTAAACATTTTAAATTTACGAATACTAAATTAATGCCAGTCCTTTCTGGTCTAAACCATTATTATTTATGATCTCCTACATCAGTAAACATGACCTCCCATACTCTATTTATTAGCATTTCTTACAAATGTCTTGTAAATAAAGAGTTACATTAAAATAATAAAATACTGGAAATCTTCCATTTTATTATTTTATTATGCTGTTTATTATTGGATATTAAAGTTATTATATAGCATACTGATAAGTTATAGTATCACTAACTTTAAGTTTATTGCATTTCCAAAAAACCTTACACAAATTCACTTTCACTGTTGGTTCTGATATTTTGAGTCTTATTATCTCAGACCAGACCTTTAGTAATCATGGACTGTTAAGACTTGTTTATTTTCTTATCACACAATAGCTTTAGTCGGTTCACTTCTTATAATACTATACAGCACTTTAGTTTTCTAAATAATTACATTTTTATAGGATTTTGGGTATGTTATACTTTCTTTTGAATCGTTTTTGTGGGTTTGGGGTTGATGGTAGTTAATAATAATAATAGGTTTTACAACGGTGTTTCTTTCATACTATTTCTTCCTCTCCTCCTGTCTTCTTTCTTGTCCTTCTTCTTATCTTCTTTCTAGTCTTCATTCTTGTCCTTCTTCTAGTCTTCATTCTTGTCCTTCTTCTAGTCTTCATTCTTCTGGTCTTCTTGTCTTCCTTCTTTATTCTTGGGTAAACCAAGGTACTTGGTGTTATCTCGACTGATGTTTAGTTTGGAGCATCTAATTTATTCACTGATACGGACCTTGTTATTCTCTAAAGGTTTCAGGGTATTGTTTTCTTCCTGATCACAAACTTTATTCTTCCTTCTTCTTGTTTTTGGGGTATTTTGGTATTCACCACTCTTAAACTGATTCTCTTTCTTCTTGATATGGTGTTATTTATTTTGTTTACTGCTCCTAGCTTCCTGGGTAAATTACTGATCTTATAATATGAGTTGCATTCAATACTTTCTTTGATATTTAAACAGTGGTTTTTATATAATGTAATGAGGATTTTTATTTTATCGTGGTTCATTCCTTTGATTTCCTTAAATCTCATTCAATATTATTTTAACATATGTGGTGTAATTAAACTTTTATGATTTTATATGACTTAATAAGTAGTGGATTTTCTGTCACGCTACAATATGCTTCTGCTTGTTTAACGCTAAACAATCTATTAGATATGTACGAGGTAAGGATTTCTACATATTTTCTAGGTAACATTTTATTTAACTTGTAAATTAATCCTTCATGCCACACCTTGTCAAATGAAAATCTAAATGACGGACTTTTCCCGTACAAAAAATTATAAGAGCGACCTTTTGGCACTCACACAATTGGCAGCCGTCTTCAGGCTAACATAAACTAACGCGTACTAGACGTATATAAGTAGGTCTAATAACGAATACTATATCAACGAGTGGTAAACGAATCAAGAAATAATAACAAATGTTCACATAGTTCATGATGAATAGAGAAAATTGTACAAATAAATACTTTCTAGAAAAAACAGCAGCAGCAGCAACAGCAGCAGCAGCAGCAGCAGCAGCAGCAGTAGTAGTAGTAGTAGTAGTAGTAGTAGTAGTAGTAGTAGTAGTAGTAGTAGTAGTAGTAGTAGTAGTAGTAGTAGCATAAACTGTTCCTGCATGTGGAAGTAGTCTTCTGTAATCTTTGGATTATTAGACCCAGTACGGGTACAATTTTTGTCGTCATGAACTAATGACTACAAATTTCAATAACAATTGTGATTGTTCTCACCCTATCTGTTTTGGATTTTCTGAGAACACAGCAAATGAGACCATATGGTGAGACCACCATAAATCGTCGTACCAAGCAATCGTAGTCCAGAAGCAAATCCGTGTAAAAGAGAAATAAATAAATTCGCCTTCTTACTGTTTCCAGTTACAGTACGGAACGTTTTAAGTGAAAGCTACACGAGTCTGGTTGTTTTTAATATAAACGCGCGGAAAGCCCACAATAAGCCATTGTTTGGTGTTAATTTGTTGTGCCGTGGTACTAATCTCTACCAACCAGAATGGTTGCCATACGTCTCGCCAATTATTGTGCCGCAAGTCTGTAACCCTCCCCTCATATGCACACCTGCGTTATTTATCGACTGTTAAAAGCATCTGTGGGTACGTTAACAAGTTTTTTTGTGTATTTGTGAAACGAATATGTGTGTGTGTGTGCGCGTGTGTACGAGAGGGCACTGAGAAACGACGATTAAGTTCTGCGTTTAATACAACGTAATTAAATTACACCTGATGTTTTTATAGACTAAAAAAAGTAATTTAATTTGTGTGTTGCTATGCAAATGTAAACGTGTTTATACGTTGTGAAGTGGTATTTACATGTTTCTACTCGCAGGAATCCGTTAGTTTTCTTTAATCCTTTTTGGTATATGTGGCTTTAATCCAGAACTCTAATATCGAAACAACTCTGGTTTGACTCCGTATATTTTTCCTTTCTTTGTCAAATCTTTTAATAATACTCTAAATATAATAATTTTAGTTTCTAGTTGATATCGAGTTTCAGTTTAATAAAAATGCAGTTTTATGTGACGTTTAGATATTTTTTTTGTATCGGCCATCTAAGGACCACATGCCAATTTCAATTCTTTATTCTTTGTTCTTTTCTTTTTCTCCAATATTCTTTTATCTTTTCACTGTGCCTCTTCTTCCTGTCTTCAGTCCACTTTGAACCCGCGTTTCTCTCTCTCCTACCCTGGAAACCTCCCATTTTTAACACTTTTGCCCGAAAAACTTCTCTTTTAATTGTTTTTTCTGCTTATATTATTTTTTTTCTAAATCCTTTTGGATTTCTTTAATCCAACTTGATGTTGACTTCTTCCCCCACAGATATTTAAAGATCTGCTTTGTTAACCTATTATCGTCTATTCTATATAAATGTCCAAAAAATAATAGTCTTCTTTTTCTCATTGTTTCTGTTATATTTTCTATACTTTGATATATTTCATCATTACTTCTTAATTTCCAACCCTCTGAAGTTTTTCGTGGGCCTAATGTTTTCCTAATAATTCGTCTTTCCAATATTTCTAGTTTGTCTAAATTATAATTCAATGCTAAATGTACACTTGCATATAGGCCTAGGCATTCTGGGTTCGCTACTGTACTGTAATGCCTTATTTTCGTATTTCTAGATATGCACTTTTTATTGTAAATATCTTTAGTTATACCATAGGCTCAACCCATCTTATGAACCCTTTCTTCTCTAGCGGATTTTTCTAAACCATTCTCTTGAATTATTTCTAGTAGATACTTAAATTTTCTAACCCTCTCTATTCGACCTAATATCCGTTAGCAGGAATTTTGGCTCATTTTTAATGTTCGTGAGAAATTTGTTTTTTCCGCAGAAAATCTTCAGACGTTTCGAGATGTATTTTATCCCATATTCATGCCTACAACATAAAATATAAAGTAATATAATTGTAACGAGTGTTCTAATTATAATATATACGTTGTATGATATTAACAGTGGCGTTGTGTTGTATAGAATAACTAATAGTACTTACACATGTTGTTGAGCCACAGATACACACATTACATAAAACTATACACTACACTACGACACAAAAACCTTATGATACATATTAATTATATTTTTTCCCTCACTTTGTATACTGCATAGTGGCAATGTGTGAATCTATTACGTGATTGGAGAAAATTTTATTAAATTTAATATACTTAAGTTTAGAATACTTACAGGGAACTATAACTCATTGCTTTGGTTAGAATAGCATAGCATCAATAGCACTGAAGGTTAGATCTGCGGGACAATAATTAAACGTAAATTTCAAGAAACACAAACAAAATTTCATAAAGTCTTTGCCAATTCTAATTTTAACCGAATGCTCACTCTCTTTTCGGATGAAAAAGGGGTAATTTTAGAACACTACATGGACAAGGTAGCAACAGTGACCAGTGTTACGTATGGAGATCTGCTCAAGAATCAACGTCGCCCTGCGATCAGAAGTAAACGACGTGGACTTCTGACTTCAGGTGTTTTGCTCCTTCACGACAATGCCCGACCCCGTACTGCCCGTTCAACTGTTGCCACAAGCCAGGATATGAAATTTTAGTGTCTTACACACCTGCCCTATTCACCGGACCTCGCCCCCGTGATTTTCACGTCTCCGGACCGCTCAAAGAGACGATGAGAGGCAAGCATTTCCGATCCGATGAAGAGGTGAAAAGCGCTGTGCACGTGTGGCTAAAGTCGCAACTAAAAGACTTCTTTTCAAAAGGTATCCACGAACTTCCGAAGCGCTGGAATACGAGTATTGCACGTCATGGGGACTACATTGAGAAATGAGGTACTTATATTTCTTCTGTATTTAATAAAATTCCATATACAAATATTAAGGTTTTCATTTGAACCTCCCTATGCTACATGGCTGAAAAAACAAGCTTTCACATAACTTTATCCCAATACACTTTTTTATGTCGGTACTAAGTCACTTTATGAAGTGAGAACTTTGTATATTGTTACAACATCACAGAACAATCTACGTGTTTATCGAATGTTCTAGAAGAATCTCGCCCTAATGTGTGTGGCATACGTGACTGTCGGCGCATTTGCTAGATAGCAAGGTAGCCAGAAGCAGCACGCACTGTGTCAAGGCCGCAATTAATTACGCCGTAGTAGAGATAATGCGTAGTTAGAAATGTACTCGTCTGTGAGCGGGGGTATAAATACAGGCGGCAGCGGCCTTAGTATTCAGTATAGTGGCGACATATTTAATAGGCAAGTTACTAAAATATCGGAGGTACAAGACTCAATGACATTAAAAATAGCTGAAGTAGAAAAATCTGTCACGATTGTTGAAGAATCGATGTCTACAAAAATATCTGTCATAGAAGAATCGATGTCTACAAAAATGTCTGTCATAGAAGAATCCGTGTCAAATAAAATATCTGCAGTAGAAAACTCAATGGGAAACATAAGAGAACAAATTAAAAGTGAAGTTGTGCAGTGCCTGAAGATACAACCAAAACAACTTTGTGAACAGACTGTACCAATAATAAAGACAGAAAAAGACGCAGAAAATAAGTTAATATAGAAAGTCACTTTGCCTGCAGTAGGGACAGTTCATGTCAAAGCTCCAACCTTTGACGGAAGCAGTCACTGGGCAACGTACCTCCGCCAATTTGAAGCTGCTGCATGCGCAAATAATTGGACAGAGAAAGACAAGGCTGTTTCACTCGTTCTTGCATTAAAAGGACCTGCGGCTGAATTACTACAGAAAGTGCCACCTGACAGCCAAAACACCTATGCCGAATTGATAAAAGCTCTGGAATTACGTTATGGTGATAAATATTTGCGAGATGTGTACTGCACCCAGTTGAGAGCAAGGCGACAGCATGCCGGGGAGAGCCTTCAAGAGTTTGTAGCAAGTATCGACAGACTAATTAGACTGGCCTATCCTGAAGCGCCAGAAGATTTTCGAACGAGTTTTTCGATGCAGACATTTACTGTCGGTGTCCGAGATAATGAACTACAGCAAGTGTTACAAATGGCAAGACACCAGAATAGTGCGGACGCCCTGGTACATGCTTTGCAATTTGAGGCCGCCAAATCAGCGTCTGGTTGGACAAGTCATAAAGTGCACGCTAAAAGATCGCGACGGCACAGACGACGAGGAAGAAGAACAAGGAACAGAGACTCGACGGTCGGCGCCACAGAATAAAATAAGAAAGGATAGAAGACCAAAGTGTTATAGATGTGGGAAACCTGGACATATACAACGAGATTGTCGGGTTAGCATTCAGCAGCAGGGAAACGAGCAATAGTCGGTACAACGAGGCCTGTGCTGACTAACTGGAGGAACGAAGCCCCTAGACAATACGCAATTTCTACAATTCAGAAAAACAGCGGGAGCTTGGTGGTTACCGGATTCGTTAACCTCGATTACAGTTGACACAGTTGCAAAAGTTTCCATTGTGCGGCCCGACGTGGTGAAAGATCTCAAGCCAATCTGGTGCTCTTGCAGCTGGCGAACAGTTACTGAACGGCCTGTAAAAGTGTTTGGAAAAGTGGAGATACACCTACGCCTCGGTCGACTTGAGTTTAATCATCAAGTACTTGTTGCAGACATTGTTGATGAAGCAATTCTTGGTGTGGACGTTATGAACGCATACGGATTTATAGTCGACTTCAAAAACAATATCTTGAAAATCAGAGGCGAAGAGGTAATGCTATAACAATGTCGACAGCAGAAAAATCGATGGACGTCATAAACCAAGTGGCCGTAACTGTTCCGCCAAACTCCGAAAAGATCATCATGATTAGAACAGAGGTAGACACTAGAGGCAACCAGTGCTCTATATTCGAACCCCAGGTAGTCAGCACACCGGGCATACTAATGCCAGAAGTTTAGTAAAACCTGACGAAACCGGAAATGTACCTATTAGAGTGGCGAATATTTTGGATTAAGCTGTCACATTACAAACCAATACACTCCTAGGCAAATTGACTCCTGTGGCCTGGGTAGCCGGAATGACGCAAAAAAGATCCAGTTGTGCTTCGGATACTTCCAAATTACCAGAGGAACTGCAGAAATTATTGAACAGATCTTCTAACGACCTTTCAAGAGGTGAGGTAAAAGAACTCAGACGGTTTTTACATGAATTTAAAGATTCTTTGCAGTTCGGGGACAATCACTGGGAAGAACCTCTCTTGTGCAACATCGCATCAATACCGGGGACACAACACCGATACGCCAACCTTCTCGAAAGCCTCCATTATCTGAGCAAGAGGAAATGTCTCGGTTAGTACAAGACATGTTGACAGAGGGAGTAATCGAACCTTCGTCAAGTGCTTGGTCTTCTCCTGTAGTGCTAGTAGCGAAGAAGGATGGTGGATTGCGTTCCTGCGTAGACTACCGCAGGTTAATTGACGTGACAAAGAAAGACTGCTATCCATTACCTCGCGTTGATGATACACTCGACACGTTGTCCGGAGCAGAGTGGTTTTCCACATTGGACCTGAAGAGTGGATATTGGCAAGTGGGTCTTCATAAAGAAGACAAGGAAAATACCTCTTTCTCGACCCCAAGAAAGGCTTATTCGTGGCTTATTCCAATTTAACGTCATGCCATTTGGACTCTGTAATGCACCGGCAACATTTGAAAGATTGATGGACCTGGTACTCCGAGGCCTGACATGGAAAACGTGCGTTGTTTATTTAGACGATGTCATAGTCATCGGGAAGACTTTCAAAGACCATTTGGAAAACCTTAAGGAGTTTCTAACTAGAATTCACGGAGCCCAACTGAAGCTGAGCCCGAAAAAGTGTTCTCTATTCCAGAAGGTAGTACAGTATCTGGTTTCGGCAGCGGGTGTTATCATGGCTCCTAATAAAGTAGACACCGTAAGAGACTGGCCAGTGCCGAAGAGTAAACACGAAGTTCGGAGTTTCCTGGGGTTATGCTCATATTGCAGACGTTTTGTGAAAGGCTTCGCTACTATTGCTAATCCACTACATGAGCTAACGGAAAATAAACGAAACTTCCAGTGGTCGAGAGAGTGTGATCAATCATTTAGGTCTTTGAAAATTGCATTATGTTCGCAGCTAATTCTCGATTTCCCAGCTTCCGAAGGGAAGTACATTGTGGACACAGACGCAAGCAATACTGGTCTAGGAGCAGTTTTATCTCAATTACAAAACGGTGAAGAACGAGTAATAGCGTATTACAGCAAGACACTTTCTAAACAGGAGAGAAATTATTGCGTTACAAGAAGAGAGTTGCTGGCAATCGTCCGAGCGTTGGAGCACTTCCACAAATACCTCTATGGAAGAGAGTTTTCACTACGTACCGACCAAGCCCTGCTTGCATGGCTCTTGAGATTTAAAAATCCGGAAGGACAGTTGGCAAGATGGCTTGAACGTCTGCAAGAGTACAACTTCATGGTACAACATCAACGGGGGCGCCTGCATGGTAATGCAGATGGCTTATCACGAAGACCGTGCCCGGAAGACTGCCGAAATTGCGACAGAAGGGAAGAACAAAACTCAAGCGAACATGTTCAAGCCATCACTGTAGATTTCCTAGCAGACGGCTGGACAACACAAGACTGTCGACAAGAACAGATGACTGATGGAGACATTGGACTGATCTTGACAGCAAAAGAGGAAGGTCGGCGCCCGGATTGGCAAGTTATCTGCCATGGTTTCGAAGTGCTGAATGGGAATCTCTTACCTTAGAAAACGGATTGCTGAAAAGGCCTTGGAAAAGTGCAGATGGACGAGACGTGGTCATGAAGTTGATAGTTCTCGAAGTAAAGTGCAGTCTGTTTTGAAGGAGATGCATGATGGAACATCTGGAGGTCATCTTGGCGTTAACAAAACCCTTGACAAAATACGGAAGCGATTCTGTTGGCTTCATCTTCGCCACGACGTAGAGGAATGGGTTCGGACGTGTGAAATATGTGCTGCAAGCAAGGGCCCACAAACCAGAAGCAGGGGAAAAATGAGACAGTATAACGTTGGACTGCCTTTTGAGAGAATTGCCATAGATATTGCTGGACCATTCGAAATTACTGACGATGGAAACCGGTACATCATGGTTGTAGGTGACTACTTTACTAAGTGGGTGGAAGCCTACGCAATTCCAAATCAGGAGGTTACCACTGTGGCAAAGCAGTTAGTCCACACTTCTGTTGCCGTTATGGAGCCCCTATGGAAACCCATACGGATCAAGGGAGAAATTTCGAATCAGGAGTGTTTAAAGAATTATGCCGTCTTCTAGGAATTCCAAAGACCAGGACAACGCATCTGCATCCTCAGTCGGACGGGATGGTTGAGAGATTCAATAGGACACTTGAGCGGCATCTTTCGAAGGTTATTGACGAGAAGCAAACAGACTGGGACCAACCTATACCATTATTCCTCATGGCGTATAGATCATCAGTACACGACACAACCGGAATGACTCCAGAAAAATTTTTGTTTGGGCGGGAGATTCGTCTTCCTGGAGTCTTGATGTTCGGATCACCTGAGACTCAGTCCCAAGAGCCACAGAACTATTCCTTGCAATTAGAAAACCAACTGCGAGAAATGAGTCGCTTGGTAAGAGGACGGCTGAAGATTGCCAGTGATAAAATGAAAACTCGGTATGACACTCGCAGTAATAGTGTGGGTTTCCAAGAAGGTCTGATTATTCAACCCAAAGCGCCGTCGTGGTCGCTCACCTAAGCTTCAATCTAACTGGGAAGGACCCTACACTGTGAAAAAAAAATCAACGATGTTGTTTATCGGATTCAAAAGGAAGGACAGAGAAAGTTCAAGGTCGTCTACCTAGATCGCCTGGCTAAGTACTACTTCAGAGGCGGTTTGCCAGTTCGGGACGAACAGGCTTAAGGAGGGGAAAGTGTTACCCCATTACAGAACAATCTACGTGTTTATCGAATGTTCCAGAAGAATCTCGCTCTAATGTGTGTAGCATACGTAATTGTCGGCGCATTTGCTAGACTGTGACAGAAGCACCATGTTAAGGCCGCAATTAATTACGCCGTAGTAGAGATAATGTGTAGTTAGGAATGTTCTCGTCTCTGAGCGGGGGTATAAATACAGGCGGCAGCGGCCTTAGTATTCAGTATAGTGGTGATATATTTACAGTGCGGTTCGAGCTATTATCGGGCGATATTACGGTGTACGTTGAAGTGGTTATTAGTGAAGTGTTGCGTCGTATAATCGGACGGTATAATTGTAATACATTGTGTTTTAACATTAGTTGACATTTTATTGCCTGTGAACAATTTTTATTTAATTTGTTGTAGAGACTGTGTTGTTAATTACGAACTGTTTAACTGTGAAAATTAAAGCTGGTAATTAGTGACTTAATTGGTGTCTTGTATTTTGTTTCCACTGTACCTACGACGATCAAGTAGGCCGTCGTAACAATATATTTCACTGTGGTGCCTGGCTCACTCCTGTACACCTCGCGCTCCTATTGCAGTGAACTGATTCAACGTGTAATGAAATAGGCGTAACGATGAAGCAATGTTGCCATTTGATCACTGAGTGCTACAATATTTCACTCTCATAAAAATTACATTAAACATAAGGTAGAAAACACGATTTCTTGATCACTGAGTGCTACAATATTTCACTCTCATAAAAATTACTTTACACATAAGTTAGAAAACACGAATTCCCGTTTGTAGCTTCTCATATATGTAAGCCTACCCTATCGGTCACTGTACTCTTGCGGGTGCGCAAACACCCTTCTCGCTAACACTGTTCACACTGTATGCGACTCCTAACGGTTTCTAACCTAACTATGACTTGGCTTGTAATTTCGTAAAACGTTATTTGCTGTTAAGTTTGATGAGTTAGTACGGTTAAAAAGTCACTTGGAACCGACTTCAAAAAGTGTATTGGGATAAAGTTATGTGAAAGCTTGTGTTTACAGCCACGTAGCATAAGATCGTCATCAACCGTGGCTCTACAACCCTTGGTGGGTCTTGGCCTGCTCCAAGAGTCGATTCCATTCCTCCCTATTGCATACCGCCTTGGATTTCCAGTTCGTATGTTCAGATTTCCGAGGTCCTTCTCTATCTGGTCTTTCAATCTACTTCGGAATCTTCCCCTTTTTTTACTACCCATTGGTTTCTGGTAGAAAATATATTTCGTAGGCTGTCTTTCCTCCATTCTCTTTATGTGACCAACCCACCTTAGCCTGTGTATGTTGATTAGCCTGACAATGTCCGGCTCTTTGTAAAGATGGTATAGTTCATAATTATAGCGCCTGCGCCACATTCCATTTTCTTGTACTCCTCTAAATATTGTTCTTAGAATCCGTCTTTCATAGCAACCTAGAAGTCTCTCGCTATTCTTTGTCACTGTCCAGGTTTCTGAAGCATATGTCAGCACTGGCCTGATAAGTGTTTTGTAGATTTTGCATTTCGTGCTTCTTGAGATGAAGCTAGATGTCAGGTGCTTTTTTAATCCATAATATTATGTTTTATTTGCGAGATATATTCTTCTCCTTATTTCAGTATTGCTGTCATTAGTACTGTTTATCTGGGAGCCAAGATATAGTATGAACTCTTTTAGTGCTTCTATATTTTTTGTGCCTATTTCACGGTTTTGAAGGGTTGGATTTAATGGTAGTTTGTTCGCAGCATACATATATTTTGTTTTCTCCAAGTTTATCTGCAGTCCAATTTTACTTGAGGCTTCCTCTAATGCTGTAAAGGCACTAATGAGATCTCGTTTTGTCCTGGCAATTAGATCAGTATCGTCTGCGTATGCCAAGAGCTGTATACTTTTGTTTAGGATTGTACTCCTTGTGTTTGTTTGGGAGACTCTTATCGATTTTTCTAGTGCTAGATTGAATAACAAGCATGACAGACTATCTCCTTATCGGAGTTGTGAATGAACGTGACACAGTTTTCTGCACTTTAACTTTACGTCCTACTTTCGAGAGAGATTCTTGGATTAATTTAATTAAGTGTGTTGGTATCCTGGATTCCTTCAGTGCTTTGTACAGTGCCATACGATCCACACTGTCATAAGCGCTCTTAAAATCAATGAATAAGTGGTGCGTTAGCATAAGATACTAAGTACATTCATCATAAATGTTGCAGTACAAAATTTTTTTACAAAGTTTTATAATTTCGATATTGCATAGCATTTAATGCAAAAATTATTTTTTACTTTTTAGAGCTTTTTATAAAATAATTTAGGTTTGTTAAATACTTTTCTCATTTTCAAAAGTTGGATTTTTTTTAAACTTTTTATTTTTCAATTTTTAGTATTAATTTGATAATCCTGTAAACAGACAACGACAAACATGTCTAAGATAACTTATATACACGACACTAGGAAATAGAAATAGAATACATGAAAACGCATACAATTGCATGTGAGCAACAATAGTTTTCTTAACCGCTTCTTGTTTCACTATTTGGAATTTATTTTTTCTGTAGTTTGTGGATACAGGATACAGTAATTGTATCACCCACACATTAGAAAGTCAATAGACAGTACCATGGCCCCCACAAGGGGAGGGTCGCCAGCGTATGCCGTGGCATAGTGTTCAAAATCAACAACATTTATAGACTGTTGTCACGTCTTCGACGCTCTCGATTAATCTTGAGTTGGTCTTACAACGTTAGGTGATGAGTTGGCTGGTATGAAATGAAATAAAATAGTGGACTGTATATTTCTTTGAGTTAATTGTTTATTGAATGTTTCCAGAAAGTGATTGCATGGCGCGTGCAGTGTAATGCGGCATACGTTGCCGAAGAAATAAAGTCGAATTAAATATTGAAAATCATGATGATGAATTGAGGCAGAGATCGCCTAAGTATTAGTGGATGAAGATCATGCTAAAAATTTTAAATGTAATGTTACGAATTGAAAATAATTGTATAGCCGCGGCTGGCGAACTGAAGGCTTGTTGCCCGTTCGGAGTTTTACAATTAACTAACTCGCCGGACTGTTGCGGGCTTGCAATACAAGCCGGCAGCAGTTTGGCGGGGGAGAATGACGTCACTGCACTCACGCCGCATTACAGATATTCTAAGTACAAAGTTTAACATACTGCCCGCACAAAATCGGGCGATTTTGCAGCTTAAGTCATTGTGTGAATAGTGCATAATAATTGACGTTACATGACACCAAAATTCAGTAATACATAACAAATGATAATACAATAATAAAAGACATAATAATTGACATGCATAACGATAGAGCAATGACACCAAAAGAAATTCAATAGTACATAACAATATGATTGACATACCAAATTGATGTAAGGATACATAATACATAATGATTGACATTACATAGTAATAGAATAATGATACTAAGAATTCCATAACACATAATAACATTATAATGATACATAATAATACAATAATCCGACAGACATAATAGTTGACAGTACATAATAATAGAATAATGATCCCAAAAAATTCAATAATATATAACAGATGATAGTACAATGATAAAAGACATAACACTTCACATGCATAATATCAGAATAATGCTCCCCAAAAATTCAACAATATATAACAATAGAATAATACAATAATAAAAGGCATAATAATTTATATGCATAATATTAGAATAACAATCCCAAAAATTCAATAACACCTGATAACATGATAGTGATACATAATAATACAATAGACATAATAATAATATAATAAGAATCACAAATGGAAAGCATGCGATCGCCCGGGATATGTCCCGGGCATGAAGCACGATAATGCGATAAAGTTCAAATCAATGATACATGTCGCATGAACGCTCATGCAATTAGTCTGAGGCCACTGGAAGTGGACATAATCTGTGAATGGGCCGACGTAGGATACCGTTTGCGGTGCGAATATCCGCAACACGCACTAGTGAATCCTGACCCAAATGGACCTGAGTGACTACCCCGCGTTTCCACTGCAGTGGGGGGGAATTGTCTTCCAAAATAAGGACGAGTTGTCCGGGAGCCAAATTTTTTGACTGGATGCGCCATCTGTTGCGTTATTGCAACTGGTGCAAATAATCCTTCAACCACCTTTTCCATATAGCATAGGTGAGTCTTTGGATCAGCTGCCATCTACCCAGACGACCAATTTTGACTTTGGAATAGTCAGGTTCCGGGAGTGAAGTGAGTGGAGAACCAACCAGGAAGTGCGCTGGAGTTAAACGCTCGGGATCCCTAGAGTCATTTGAGATGGCGAACAAGGGGCGTGAGTTAAGGCAGGACTCTATTTGAGTTAGAATAGTGTAATACTCTTCAAACGTAAGAATGGTTCTGCCGACAACCATTGACGCTCAATGGTTTGCCAAGCAAATGAAACTTGACGCTCTTGACTCCACTCTCCCAGAGGCCACCGAAATGAGGTGCTGACGGGGGAATAAAGGACCATTTGATTCCTTGGGCACTGGTAAAATCCTGGGTAGTCTGTTCAAATCCGTTAGATTGAAGAAGTTTTTATAAGTCGTGAAGTGTACTGCTAGCACGACGAAAATTTGTACCATTGTCGGAGAATATCTGTGCAGGGATACCTCTACGAGCTATAAACCGTTTTAAGGCTGCTATGAAAGCGTCTGAGGTAAGATCTGAGACTAATTCAAGGTGAATGGCCTTAGTGGGCATGCATATAAATAGAGCAATATAAGCCTTTGACGTCGATTTGGAACGCTGCCAGCCATGACGTATAAATACAGGACCGGCATAGTCGACTGAACATTGAGAAAATGGCTTGGCAGGAGTAACCCGGGAAGAGGGTAATTTTCCTAATAATTGGCTTGAGCCCCTAGAACGGAATCGAAAGCAAGTGATACATTTGTGTATTACTGATCGTATGTATGATTTATCATTACTTATCCAGTATTTCTGCCGTAGAGAGTACTGAGTCAATTGTACCCCAGCATGTAGTAGACGAAGATGCTCGCCTTCTATGATTAATTTACTGAGATGAGAATGCGGGTGGAGTATGATTTGGTGTTTGCTATCATAGGTAAGCTGGGAGTGCTGAAGGCGTCTGCCCACGCGTAATATCCCCGCACTGTCCAGAAAGGGGTTAAGTGAAAGAATTTTACTATTATTAGGGATAGAGCGTTGTGCCTCAAGTTCCTTGATTTCGATGCTAAAGTGCGATCGCTGGGACTGGCGAATAAAAACCAAAAGTGTACCATGTAACTCATGGGAAGTTAAAAAAGAAGTGTTTCTATCAGCTATGGGGAGCCTAGAATTCCGAATGAATCGAAGGCAGTAAGAAAATACACGAAGGAGTTTTGAAAGCGAAGAGTAGTTTTCTAAATAACTAGGCGTAGATGAAGCGGCAATCAGTGAGGTTTGGACTTGTTTACGTTTTTCTTGCTCAAGATCGGGATGAGTGCAGGGTGAATGGGTATCGAAAGCACTGGTGGGCCATGATGATGACTCATGGGACAACCGGGATGGACTATACCACCATTGTGGGTGACCGTGTAAAACCCGAGGCAGACAACCACGCGATAGAATGTCGGCTGGGTTGTCATGTGAAGAGACATGATGCCAGGTACCCTTTGCAGTGAGTCGTTGTATCTCCGCAACGCGGTTGGGGACAAATGCCTTCCATCTGGAAGACTGCTGGTGAATCCAGTGTAAGGCGATCATTGAGTCAGAGTAAAAATATAAGTCGTCGAATTTGTACCTCACTGCGTTTATAACCTTGGAAACCAACTGAGCCAATAAGAGACAGGCGTAAAGTTCAAGTCTGGGTAATGTTACCTGCTTCAAGGGAGCGACTCTAGATTTAGAGCATAGCAAGTTTGATGAGATGCTGTGGTTTGAATACACCGTACGCACATAAATACAACACGCGTAACCCTTTGCTGACGCGTCGGTAAACCCACGGAGCTAAAATGAAATGATTTGGGAATTATTTAACTTCTTTACAGACCTTGGAATCTTAAAGTAAGTGTCGGAAATCAGCTGAGCATAAAGCTCTACCCACTGATTAGATAATGAGTCTGATAGGGGGTCGTCCCAACTTGTTCCGGTTAACCACAATATCTGCATGAAATGCTTGCACCAAAATGTAACCGGGTCAATGAGTCCCAATCGGAAAGTGTTAGCGACAAAATGACTTTCGCATTCTGAGTCCTCAACCGAGGGAGCACGAGCAGCAACGTCCTCCAATTGCCAGAAGTATTTTAATTGCGAGTAAATGGCATTATTATCTTCGCATGCTATGAATGATGAGACAGGTTTTGTCATGTCGACATTAAAGGGCAGGTTACCCGCGAGGATGAATCCCAATTTTGTCTCCTGTATTATGGGAAAGTGTGGGCTACGGATGAATTTGACAGGTTCAATCAATTGTAAATAGTACTGGGCACCAAGTAATATGTCGACTTGCGAAGAAAAGTTCAGTTGTGGGTCAGCTAGGAATATGCTCTTTGGTATATTTAGGGATGAGATATCAAACGATTCTGCAGGAAGATTGTTCGTAATACTGGGAAGCATAGCGCAATGCACGTTCAAATAAAATGCATGTAACGAGAATGTAGCCTTACCCTCGTACTAAAGTCAGCTTGGCATAAGGAATTGTTTATACCAGTGATGGGTAATTGAGACTTGGTTAGTTTTAGACCCATGCGACGCGCGAAACTCATGGTACAGAAGTTTGCCTGAGATCCTGAGTCTAATAAAATCCTTACTGGATGCTTCCTACCGGCATGGTCCGTTGTCATGCAGACAGCGGTGGATGATAAAGTAGATTTGTTTGTTTGCAGTTTCAGTGAGAATTGATTGTTGCCTCTACTTGAAGTGTTACTGCCAGATATGTGGATCATTGTATGATGTCGCTTAGAACATGTCCTACAGGCAAATTTGGAAGGACAGTGTGAGATATCATGGCCTGGACGTATACAATTTAAGCAAAGTTTATGTTTGATTAAAATGTTTTTTTCGCTCAAAGGGAGATATAGCCACGAATTGTGGGCATTCAGAGAGTCGATGTTTACCTCGACACAGCTGACAAATGTTATTGCTGATATGAGTATGAAAGGTTGACCTAGTGAGATCAACGGGTTTAATAGTTTTGCGATAGGGAGTCTTATCGCTAACTTGTATTCTATTTACTGAACTGGTCGAGGCGCCGACGTTTTGCATTAATTGCCTTCTACCATTTAAAAATTTAATAAAATTTTTGAAATTAGGGAATCGCTCGTCGGAAAAGCTTTCCTTCCATAGTCGGCATGTCTGGTTATCGAGTTTCTGCGTTAAATATTGAACGAAAATGATTTCAAAGGTATTTACCGGCAAACTTAATGAATTTAAAGCATTTATATTTGCGGTGATTTCGTCAATAAATTTTGAAATGCCAACCATGGACTCTTGCTGAATGGACTTCATGCCCAAGACATTCCCTATATGATACGCTGAGACAATTAATTTACTATCATATCTGGCCCTTAATAGATCAATGGCTACCGCATAATTATCATGGGTTATTGGGAGAGATTTTATTACATTTAAAGCCTCGTCTCTTAGTGAAGAATGTAAATAGTGCAATTTCTGAATGTCCATCAGGTCAGTTCTGACGTGTACTAGTTCCAAAAACATATTGTAATAATGCTGCCAATCAATAATGTTGCCTGAGAAGCAATGCAATTTAATTGGCTCTAACTGTATAGGGGAGGTTTTAATTGGCGTAACTTCAGCTTGAATCAATGGTTTTTTGTTCACCTCTTCTACTCGTTCTAATAAATTGTGCAGCTTGCACTCAATAGTACAGAGATCATCCTCTGTCTGAACCCTGTCACTTACCGATGTGAAATCAGAATCATCAGCCTCAATTTGGGTCTGAATTTCATCATACTTCGCGGACAACTCCATCAAGTGGCGGAGTTTAATTTTTAAGGCATAGTGATCGTTTATGTCTGGATCGAAATTGTCAGCGAAGGTATTTACACGGGATATAGAGGCCTTAATTGTGCCACGTTTTTAATTAACGCTTTCACATCAGCCATGACTGAAATGCAAACTGTGATTCGAAAAAGATAGATAAATATAGAACAGGTGAACAATTGTTGTAATTTGAATACTTTACTAAATCCTGATATAATGCGGGAGCCAGTGATCGGTATGCAACTTAATCTATTACTTATTATAATAGGTAATTATTTTCTTTAAAAAATATTTATATGGAAATTATTTGAAAATATGACTCATTCAAAGTGAAAATATACATATAGCTTCATCACATTACTTAAGTTTCTGACTGAATTATTGTAAAATTGTATAAATGAAAATTTATGTGAAAATACAAGTCTATGGTCACTGGACACTAATCTCTGTTCATATAAAAAATTATTAATGGTTTTATATCAAATGCTATTGACTATATGTGACAAAACATTACTAACTTTACTGTACATAAATTATAAATGAAAAACTATAAGAAATGCAAGTTCATAGTTACGTGGATTATGAATCCCGGCGTGTTCAAGATGGCTCCGTAGCCTGTTGTTTCCTTGGTGATCCTGTTCGGCAGGCCTTAGATGGTGGCGCAAGTCTTGTTTCCGCTGGTCGGTTAATGCTTGAAGCTGTAGCTCTCCGTTTAAGCTTGAAGTTTTAATTTTTCGCTGCTGTACGGCAAATAACGATGACTTGTAGTATTTTGCTGTCCCATAGAGATGATGCTGTACAGAATGTTAAGTATGAAGTTTTTTGAAAACAATGAAGGCATGCAACGGCCAGCAATCTTAAGTTTGAGAATATTCGGGCTTGAACCAAACGTTGTTTGGGCCCATTAAATGAAATATAGCTGAGAATCTTAGTCCGAATCACGATCCGGATCCGGCCCGGAGGACCAAAAATGTCACGTCTTCGACGCTCTCGATTAATCTTGAGTTGGTCTTACAACGTTAGGTGATGAGTTGGCTGGTATGAAATGAAATAAAATAGTGGACTGTATATTTCTTTGAGTTAATTGTTTATTGAATGTTTCCAGAAAGTGATTGCATGGCGCGTGCAGTGTAATGCGGCATACGTTGCCGAAGAAATAAAGTCGAATTAAATATTGAAAATCATGATGATGGATTGAGGCAGAGATCGCCTAAGTATTAGTGGATGAAGAACATGCTAAAAATTTTAAATGTAATGTTACGAATTGAAAATAATTATATAGCCGCGGCTGGCGAACTGAAGGCTTTTTGCCCGTTCGGAGTTTTACAATTAACTAACTCGCCGGACTGTTGCGGGCTTGCAATACAAGCCGGCAGCAGTTTGGCGAGGGAGAATGACGTCACTGCATGCACGCCGCATTACAGATATTCTAAGTACAAAGTTTAACAACTGTGATTTTAAAATGTGTCCGATTTAAATGAATTTGTGGTCGAAAATTATTTTAGAGATTATTATTATTTTTTTCTTTTATATATAAAGAACAATCTAAATAAATCACGTTGATAATGATAAAGCAACAAATATAGTAAATTGGTTAGAATAAGCACAAAAGTCTACGGTATTTTAAAAGTTCACTGAAACCTTGGCAGGGTAGCTGCCTCCGAAGAAATGATTAATAATTTGGCAATTTTATCTATTAAAAATGAATTGGCTAAGAGTATTCATTTTCAGATGTTATTGACCAGTTTGCTCAAATGAAAGCAAGAAAAAACTTTGCACTACTTAAAAGAATTTAAAAGTTAGGCCTGGTTATGATCTTAGACATATTATTGTTTTTTACTTCCATATTCCTTAAGGAATGGAAGTATGGTGATGGCAAAAAAAATCGTGTTCGAGATTATTGCAGATTCTGATTCTACTACACTCAAAACATGAAAAAAAGTCGTTTTCCGAAAAGTGTCTGTGTGTCTGTCTGTCTGTCTGTCTATCTGTCTGTCTGTCTATCTGTGTGTCGGTAGATTTTTTTTTCTATGGCAAACGATAACTGCCGCAAATTCAAACAGAATCAAATAATTTTTTGCATACAGCCCTTTTTTGTAGAGGACTCACGACCTATTGTTTTTGGTGAAGATCGGTTGAGGGAAAGGGGTAGTTTACCGGCAACGGTTTTTTTTTAGCAAGGGTAATTTTGTTTGTTTGGCAAACGATAACAGACGCAAATTCAAACAGAATCAAAAAATGTTTCGCATACAGCCCTGAATTGTAGAGTTCTCAAGATCTGGTGATTTTGGTGAAGATCGGTTAAGGGAAAGGGGTAGTTTACCTGTAACGTTTTATGTTTTAACAAGGGTATTTCCTATGGCAAACGATAACAGCCGCAAATTCAAACAGAATCAAAAGATTATTTGCATACAGCCCTAAATTGTAGAGTTCTCAAGACCCATTGTTTTTGGTGAAGATCGGTTGAGGGAAAGGGGTAGTTTACCCGCAACGTTTTTTTAACAAGGGTATTTTTTATGGCAAACGATAACAGCCGCAAATTCAAACAGAATCAAATAAGGTTTTGCATACAGCCCTGATTTGTAGAGTACTCAAGACCTATTGTTTTTGGTGAAGATCGGTTAAGGGAAAGGGGTAGTTTACCAGTAACGTTTTATGTTTTAACAAGGGTATTTCCTATGGCAAACGATAACAGCCGCAAATTCAAACAGAATCAAAAGATTATTTGCATACAGCCCTAAATTGTAGAGTTCTCAAGACCTATTGTTTTTGGTGAAGATCGGTTAAGGGGAAGGGGTAGTTTACCTGCAACGTTTTTTTATCAAGCGTATTTTCTATGGCAAACGATAACAGCCGCAAATTCAAACAGAATCAAATAATTTTTCGCATGCAGCCCTGATTTGCAGAGTACTCGCGACCTATTGTTTTTGGTGAAGATCGGTTGAGGGAAAGGGGTAGTTTACTTGCAACGGTTTTTTTTTAGCAAGGGTAATTTTGTTTGTTTGGCAAACGATAACAGCCGCAAATTCAAACAGAATCAAATAATGTTTCGCATACAGTCCTGAATTGTAGCGTTCTCAAGATCTGTTGATTTTGGTGAAGATCGGTTAAGGGAAAGGGGTAGTTTACCGGTAACGTTTTATGTTTTAACAAGGGTATTTCCTATGGCAAACGATAACAGCCGCAAATTCAAACAGAATCAAAAGGTTATTTGCATACAGCCCTAAATTGTAGAGTTCTCAAGACCTATTGTTTTTGGTGAAGTTCGGTTGAGGGAAAGGGGTAGTTTACCTGCAACGTTTTTTTAACAAGGGTATTTTCTATGGCAAACGATAACAGCCGCAAATTCAAACAGAATCAAATAATGTTTTGCATACAGCCCTGATTTGTAGAGTACTCAAGACCTATTGTTTTTGGTGAAGATCGGTTAAGGGAAAGGAGTAGTTTATCTGTAACGTTTTATGTTTTAACAAGGATATTTCCTATGGCAAACGATAACAGCCGCAAATTCAAACAGAATCAAAAGATTATTTGCATACAGCCCTAAATTGTAGAGTTCTCAAGATCTATTGTTTTTGGTGAAGATCGGTTGAGGGAAAGGGGTAGTTTCCCTGCAACGTTTTTTTAACAAGGGTATTTTCTATGGCAAACGATAACAGCCGCAAATTCAAACAGAATCAAATAATGTTTTGCATACAGCCCTGATTTGTAGAGTACTCAAGACCTATTGTTTTTGGTGAAGATCGGTTAAGGGGAAGGGGTAGTTTACTTGCAACGTTTTTTTATCAAGCGTATTTCCTATGGCAAACGATAACAGCCGCAAATTCAAACAGAATCAAATAATTTTTTGCATACGTCCCTGAATTGTAGAGGTCTCAATGACTTTCGATTTTGGTGAAGATCGGTTAAGGGGAAGGGGTAGTTTACCTGCAACCTTTTACGTTTTAACAAGAGTAAAGTACTTGAAAATTTATTTAAACTTTTTGAAACAATGGTAATTGTTAAAAATAAAATAATTTTGTTGCCAGGCAATAAAATTATAATTTTTTCATTTTAATGTAATATAATATTTTTCATTTAATACAGCAATAAAAAGGCAGGTAAGACACAGCCTGGCTGTTTGGGTGAAAATGATTTTAAATATAAATCTTAGAATATGGAAGTCATGTATGGTTCTCCATACCGATATTTTTCTATGGTAAACGATAACAGCCACAAATTCAAACAGAATCAAATGATGTTTTGCATACAGCCCTGTATTATAGAGTTCTCAATATCTATTGGTGTTGGTGAAGAACGGTTAAGGGAAAGGGGTAGTTTACCTGCAACGTTTTATGTTTTATAAGGGTATTTCCTATGGCAAACGATAACACCCGCAAATTCAAACAGAATCAAAAGATTATTTGCATACAGCCCTAAATTGTAGAGTTCTCAAGACCTATTGTTTTTGGTGAAGATCGGTTGAGGGGAAGGGGTAGTTTACCAGCAACGTTTTTTTAACGAGGGTATTTTCTATGGCAAACGATAACAGCCGCAAATTCAAACAGAATCAAATAATGTTTTGCATACAGCCCTGATTTGTAGAGTACTCAAGACCTCTTGTTTTTGGTGAAGATCGGTTAAGGGGAAGGGGTAGTTTACCTGCAACGTTTTTTATCAAGCGTGTTTTCTATGGCAAACGATAACAGCCGCAAATTCAAACAGAATCAAATAATGTTTTGCATACGTCCCTGAATTGTAGAGGTCTCAATGACTTTCGATTTTTGTGAACATCGGTTAAGGGGAAGGGGTAGTTTACCTGCAACCTTTTACGTTTTAACAAGAGTAAAGTACTTGAAAATTTATTTAAACTTTTTGAAACTATGGTAATTGTTAAAAATAAAATAATTTTGTTGCCAGGCAATAAAATTATAATTTTTTCATTTTAATGTAATATAATATTTTTCATTTAATACAGCAATAAAAAGGCAGGTTAGACACAGCCTGGCTGTTTGGGTGAAAATGATTTTAAATATAAATCTTAGAATATGGAAATCATGTATGGTTCTCCATACCGATATTTTTCTATGGTAAACGATAACAGCCACAAATTCAAACAGAATCAAATGATGTTTTGCATACAGCCCTGTATTATAGAGTTCTCAATATCTATTGGTGTTGGTGAAGAACGGTTAAGGGAAAGGGGTAGTTTACCTGCAACGTTTTATGTTTTATAAGGGTATTTTCTATGGCAAACGATAAGAGCCGCAAATTCAAACAGAATCAAATACGTTTCTGCATACAGCCCTGTTTTGTTGAGTACTAAAGACTTATTGTTTTTTGTGAAGATCGGTTAAGGGAAAGGGGTAGTTTACCTGACACGTTTTTTGTTTTATCAAGGATATTTTATATGGCAAATGATAACAGCCGCAAATTCAAACAGTATCATATAATATTTTGCATACAGCCCTGAAATGTAGAGTTCTCAAGACCTGCTGGTTTTGGTGAAGATCGGTTAAGGGAATAGGGTTGTTTACCGGCAACATTTTATGTTTTATCAAGGGTAATTTTTTTTTTTTTGACGAACGATAACTGCCGTACATTAAAACAGAATCAACTACTCTTCTGCATACCTTTTTTAATTATACAGAACTCAAGGTCTGTTGATTTTGTTGAAGATCGGTTAAGGGAAAGGGGTAGTTTACCTGTAACGTTTTATGTTTTAACAAGGGTATTTTTTCTATGACGAACGATAACAGCCGTAAATTCAAAGAGAATCAACTAATGTTTTGCATACAGCCCTGAATTGTAGAGTCCTCAAGACCTATTGTTTTTGGTGAAGATCGGTTGAGGGAAAGGGGTAGTTTCCCTGCAACGTTTTTTTAACAAGGGTATTTTCTATGGCAAACGATAACAGCCGCAAATTCAAACAGAATCAAATAATGTTTTGCATACAGCCCTGATTTGTAGAGTACTCAAGACCTATTGTTTTTGGTGAAGATCGGTTAAGGGGAAGGGGTAGTTTACTTGCAACGTTTTTTTATCAAGCGTATTTCCTATGGCAAACGATAACAGCCGCAAATTCAAACAGAATCAAATAATTTTTTGCATACGTCCCTGAATTGTAGAGGTCTCAATGACTTTCGATTTTGGTGAAGATCGGTTAAGGGGAAGGGGTAGTTTACCTGCAACCTTTTACGTTTTAACAAGAGTAAAGTACTTGAAAATTTATTTAAACTTTTTGAAACAATGGTAATTGTTAAAAATAAAATAATTTTGTTGCCAGGCAATAAAATTATAATTTTTTCATTTTAATGTAATATAATATTTTTCATTTAATACAGCAATAAAAAGGCAGGTAAGACACAGCCTGGCTGTTTGGGTGAAAATGATTTTAAATATAAATCTTAGAATATGGAAGTCATGTATGGTTCTCCATACCGATATTTTTCTATGGTAAACGATAACAGCCACAAATTCAAACAGAATCAAATGATGTTTTGCATACAGCCCTGTATTATAGAGTTCTCAATATCTATTGGTGTTGGTGAAGAACGGTTAAGGGAAAGGGGTAGTTTACCTGCAACGTTTTATGTTTTATAAGGGTATTTCCTATGGCAAACGATAACACCCGCAAATTCAAACAGAATCAAAAGATTATTTGCATACAGCCCTAAATTGTAGAGTTCTCAAGACCTATTGTTTTTGGTGAAGATCGGTTGAGGGGAAGGGGTAGTTTACCAGCAACGTTTTTTTAACGAGAGTATTTTCTATGGCAAACGATAACAGCCGCAAATTCAAACAGAATCAAATAATGTTTTGCATACAGCCCTGATTTGTAGAGTACTCAAGACCTCTTGTTTTTGGTGAAGATCGGTTAAGGGGAAGGGGTAGTTTACCTGCAACGTTTTTTATCAAGCGTGTTTTCTATGGCAAACGATAACAGCCGCAAATTCAAACAGAATCAAATAATGTTTTGCATACGTCCCTGAATTGTAGAGGTCTCAATGACTTTCGATTTTTGTGAACATCGGTTAAGGGGAAGGGGTAGTTTACCTGCAACCTTTTACGTTTTAACAAGAGTAAAGTACTTGAAAATTTATTTAAACTTTTTGAAACAATGGTAATTGTTAAAAATAAAATAATTTTGTTGCCAGGCAATAAAATTATAATTTTTTCATTTTAATGTAATATAATATTTTTCATTTAATACAGCAATAAAAAGGCAGGTAAGACACAGCCTGGCTGTTTGGGTGAAAATGATTTTAAATATAAATCTTAGAATATGGAAATCATGTATGGTTCTCCATACCGATATTTTTCTATGGTAAACGATAACAGCCACAAATTCAAACAGAATCAAATGATGTTTTGCATACAGCCCTGTATTATAGAGTTCTCAATATCTATTGGTGTTGGTGAAGAACGGTTAAGGGAAAGGGGTAGTTTACCTGCAACGTTTTATGTTTTATAAGGGTATTTTCTATGGCAAACGATAAGAGCCGCAAATTCAAACAGAATCAAATACGTTTCTGCATACAGCCCTGTTTTGTTGAGTACTAAAGACTTATTGTTTTTTGTGAAGATCGGTTAAGGGAAAGGGGTAGTTTACCTGACACGTTTTTTGTTTTATCAAGGATATTTTATATGGCAAATGATAACAGCCGCAAATTCAAACAGTATCATATAATATTTTGCATACAGCCCTGAAATGTAGAGTTCTCAAGACCTGCTGGTTTTGGTGAAGATCGGTTAAGGGAATAGGGTTGTTTACCGGCAACATTTTATGTTTTATCAAGGGTAATTTTTTTTTTTTGACGAACGATAACTGCCGTACATTAAAACAGAATCAACTACTCTTCTGCATACCTTTTTTAATTATACAGAACTCAAGGTCTGTTGATTTTGTTGAAGATCGGTTAAGGGAAAGGGGTAGTTTACCTGTAACGTTTTATGTTTTAACAAGGGTATTTTTTCTATGACGAACGATAACAGCCGTAAATTCAAAGAGAATCAACTAATGTTTTGCATACAGCCCTGAATTGTAGAGTTCTCAAGACCTATTGTTTTTGGTGAAGATCGGTAAATGGAATAGGGTAGTTTACCAGCAACGTTTTATGTTTTATCAAGGGTGTTTTCTATGGCAAACGATAACAGCCGCAAATTCAAACTAAATCAAATAATTGTTTGCATACAGGCCTGAATTGTACAGTACTCAAGACCTATTGTTTTTGGTGAAGATCGGTTAAGGGAAAGGAGTAGTTTATCTGTAACGTTTTATGTTTTAACAAGGATATTTCCTATGGCAAACGATAACAGCCGCAAATTCAAACAGAATCAAAAGATTATTTGCATACAGCCCTAAATTGTAGAGTTCTCAAGATCTATTGTTTTTGGTGAAGATCGGTTGAGGGAAAGGGGTAGTTTCCCTGCAACGTTTTTTTAACAAGGGTATTTTCTATGGCAAACGATAACAGCCGCAAATTCAAACAGAATCAAATAATTTTTTGCATACGTCCCTGAATTGTAGAGTTCTCAATGACTTTCGATTTTGGTGAAGATCGGTTAAGGGGAAGGGGTAGTTTACCTGCAACCTTTTACGTTTTAACAAGAGTAAAGTACTTGAAAATTTATTTAAACTTTTTGAAACAATGGTAATTGTTAAAAATAAAATAATTTTGTTGCCAGGCAATAAAATTATAATTTTTTCATTTTAATGTAATATAATATTTTTCATTTAATACAGCAATAAAAAGGCAGGTAAGACACAGCCTGGCTGTTTGGGTGAAAATGATTTTAAATATAAATCTTAGAATATGGAAGTCATGTATGGTTCTCCATACCGATATTTTTCTATGGTAAACGATAACAGCCACAAATTCAAACAGAATCAAATGATGTTTTGCATACAGCCCTGTATTATAGAGTTCTCAATATCTATTGGTGTTGGTGAAGAACGGTTAAGGGAAAGGGGTAGTTTACCTGCAACGTTTTATGTTTTATAAGGGTATTTCCTATGGCAAACGATAACACCCGCAAATTCAAACAGAATCAAATACGTTTCTGCATACAGCCCTGTTTTGTTGAGTACTAAAGACTTATTGTTTTTTGTGAAGATCGGTTAAGGGAAAGGGGTAGTTTACCTGACACGTTTTTTGTTTTATCAAGGATATTTTATATGGCAAATGATAACAGCCGCAAATTCAAACAGTATCATATAATATTTTGCATACAGCCCTGAAATGTAGAGTTCTCAAGACCTGCTGGTTTTGGTGAAGATCGGTTAAGGGAATAGGGTTGTTTACCGGCAACATTTTATGTTTTATCAAGGGTAATTTTTTTTTTTTGACGAACGATAACTGCCGTACATTAAAACAGAATCAACTACTCTTCTGCATACCTTTTTTAATTATACAGAACTCAAGGTCTGTTGATTTTGTTGAAGATCGGTTAAGGGAAAGGGGTAGTTTACCTGTAACGTTTTATGTTTTAACAAGGGTATTTTTTCTATGACGAACGATAACAGCCGTAAATTCAAAGAGAATCAACTAATGTTTTGCATACAGCCCTGAATTGTAGAGTTCTCAAGACCTATTGTTTTTGGTGAAGATCGGTAAATGGAATAGGGTAGTTTACCAGCAACGTTTTATGTTTTATCAAGGGTGTTTTCTATGGCAAACGATAACAGCCGCAAATTCAAACTAAATCAAATAATTGTTTGCATACAGGCCTGAATTGTACAGTACTCAAGACCTATTGTTTTTGGTGAAGATCGGTTAAGGGAAAGGAGTAGTTTATCTGTAACGTTTTATGTTTTAACAAGGATATTTCCTATGGCAAACGATAACAGCCGCAAATTCAAACAGAATCAAAAGATTATTTGCATACAGCCCTAAATTGTAGAGTTCTCAAGATCTATTGTTTTTGGTGAAGATCGGTTGAGGGAAAGGGGTAGTTTCCCTGCAACGTTTTTTTAACAAGGGTATTTTCTATGGCAAACGATAACAGCCGCAAATTCAAACAGAATCAAATAATTTTTTGCATACGTCCCTGAATTGTAGAGTTCTCAATGACTTTCGATTTTGGTGAAGATCGGTTAAGGGGAAGGGGTAGTTTACCTGCAACCTTTTACGTTTTAACAAGAGTAAAGTACTTGAAAATTTATTTAAACTTTTTGAAACAATGGTAATTGTTAAAAATAAAATAATTTTGTTGCCAGGCAATAAAATTATAATTTTTTCATTTTAATGTAATATAATATTTTTCATTTAATACAGCAATAAAAAGGCAGGTAAGACACAGCCTGGCTGTTTGGGTGAAAATGATTTTAAATATAAATCTTAGAATATGGAAGTCATGTATGGTTCTCCATACCGATATTTTTCTATGGTAAACGATAACAGCCACAAATTCAAACAGAATCAAATGATGTTTTGCATACAGCCCTGTATTATAGAGTTCTCAATATCTATTGGTGTTGGTGAAGAACGGTTAAGGGAAAGGGGTAGTTTACCTGCAACGTTTTATGTTTTATAAGGGTATTTCCTATGGCAAACGATAACACCCGCAAATTCAAACAGAATCAAATACGTTTCTGCATACAGCCCTGTTTTGTTGAGTACTAAAGACTTATTGTTTTTTGTGAAGATCGGTTAAGGGAAAGGGGTAGTTTACCTGACACGTTTTTTGTTTTATCAAGGATATTTTATATGGCAAATGATAACAGCCGCAAATTCAAACAGTATCATATAATATTTTGCATACAGCCCTGAAATGTAGAGTTCTCAAGACCTGCTGGTTTTGGTGAAGATCGGTTAAGGGAATAGGGTTGTTTACCGGCAACATTTTATGTTTTATCAAGGGTAATTTTTTTTTTTTGACGAACGATAACTGCCGTACATTAAAACAGAATCAACTACTCTTCTGCATACCTTTTTTAATTATACAGAACTCAAGGTCTGTTGATTTTGTTGAAGATCGGTTAAGGGAAAGGGGTAGTTTACCTGTAACGTTTTATGTTTTAACAAGGGTATTTTTTCTATGACGAACGATAACAGCCGTAAATTCAAAGAGAATCAACTAATGTTTTGCATACAGCCCTGAATTGTAGAGTTCTCAAGACCTATTGTTTTTGGTGAAGATCGGTAAATGGAATAGGGTAGTTTACCAGCAACGTTTTATGTTTTATCAAGGGTGTTTTCTATGGCAAACGATAACAGCCGCAAATTCAAACTAAATCAAATAATTGTTTGCATACAGGCCTGAATTGTACAGTACTCAAGACCTATTGTTTTTGGTGAAGATCGGTTAAGGGAAAGGAGTAGTTTATCTGTAACGTTTTATGTTTTAACAAGGATATTTCCTATGGCAAACGATAACAGCCGCAAATTCAAACAGAATCAAAAGATTATTTGCATACAGCCCTAAATTGTAGAGTTCTCAAGATCTATTGTTTTTGGTGAAGATCGGTTGAGGGAAAGGGGTAGTTTCCCTGCAACGTTTTTTTAACAAGGGTATTTTCTATGGCAAACGATAACAGCCGCAAATTCAAACAGAATCAAATAATTTTTTGCATACGTCCCTGAATTGTAGAGTTCTCAATGACTTTCGATTTTGGTGAAGATCGGTTAAGGGGAAGGGGTAGTTTACCTGCAACCTTTTACGTTTTAACAAGAGTAAAGTACTTGAAAATTTATTTAAACTTTTTGAAACAATGGTAATTGTTAAAAATAAAATAATTTTGTTGCCAGGCAATAAAATTATAATTTTTTCATTTTAATGTAATATAATATTTTTCATTTAATACAGCAATAAAAAGGCAGGTAAGACACAGCCTGGCTGTTTGGGTGAAAATGATTTTAAATATAAATCTTAGAATATGGAAGTCATGTATGGTTCTCCATACCGATATTTTTCTATGGTAAACGATAACAGCCACAAATTCAAACAGAATCAAATGATGTTTTGCATACAGCCCTGTATTATAGAGTTCTCAATATCTATTGGTGTTGGTGAAGAACGGTTAAGGGAAAGGGGTAGTTTACCTGCAACGTTTTATGTTTTATAAGGGTATTTCCTATGGCAAACGATAACACCCGCAAATTCAAACAGAATCAAATACGTTTCTGCATACAGCCCTAAATTGTAGAGTTCTCAAGACCTATTGTTTTTGGTGAAGATCGGTTGAGGGGAAGGGGTAGTTTACCAGCAACGTTTTTTTAACGAGGGTATTTTCTATGGCAAACGATAACAGCCGCAAATTCAAACAGAATCAAATAATGTTTTGCATACAGCCCTGATTTGTAGAGTACTCAATACCTCTTGTTTTTGGTGAAGATCGGTTAAGGGGAAGGGGTAGTTTACCTGCAACGTTTTTTATCAAGCGTGTTTTCTATGGCAAACGATAACAGCCGCAAATTCAAACAGAATCAAATAATGTTTTGCATACGTCCCTGAATTGTAGAGGTCTCAATGACTTTCGATTTTTGTGAACATCGGTTAAGGGGAAGGGGTAGTTTACCTGCAACCTTTTACGTTTTAACAAGAGTAAAGTACTTGAAAATTTATTTAAACTTTTTGAAACTATGGTAATTGTTAAAAATAAAATAATTTTGTTGCCAGGCAATAAAATTATAATTTTTTCATTTTAATGTAATATAATATTTTTCATTTAATACAGCAATAAAAAGGCAGGTAAGACACAGCCTGGCTGTTTGGGTGAAAATGATTTTAAATATAAATCTTAGAATATGGAAATCATGTATGGTTCTCCATACCGATATTTTTCTATGGTAAACGATAACAGCCACAAATTCAAACAGAATCAAATGATGTTTTGCATACAGCCCTGTATTATAGAGTTCTCAATATCTATTGGTGTTGGTGAAGAACGGTTAAGGGAAAGGGGTAGTTTACCTGCAACGTTTTATGTTTTATAAGGGTATTTTCTATGGCAAACGATAAGAGCCGCAAATTCAAACAGAATCAAATACGTTTCTGCATACAGCCCTGTTTTGTTGAGTACTAAAGACTTATTGTTTTTGGTGAAGATCGGTTAAGGGAAAGGGGTAGTTTACCTGACACGTTTTTTGTTTTATCAAGGATATTTTATATGGCAAATGATAACAGCCGCAAATTCAAACAGTATCATATAATATTTTGCATACAGCCCTGAAATGTAGAGTTCTCAAGACCTGCTGGTTTTGGTGAAGATCGGTTAAGGGAATAGGGTTGTTTACCGGCAACATTTTATGTTTTATCAAGGGTAATTTTTTTTTTTTGACGAACGATAACTGCCGTACATTAAAACAGAATCAACTACTCTTCTGCATACCTTTTTTAATTATACAGAACTCAAGGTCTGTTGATTTTGTTGAAGATCGGTTAAGGGAAAGGGGTAGTTTACCTGTAACGTTTTATGTTTTAACAAGGGTATTTTTTCTATGACGAACGATAACAGCCGTAAATTCAAAGAGAATCAACTAATGTTTTGCATACAGCCCTGAATTGTAGAGTTCTCAAGACCTATTGTTTTTGGTGAAGATCGGTAAATGGAATAGGGTAGTTTACCAGCAACGTTTTATGTTTTATCAAGGGTGTTTTCTATGGCAAACGATAACAGCCGCAAATTCAAACTAAATCAAATAATTGTTTGCATACAGGCCTGAATTGTACAGTACTCAAGACCTATTGTTTTTGGTGAAGATCGGTTAAGGGAAAGGAGTAGTTTATCTGTAACGTTTTATGTTTTAACAAGGATATTTCCTATGGCAAACGATAACAGCCGCAAATTCAAACAGAATCAAAAGATTATTTGCATACAGCCCTAAATTGTAGAGTTCTCAAGATCTATTGTTTTTGGTGAAGATCGGTTGAGGGAAAGGGGTAGTTTCCCTGCAACGTTTTTTTAACAAGGGTATTTTCTATGGCAAACGATAACAGCCGCAAATTCAAACAGAATCAAATAATGTTTTGCATACAGCCCTGATTTGTAGAGTACTCAAGACCTATTGTTTTTGGTGAAGATCGGTTAAGGGGAAGGGGTAGTTTACTTGCAACGTTTTTTTATCAAGCGTATTTCCTATGGCAAACGATAACAGCCGCAAATTCAAACAGAATCAAATAATTTTTTGCATACGTCCCTGAATTGTAGAGGTCTCAATGACTTTCGATTTTGGTGAAGATCGGTTAAGGGGAAGGGGTAGTTTACCTGCAACCTTTTACGTTTTAACAAGAGTAAAGTACTTGAAAATTTATTTAAACTTTTTGAAACAATGGTAATTGTTAAAAATAAAATAATTTTGTTGCCAGGCAATAAAATTATAATTTTTTCATTTTAATGTAATATAATATTTTTCATTTAATACAGCAATAAAAAGGCAGGTAAGACACAGCCTGGCTGTTTGGGTGAAAATGATTTTAAATATAAATCTTAGAATATGGAAGTCATGTATGGTTCTCCATACCGATATTTTTCTATGGTAAACGATAACAGCCACAAATTCAAACAGAATCAAATGATGTTTTGCATACAGCCCTGTATTATAGAGTTCTCAATATCTATTGGTGTTGGTGAAGAACGGTTAAGGGAAAGGGGTAGTTTACCTGCAACGTTTTATGTTTTATAAGGGTATTTCCTATGGCAAACGATAACACCCGCAAATTCAAACAGAATCAAAAGATTATTTGCATACAGCCCTAAATTGTAGAGTTCTCAAGACCTATTGTTTTTGGTGAAGATCGGTTGAGGGGAAGGGGTAGTTTACCAGCAACGTTTTTTTAACGAGAGTATTTTCTATGGCAAACGATAACAGCCGCAAATTCAAACAGAATCAAATAATGTTTTGCATACAGCCCTGATTTGTAGAGTACTCAAGACCTCTTGTTTTTGGTGAAGATCGGTTAAGGGGAAGGGGTAGTTTACCTGCAACGTTTTTTATCAAGCGTGTTTTCTATGGCAAACGATAAGAGCCGCAAATTCAAACAGAATCAAATAATGTTTTGCATACGTCCCTGAATTGTAGAGGTCTCAATGACTTTCGATTTTTGTGAACATCGGTTAAGGGGAAGGGGTAGTTTACCTGCAACCTTTTACGTTTTAACAAGAGTAAAGTACTTGAAAATTTATTTAAACTTTTTGAAACTATGGTAATTGTTAAAAATAAAATAATTTTGTTGCCAGGCAATAAAATTATAATTTTTTCATTTTAATGTAATATAATATTTTTCATTTAATACAGCAATAAAAAGGCAGGTAAGACACAGCCTGGCTGTTTGGGTGAAAATGATTTTAAATATAAATCTTAGAATATGGAAATCATGTATGGTTCTCCATACCGATATTTTTCTATGGTAAACGATAACAGCCACAAATTCAAACAGAATCAAATGATGTTTTGCATACAGCCCTGTATTATAGAGTTCTCAATATCTATTGGTGTTGGTGAAGAACGGTTAAGGGAAAGGGGTAGTTTACCTGCAACGTTTTATGTTTTATAAGGGTATTTTCTATGGCAAACGATAAGAGCCGCAAATTCAAACAGAATCAAATACGTTTCTGCATACAGCCCTGTTTTGTTGAGTACTAAAGACTTATTGTTTTTGGTGAAGATCGGTTAAGGGAAAGGGGTAGTTTACCTGACACGTTTTTTGTTTTATCAAGGATATTTTATATGGCAAATGATAACAGCCGCAAATTCAAACAGTATCATATAATATTTTGCATACAGCCCTGAAATGTAGAGTTCTCAAGACCTGCTGGTTTTGGTGAAGATCGGTTAAGGGAATAGGGTTGTTTACCGGCAACATTTTATGTTTTATCAAGGGTAATTTTTTTTTTTTGACGAACGATAACTGCCGTACATTAAAACAGAATCAACTACTCTTCTGCATACCTTTTTTAATTATACAGAACTCAAGGTCTGTTGATTTTGTTGAAGATCGGTTAAGGGAAAGGGGTAGTTTACCTGTAACGTTTTATGTTTTAACAAGGGTATTTTTTCTATGACGAACGATAACAGCCGTAAATTCAAAGAGAATCAACTAATGTTTTGCATACAGCCCTGAATTGTAGAGTTCTCAAGACCTATTGTTTTTGGTGAAGATCGGTAAATGGAATAGGGTAGTTTACCAGCAACGTTTTATGTTTTATCAAGGGTGTTTTCTATGGCAAACGATAACAGCCGCAAATTCAAACTAAATCAAATAATTGTTTGCATACAGGCCTGAATTGTACAGTACTCAAGACCTATTGTTTTTGGTGAAGATCGGTTAAGGGAAAGGAGTAGTTTATCTGTAACGTTTTATGTTTTAACAAGGATATTTCCTATGGCAAACGATAACAGCCGCAAATTCAAACAGAATCAAAAGATTATTTGCATACAGCCCTAAATTGTAGAGTTCTCAAGATCTATTGTTTTTGGTGAAGATCGGTTGAGGGAAAGGGGTAGTTTCCCTGCAACGTTTTTTTAACAAGGGTATTTTCTATGGCAAACGATAACAGCCGCAAATTCAAACAGAATCAAATAATGTTTTGCATACAGCCCTGATTTGTAGAGTACTCAAGACCTATTGTTTTTGGTGAAGATCGGTTAAGGGGAAGGGGTAGTTTACTTGCAACGTTTTTTTATCAAGCGTATTTCCTATGGCAAACGATAACAGCCGCAAATTCAAACAGAATCAAATAATTTTTTGCATACGTCCCTGAATTGTAGAGGTCTCAATGACTTTCGATTTTGGTGAAGATCGGTTAAGGGGAAGGGGTAGTTTACCTGCAACCTTTTACGTTTTAACAAGAGTAAAGTACTTGAAAATTTATTTAAACTTTTTGAAACAATGGTAATTGTTAAAAATAAAATAATTTTGTTGCCAGGCAATAAAATTATAATTTTTTCATTTTAATGTAATATAATATTTTTCATTTAATACAGCAATAAAAAGGCAGGTAAGACACAGCCTGGCTGTTTGGGTGAAAATGATTTTAAATATAAATCTTAGAATATGGAAGTCATGTATGGTTCTCCATACCGATATTTTTCTATGGTAAACGATAACAGCCACAAATTCAAACAGAATCAAATGATGTTTTGCATACAGCCCTGTATTATAGAGTTCTCAATATCTATTGGTGTTGGTGAAGAACGGTTAAGGGAAAGGGGTAGTTTACCTGCAACGTTTTATGTTTTATAAGGGTATTTCCTATGGCAAACGATAACACCCGCAAATTCAAACAGAATCAAAAGATTATTTGCATACAGCCCTAAATTGTAGAGTTCTCAAGACCTATTGTTTTTGGTGAAGATCGGTTGAGGGGAAGGGGTAGTTTACCAGCAACGTTTTTTTAACGAGAGTATTTTCTATGGCAAACGATAACAGCCGCAAATTCAAACAGAATCAAATAATGTTTTGCATACAGCCCTGATTTGTAGAGTACTCAAGACCTCTTGTTTTTGGTGAAGATCGGTTAAGGGGAAGGGGTAGTTTACCTGCAACGTTTTTTATCAAGCGTGTTTTCTATGGCAAACGATAACAGCCGCAAATTCAAACAGAATCAAATAATGTTTTGCATACGTCCCTGAATTGTAGAGGTCTCAATGACTTTCGATTTTTGTGAACATCGGTTAAGGGGAAGGGGTAGTTTACCTGCAACCTTTTACGTTTTAACAAGAGTAAAGTACTTGAAAATTTATTTAAACTTTTTGAAACTATGGTAATTGTTAAAAATAAAATAATTTTGTTGCCAGGCAATAAAATTATAATTTTTTCATTTTAATGTAATATAATATTTTTCATTTAATACAGCAATAAAAAGGCAGGTAAGACACAGCCTGGCTGTTTGGGTGAAAATGATTTTAAATATAAATCTTAGAATATGGAAATCATGTATGGTTCTCCATACCGATATTTTTCTATGGTAAACGATAACAGCCACAAATTCAAACAGAATCAAATGATGTTTTGCATACAGCCCTGTATTATAGAGTTCTCAATATCTATTGGTGTTGGTGAAGAACGGTTAAGGGAAAGGGGTAGTTTACCTGCAACGTTTTATTATTTATAAGGGTATTTTCTATGGCAAACGATAAGAGCCGCAAATTCAAACAGAATCAAATACGTTTCTGCATACAGCCCTGTTTTGTTGAGTACTAAAGACTTATTGTTTTTGGTGAAGATCGGTTAAGGGAAAGGGGTAGTTTACCTGACACGTTTTTTGTTTTTATTAAGGATATTTTATATGGCAAATGATAACAGTCGCAAATTCAAACAGTATCATATAATATTTTGCATACAGCCCTGAAATGTAGAGTTCTCAAGACCTGCTGGTTTTGGTGAAGATCGGTTAAGGGAATAGGGTTGTTTACCGGCAACATTTTATGTTTTATCAAGGGTAATTTTTTTTTTTTGACGAACGATAACTGCCGTACATTAAAACAGAATCAACTACTCTTCTGCATACCTTTTTTAATTATACAGAACTCAAGGTCTGTTGATTTTGTTGAAGATCGGTTAAGGGAAAGGGGTAGTTTACCTGTAACGTTTTATGTTTTAACAAGGGTATTTTTTCTATGACGAACGATAACAGCCGTAAATTCAAAGAGAATCAACTAATGTTTTGCATACAGCCCTGAATTGTAGAGTTCTCAAGACCTATTGTTTTTGGTGAAGATCGGTAAATGGAATAGGGTAGTTTACCAGCAACGTTTTATGTTTTATCAAGGGTGTTTTCTATGGCAAACGATAACAGCCGCAAATTCAAACTAAATCAAATAATTGTTTGCATACAGGCCTGAATTGTAGAGTACTCAAGACCTATTGTTTTTGGTGAAGATCGGTTAAGGGAAAGGAGTAGTTTATCTGTAACGTTTTATGTTTTAACAAGGATATTTCCTATGGCAAACGATAACAGCCGCAAATTCAAACAGAATCAAAAGATTATTTGCATACAGCCCTAAATTGTAGAGTTCTCAAGATCTATTGTTTTTGGTGAAGATCGGTTGAGGGAAAGGGGTAGTTTCCCTGCAACGTTTTTTTAACAAGGGTATTTTCTATGGCAAACGATAACAGCCGCAAATTCAAACAGAATCAAATAATGTTTTGCATACAGCCCTGATTTGTAGAGTACTCAAGACCTATTGTTTTTGGTGAAGATCGGTTAAGGGGAAGGGGTAGTTTACTTGCAACGTTTTTTTATCAAGCGTATTTCCTATGGCAAACGATAACAGCCGAAAATGCAAACAGAATCAAATAATTTTTTGCATACGTCCCTGAATTGTAGAGGTCTCAATGACTTTCGATTTTGGTGAAGATCGGTTAAGGGGAAGGGGTAGTTTACCTGCAACCTTTTACGTTTTAACAAGAGTAAAGTACTTGAAAATTTATTTAAACTTTTTGAAACAATGGTAATTGTTAAAAATAAAATAATTTTGTTGCCAGGCAATAAAATTATAATTTTTTCATTTTAATGTAATATAATATTTTTCATTTAATACAGCAATAAAAAGGCAGGTAAGACACAGCCTGGCTGTTTGGGTGAAAATGATTTTAAATATAAATCTTAGAATATGGAAGTCATGTATGGTTCTCCATACCGATATTTTTCTATGGTAAACGATAACAGCCACAAATTCAAACAGAATCAAATGATGTTTTGCATACAGCCCTGTATTATAGAGTTCTCAATATCTATTGGTGTTGGTGAAGAACGGTTAAGGGAAAGGGGTAGTTTACCTGCAACGTTTTATGTTTTATAAGGGTATTTCCTATGGCAAACGATAACACCCGCAAATTCAAACAGAATCAAAAGATTATTTGCATACAGCCCTAAATTGTAGAGTTCTCAAGACCTATTGTTTTTGGTGAAGATCGGTTGAGGGGAAGGGGTAGTTTACCAGCAACGTTTTTTTAACGAGAGTATTTTCTATGGCAAACGATAACAGCCGCAAATTCAAACAGAATCAAATAATGTTTTGCATACAGCCCTGATTTGTAGAGTACTCAAGACCTCTTGTTTTTGGTGAAGATCGGTTAAGGGGAAGGGGTAGTTTACCTGCAACGTTTTTTATCAAGCGTGTTTTCTATGGCAAACGATAACAGCCGCAAATTCAAACAGAATCAAATAATGTTTTGCATACGTCCCTGAATTGTAGAGGTCTCAATGACTTTCGATTTTTGTGAACATCGGTTAAGGGGAAGGGGTAGTTTACCTGCAACCTTTTACGTTTTAACAAGAGTAAAGTACTTGAAAATTTATTTAAACTTTTTGAAACAATGGTAATTGTTAAAAATAAAATAATTTTGTTGCCAGGCAATAAAATTATAATTTTTTCATTTTAATGTAATATAATATTTTTCATTTAATACAGCAATAAAAAGGCAGGTAAGACACAGCCTGGCTGTTTGGGTGAAAATGATTTTAAATATAAATCTTAGAATATGGAAATCATGTATGGTTCTCCATACCGATATTTTTCTATGGTAAACGATAACAGCCACAAATTCAAACAGAATCAAATGATGTTTTGCATACAGCCCTGTATTATAGAGTTCTCAATATCTATTGGTGTTGGTGAAGAACGGTTAAGGGAAAGGGGTAGTTTACCTGCAACGTTTTATGTTTTATAAGGGTATTTTCTATGGCAAACGATAAGAGCCGCAAATTCAAACAGAATCAAATACGTTTCTGCATACAGCCCTGTTTTGTTGAGTACTAAAGACTTATTGTTTTTTGTGAAGATCGGTTAAGGGAAAGGGGTAGTTTACCTGACACGTTTTTTGTTTTATCAAGGATATTTTATATGGCAAATGATAACAGCCGCAAATTCAAACAGTATCATATAATATTTTGCATACAGCCCTGAAATGTAGAGTTCTCAAGACCTGCTGGTTTTGGTGAAGATCGGTTAAGGGAATAGGGTTGTTTACCGGCAACATTTTATGTTTTATCAAGGGTAATTTTTTTTTTTTGACGAACGATAACTGCCGTACATTAAAACAGAATCAACTACTCTTCTGCATACCTTTTTTAATTATACAGAACTCAAGGTCTGTTGATTTTGTTGAAGATCGGTTAAGGGAAAGGGGTAGTTTACCTGTAACGTTTTATGTTTTAACAAGGGTATTTTTTCTATGACGAACGATAACAGCCGTAAATTCAAAGAGAATCAACTAATGTTTTGCATACAGCCCTGAATTGTAGAGTTCTCAAGACCTATTGTTTTTGGTGAAGATCGGTAAATGGAATAGGGTAGTTTACCAGCAACGTTTTATGTTTTATCAAGGGTGTTTTCTATGGCAAACGATAACAGCCGCAAATTCAAACTAAATCAAATAATTGTTTGCATACAGGCCTGAATTGTAGAGTACTCAAGACCTATTGTTTTTGGTGAAGATCGGTTAAGGGAAAGGAGTAGTTTATCTGTAACGTTTTATGTTTTAACAAGGATATTTCCTATGGCAAACGATAACAGCCGCAAATTCAAACAGAATCAAAAGATTATTTGCATACAGCCCTAAATTGTAGAGTTCTCAAGATCTATTGTTTTTGGTGAAGATCGGTTGAGGGAAAGGGGTAGTTTCCCTGCAACGTTTTTTTAACAAGGGTATTTTCTATGGCAAACGATAACAGCCGCAAATTCAAACAGAATCAAATAATGTTTTGCATACAGCCCTGATTTGTAGAGTACTCAAGACCTATTGTTTTTGGTGAAGATCGGTTAAGGGGAAGGGGTAGTTTACTTGCAACGTTTTTTTATCAAGCGTATTTCCTATGGCAAACGATAACAGCCGCAAATTCAAACAGAATCAAATAATTTTTTGCATACGTCCCTGAATTGTAGAGTTCTCAATGACTTTCGATTTTGGTGAAGATCGGTTAAGGGGAAGGGGTAGTTTACCTGCAACCTTTTACGTTTTAACAAGAGTAAAGTACTTGAAAATTTATTTAAACTTTTTGAAACAATGGTAATTGTTAAAAATAAAATAATTTTGTTGCCAGGCAATAAAATTATAATTTTTTCATTTTAATGTAATATAATATTTTTCATTTAATACAGCAATAAAAAGGCAGGTAAGACACAGCCTGGCTGTTTGGGTGAAAATGATTTTAAATATAAATCTTAGAATATGGAAGTCATGTATGGTTCTCCATACCGATATTTTTCTATGGTAAACGATAACAGCCACAAATTCAAACAGAATCAAATGATGTTTTGCATACAGCCCTGTATTATAGAGTTCTCAATATCTATTGGTGTTGGTGAAGAACGGTTAAGGGAAAGGGGTAGTTTACCTGCAACGTTTTATGTTTTATAAGGGTATTTCCTATGGCAAACGATAACACCCGCAAATTCAAACAGAATCAAAAGATTATTTGCATACAGCCCTAAATTGTAGAGTTCTCAAGACCTATTGTTTTTGGTGAAGATCGGTTGAGGGGAAGGGGTAGTTTACCAGCAACGTTTTTTTAACGAGGGTATTTTCTATGGCAAACGATAACAGCCGCAAATTCAAACAGAATCAAATAATGTTTTGCATACAGCCCTGATTCGTAGAGTACTCAATACCTCTTGTTTTTGGTGAAGATCGGTTAAGGGGAAGGGGTAGTTTACCTGCAACGTTTTTTATCAAGCGTGTTTTCTATGGCAAACGATAACAGCCGCAAATTCAAACAGAATCAAATAATGTTTTGCATACGTCCCTGAATTGTAGAGGTCTCAATGACTTTCGATTTTTGTGAACATCGGTTAAGGGGAAGGGGTAGTTTACCTGCAACCTTTTACGTTTTAACAAGAGTAAAGTACTTGAAAATTTATTTAAACTTTTTGAAACAATGGTAATTGTTAAAAATAAAATAATTTTGTTGCCAGGCAATAAAATTATAATTTTTTCATTTTAATGTAATATAATATTTTTCATTTAATACAGCAATAAAAAGGCAGGTAAGACACAGCCTGGCTGTTTGGGTGAAAATGATTTTAAATATAAATCTTAGAATATGGAAGTCATGTATGGTTCTCCATACCGATATTTTTCTATGGTAAACGATAACAGCCACAAATTCAAACAGAATCAAATGATGTTTTGCATACAGCCCTGTATTATAGAGTTCTCAATATCTATTGGTGTTGGTGAAGAACGGTTAAGGGAAAGGGGTAGTTTACCTGCAACGTTTTATGTTTTATAAGGGTATTTCCTATGGCAAACGATAACACCCGCAAATTCAAACAGAATCAAAAGATTATTTGCATACAGCCCTAAATTGTAGAGTTCTCAAGACCTATTGTTTTTGGTGAAGATCGGTTGAGGGGAAGGGGTAGTTTACCAGCAACGTTTTTTTAACGAGGGTATTTTCTATGGCAAACGATAACAGCCGCAAATTCAAACAGAATCAAATAATGTTTTGCATATAGCCCTGATTTGTAGATTACTCAATACCTCTTGTTTTTGGTGAAGATCGGTTAAGGGGAAGGGGTAGTTTACCTGCAACGTTTTTTATCAAGCGTGTTTTCTATGGCAAACGATAACAGCCGCAAATTCAAACAGAATCAAATAATGTTTTGCATACGTCCCTGAATTGTAGAGGTCTCAATGACTTTCGATTTTTGTGAACATCGGTTAAGGGGAAGGGGTAGTTTACCTGCAACCTTTTACGTTTTAACAAGAGTAAAGTACTTGAAAATTTATTTAAACTTTTTGAAACAATGGTAATTGTTAAAAATAAAATAGTTTTGTTGCCAGGCAATAAAATTATAATTTTTTCATTTTAATGTAATATAATATTTTTCATTTAATACAGCAATAAAAAGGCAGGTAAGACACAGCCTGGCTGTTTGGGTGAAAATGATTTTAAATATAAATCTTAGAATATGGAAATCATGTATGGTTCTCCATACCGATATTTTTCTATGGTAAACGATAACAGCCACAAATTCAAACAGAATCAAATGATGTTTTGCATACAGCCCTGTATTATAGAGTTCTCAATATCTATTGGTGTTGGTGAAGAACGGTTAAGGGAAAGGGGTAGTTTACCTGCAACGTTTTATGTTTTATAAGGGTATTTTCTATGGCAAACGATAAGAGCCGCAAATTCAAACAGAATCAAATACGTTTCTGCATACAGCCCTGTTTTGTTGAGTACTAAAGACTTATTGTTTTTGGTGAAGATCGGTTAAGGGAAAGGGGTAGTTTACCTGACACGTTTTTTGTTTTATCAAGGATATTTTATATGGCAAATGATAACAGCCGCAAATTCAAACAGTATCACATAATATTTTGCATACAGCCCTGAAATGTAGAGTTCTCAAGACCTGCTGGTTTTGGTGAAGATCGGTTAAGGGAATAGGGTTGTTTACCGGCAACATTTTATGTTTTATCAAGGGTAATTTTTTTTTTTGACGAACGATAACTGCCGTACATTAAAACAGAATCAACTACTCTTCTGCATACCTTTTTTAATTATACAGAACTCAAGGTCTGTTGATTTTGTTGAAGATCGGTTAAGGGAAAGAGGTAGTTTACCTGTAACGTTTTATGTTTTAACAAGGGTATTTTTTCTATGACGAACGATAACAGCCGTAAATTCAAAGAGAATCAACTAATGTTTTGCATACAGCCCTGAATTGTAGAGTTCTCAAGACCTATTGTTTTTGGTGAAGATCGGTAAATGGAATAGGGTAGTTTACCAGCAACGTTTTATGTTTTATCAAGGGTGTTTTCTATGGCAAACGATAACAGCCGCAAATTCAAACTAAATCAAATAATTGTTTGCATACAGGCCTGAATTGTAGAGTACCTAAGACCTGTCGTTTTTGGTGAAGATCGGTTAAGGGAAAGGGGTAGTTTACCTGCAACGGTTTTTTATCAAGTGTAATTTTTTTCTATAGTAAACGATAACAACCGCAAATTCAAACAGAATCAAATGATGTTTTGCATACAGCCCTGTATTGTAGAGTTCTCAATACGTATTGGTGTTGGTGAAGATCGGTTAAGGGAAAGGGGTAGTTTACGAGCAACATTTTATGTGTTAACAAGAGAAATGTTTCCATGACGAACGATAACTGCCGCACATTCAAACAGAATCAAATATTTTTTTGCATGCTTCCCTGAATTGTAGAGGACGGAAGGTCTGTTGATTTTGGAGAAGATCGGTTAAGAGAAAGGGGTAGTTTACCTGAAACATTTTATGTTTTAACAAGAGTAAAGTACTTTATTTTTATAAATAAAGTATCCTGATAAGAAGCTCATAGTAATCCACTGTAGAAACGTAGATGAAATATCTATAAATTAAGAAGTTAGGAGAACGGGGTGGGGGTAATTTTCTATTATTAAAAATTATAGTTGAAGGTGTAGGGGAGAATTTTTTATATGTGTACTACGTTATCGGCAACAAAGAAGTAGTTTTTTGTTAAAATTGCTTCCCGGGCTCTTTAGCCGTAGTCCAATGTTTTCTGCAAAACCAGACTTTTCGGCAGTGCCATCGACTCCCATCATCGGTGAAAATCGAGTGCGACAACGTGAGGTGGTGGTGGTATACGTTAGTGAGCACAGTACTGTGGTTAATGCTGAAGCAATAAGTAGAAGGACGTAGTTTCTATGGAAATATTTCATTTCGAATATGATTTTAAATATAAATCTTAGAACATGGAAGTCATGTATGGTTCTCCATACCGATATTTGTTTATTTTTATAACAATAATTGTAGGCCTATCACTTATGTATTGATAAACATAGATTGTGTTTATTTTTTGTCTTATAAAAGTTAATTTTAGCAGATGGTTGAGGTAAAAAATGAGTTAATTACTTGATATGATTAGGAACTTAAAATATAAAACGTTGTTGATTTTAAGTACTTTAAGTAGTTCGTTAATTCTGTTTTACTTTAAAGCGATAAGTCTACAATTTTCTGTCTAATAAAAAGATTTTTAACCTATTTAGCATTTTTAACATTTAGAATTTAGGCTTATTAACCTATTAAGACTTTAAAACAAGAGGGGTTTTGAACGCGAAGGGGGCCCGGAAGGTTGTCTGCCATAGGGGCTCCGGGAAAGATATGTGGGCCATGGAGAGTACACGATTCCTAAAACATGATGTTATAAACTGGTGTAATTATGTGCTCATAATACGTTTTAATTGCATAGCTTCATTTTGTTTTAACACCCTAATTTCTTATCTAGGTAATACTATGAAGCGTAGTGTTATAAATTCTCGTCTGTAATGGCGTCCTTAGTTTCTAATTCTGGTAATAAAGTATGAATAGCATCTTGAAGTATGAAAATCGATTTCATAGTAATAGCTTGCAGTTGATAATGAAGACTCTCGTTATTAGCGCTACATACATTTTAGTTCGCTAAGTAAATGTAGGAAAGTTTGTGCATTTTAATTGCTCTGTATCAACTTGATAGAAGGGGATGGCATTAAAGCACTAGCAACAGGTTCTTCCCGCCAGCCCTCAGTACCACCTATGCACTTTACAAACTATTAGTCACTGTAAATAATTAAAACCACTTCGTCTTAAAATCGTTCTTTTACGTTTAACGATTTTAAAACCTGCCGTTTAAAATTTTTAACGGTTTTATGTATTGTTAAAGTTAACTTTTTACAATTTTAGGAATGTCCTGTCAGAATTGTTTCCTATCACAAGGGTGCAGTTTGTTACCTACCGTGCTTAAAATATGTATCCAAGAAGCCATATATAACTGGAGAAGAAAAAAATCAGTAATGGGAATTCAAATGGATGAGCAGTGCTTAGCAACTCTTCTATTTGGCGACGATCAGGTAATTATAGCGTGTGACGAGGACGACATAGACTATGTGTTTAGAAAATTGAAAGAGGAGTACGTGGAATGGGGTCTCAACATAAACACTACTAAAACAGTATATCTGAAAATAGGTGACATGCAAGAAGAAGACCCAGATCTGCAAATCCATAGAATCGGAAAGTGTAGCGAATTCAAATATTTGGAAAGCATTAATTAAGAAGATGGAACAACAAAAAATGACATCAAAAATACGATACAACAGGGAAAAAGGCTATTCGTTTGCTAAACTCGTGTAACGGCCCAGTTAGGCCGTTACGTAAAATTTAAACCTATAGCTAGACCAGAGACGAAAAATAGTTGGAGTGGGGACTGCTGCCACAACAGCGTTACAACGAAGGGGGAACGTTACCCCCTCCATTGTCGTCAGTCACACTTATTACTGCAGTATTTTACACGTATTATTTATATACCGGCAACGAGTTGTTCTTCGTGTGCGAAAACGTACGCATGGTATTAATTTGTAACAGACTATTCAAAGTAACAGATCATAAAATAATCATGCACGTTTCTTTAAAATTCACAATAAACAAATTCTAAAATCCTTAAATTTGTATAGACTCTACTTAATTTGAGTAGAGCAGAACTCTGCTTGATATAAAAATAATATCTGCAGAACCTAACCCCAACATTTGTGAAAGGCATGCTTTAAAAACATTTCTTATGCTACATAAAGCAACCGTCTGTGTAAATCGAGATGTCAACCTCTGTAGTAAAAGTAATGTTATTAAACATTTTTAACAATAAATAATGTTAATTATTATAATTAATTATTAATAATAAAAATGGTAAATATTTATAGTGTTAATTTTCCTTACCTACTCATCTTCTGAATCTTCACTTGTACTTGAATCTGAATCTTCTCCCACAGAAATAATTAATTTGTCCACTTCTTCGTCCATAATATGATCCGTAATCCAGTACTGTTCTTCCATTTTTTTGTATGTTCACAACACTTTTTCGACTTTTCAATTGTAAAATTATCAACCATTTTTTCGCAACAATTTTTCTTTTCATCTAAAGATAATCCACTAAAATTACGTGCAAGTTCTCCTTTAATATCTCCCCAGACAAGTTCTATAGAATTCAGATCAGGATGGTAAGGTGGCAGACGAAGTGGAATATGTCCTTTTGCACGAATTATTTCGTCGACAATAAATGTTTTTTCACAGTTAACTGAGTTCACTTTTTCCAGCAGCTGAGATTTCGTTAATGTATAATCTATTGCAACACCATGATTCACAAGCCAGTCAATTATTTGTTGTTTTAGTGAACCCGAGGTCGGCCTTTTATCTTTTTCTACACAATGATACTTGGCATTGTCCATCACTATTACAGACCTGTTTGGGAGATTAGGTAGTAATTTTTCTGATAGCCACTTACCGAAGTTATTAAAATTCATAGAGTTATGATAGTCTCCAGATGTCGACGAAGACTTAAATATTAACAGAGCATTGTTAACAAAACCAGCCTCTCCCCCACCGTGAACTATAATAAGTCTATTACCTTTCCCAATTTTCGTTGTTATCCCGACCTCTTCAGAAGATTGCCAACACGAAGATAATGAATGTGATGCCTGAACATATGTCTCGTCAATGTAAACAATGTTTTTACCCTCTCGTCTGTATTTATTTATGTCACTTAGATAGCGAATTCTCCAAGCAACGATATCACTTCTTTCTGTTAGGAGCCTTCTATTGGATTGACAGCGAGTCCATTTAAATCCTAATTTTTTAAGTCGTTCCCTCAAATATTGTCGTTCACATTGAATGACATCATCTTCCTTTAGAGATTGCAGTAAACTCTTTATTGAGGGTGAGACTTTTTTCACTGCATAAAATTCGTGCACCTTTCTCCTTATTGCACTCTCTGTGCAGGAGTCCACTTCAATCTTTTTTTTATGAGCCTGCGATTTTCCTTTTGGCGTAGAAAACAGATTTTTTTCTCAACCAGAAGTTGACGATTTCTTGACTTCTTTTAAAATATTGTAGACAGTAGCCTGAGAGACTCCTGTTGCTTCACTTGTACTGGCGGCAATATTATAATTTAATTTGTATTCCTTTTTTGTTTTCTTAAATATTCTGCCACGTTGAAAATAATTTCTCTGGCTTGACTTGTTAGAGGTCTCCCAGAAGCTAGCTTACTATTCGATGACGATGCCATTTATATAAAAAAAAATAACACGCTACGGTAACAATACGACAATGAATGGTAATTCGTTGGTAATTAGTCAGCATAAACTAAAATACACAACACACTGTTAGTTCTAATGATTATAATAAAATACTAAACGAAAACTAAATATAAATCGTATATATACAATTATATTAAACGAAAACGTAAAGAAATCGTATAAAGGAAAACAAATCGCAATTTATTCGTAAATGCGCATACGCATCTAACTGAATAACACACTGACCGCTTAGACAACTAACGCAGCACAGCCGTCAGCGTTGTTGACGGATATGGTGGGGGTGACAGCCTTCTCCGCCAAGCCAGCGCATGCGCACTGGAACTTTTTTTTGTCTGTGGTACCCCTTTTTTATAGACGCTTGGCCTAGGAGGAGCGAAAATGTGCTGGAGCCCAGAGTGACAGGACTTGCAATAAAACACTCATTTAATCAGTAACCACTTTTTATTAGTGTTTCCTCATTTCATTATCATAACATATTTTGCTACAGTGTTCAAACGATTGAATTCTTGTGTAATTCGTAGCAGTTCTTAGTTTTCATTTTATCAACAAATATCTATATATTAATACGTGAAGAGAAAACTTTGTACCCCTTTTTAAGCATATTGCGCGCACGGAGGAGTGTGAGAGTTGGCATAGTTAAAGTTTATATGGAGAAGGAGTTCAGAAAGCTAAACTTTATATATAAAATGTGTTACAAATACATTAAATAAAATAAAATAAAACATTCATTTGCACTTGAAAATTCATTTAAACTTTTTCAAACAATGGTAATTGTTAAAAATAAAATAATTTTGTTGCCAGGCAATAAAATTATAATTTTTTCATTTTAGTGTACGTTCATACTGGCAATGTCAAACACATAATAGTCTGTCGTTTATTGACGTTTATACTGCCAATGTCAAACACATAGGCCTAATAGTCTGTGATCAAACAGTCGCACAGAGTAGAGACTGTCGCCAAAGAATTTAAAATGTTGCCAACAAATAATTACTGACAGATTGACTGAATGAGCTGTGAATTTTGTGTGATTTCAAATGTTCCTTTTTCAATAGTCTGTGGAGTGTATGTCAAGGCAAAAAAGCGTTTATTTTATATTTTGTATATTAGATATCTGTGTTTTATATATTAATGTGCAGTTGAAAGTGAAATACAGCTTGCTTAATATACACCTGTTGCAAAAGGAAAATTTTGTAGCAGCAATTTGAATTGACTTACTCTCGCCTAATTATTATTGGTGGTTTCAAAAAAGTGAGTACATTTTATTATTTTTAAATTAAACCCTGTCTAATCTTAGTTTCAGTAATTTCATTACATGTTTTTTTTTTACATTCAGATATTCGCACCTACTTCCATTATGCCTCGACATAGAACATTGACGGGTCGGAGTGAGAGACAAAGAAGAAGGAATATATATTTGCGTGAAAGTCAAAATGATAATAGACCAAATGCAAATTTAAATAGTGTAAATAGTATAACATTGACGGGTCGGAGTGAGAGACAAAGAAGAAGGAATATATATTCGCGTGAAAGTCAAAATGATAATAGACCAAATGCAAATTTAAATAGTGTAAATAGTATACAAAATGATGAAATTATTTTGAGGGATACATTTAAATGCGCACTGAATGTCATTCCAAGAAATTTTAATACTTTTGATTGTGGATTAATGTATGTACTCCTGATCAATCTGTATTAATCACAATTACCAATACTAGTAACAATAAAAATTAATCAAACAGTACAACAAGTGGATCCTTTTTAGCACAGTTAATAATATAAATCACAAATATATATATCCACAGGACTTGTTCTAACAAAATTTTAATCATTATAAATATGAAAATACGGTTTATGTGTATGCTTTCTATTGTGCTTTGAAAACCGGTAGAGTGTTGTTGTCGAAGTTTAATAAATGGAATCCTCCCATCAGTGCTTTTGAAGAATTGATGATACCAGTTATAGCCTGTGATGATGAGTGTGGTAATGGTGCTGGTGAGTTCCGAACCTCCTGCTAGTCTCCTTCTAGGCAGCTGTCCTTTTGGTGTTCTGGAGTATTTCTAAGTTTGACGGCGATGGGGAGCGTTCTAGTGCACAGTTCTGCCGATGGTGACGGATGTTGGTGTCACCATCTCCGAATTTTCCCTTCTCCCGGCTGTGCGAAGGCCCTGTAACATTTTTTATTTGTAGTGGACCGTCAGGAAATAAAACTACCCCAACTATCTGTCGCCTCGGAACACAGACACCACATACACACTGTCACAATTTTTATCCACATTACTACTCTGTTATTAGCAATACTGTTCTGTGTAATAAGCAAGCTTGAAAATTGACATTTACATTTTCATTAACACTTACAAAATTCAAAATATTTACATTAAATTACTTTTACATTTACTTTTACTTCTACCTGCACATTTACTTTTAAATTTCTCAAGCAGTTAAGTGCAAAGTCGCCACGAGCTCCCAGATAACGGAAGTAACGTGTGAGTCACACACATACACAAATTAACACGCATTCTTATTATTGAATTAACACGCATTCTCATTATTAAATTAACACACATAACCCCTTATTAAATTAACAACGAGTAATGTAATGATTCTCACCTGAGGCACTTTATAAAATTACGAACTCATAGTAAGTTGTACAAGTAGTTTGCCACGCCGTCAGACTACGAAACGCCCAGTCGGAAGCTGAAAACGAAATGAGGCAGCTTGTAGGCTTCTAACCGACCATGCCACAAAAAAAGTTGTTGAGGATTGTGAACCTTTAACCGAACAGCTGATACGGGTTGCTGAATTACATCGCCGTAGCGCCGGCACGGCCTCATTGATCAAGATAGCTGGGCTGCCCCACTGCCACACATTGGCGGCCTTCTACGTTTAAATCATGCCGGGAAATTTCAAATCCCGGCACACTCGTTACTTTGGTTGAATAAAATGAAACTTCAAACTAAACTGACAATCTACACAACTATTGTGGAGCCCATTTTAACTTATGGCTGGAAATGCTGGGAACTTTTAGATAAAGAGAAAACGATGATAGAAACTGTAAAAGTGGACTTCTGAAGAAGAGCGTGTAATATTTCTAGAATGCAACATGTTAGAAACGAAGATATAAGAAGGAAAACAGGGCGCGTATTGACAACAGCAGAAAGAATAGAATCCAGACAGTTGCTATGGTATGGTCACGTAATGAGGATGGAGGAGAAGCGATGGCCAAAGAAAGCATTGACTTACACACCACAAAACAGTATAAGAAAAGGAAGACTGACCACACAATGGAGAACAGGAAATAGGAAAAGCATGAGAGATCGAGCTATTGAAGATGATGACTGGAAGGATAGGGAGAAATGGCAAACGAAATGTGGGATGCGGCACAGACTGTAGGACCCCCGCTAATAAAAAATGTAATAATTTATCAGGCCTCCCAAAGAGATTTAAATCTATCTCAGACCGTCTGACCGTTTTTCATTTTGTCCAGTTAAACTATGGGTCCATCCACTGTTAATCATCGGTCTTTCATCAGCCTCGCTGAAGGCGGACAATGAGTAATACCGCCGTACTAGCTATACCGCCACACTTGTCTATGGTATGTGTAAAATAATGTACTTAGGGCTAGCGCAGACTGTCGATTTTTTACTCGGCCGATTAAAATATCGGTTATTTGAAGTACTACCTTCAAATTGTTTTGAACGCACACGAACGATTAAAAATCGCCCATACATGGGCGATTTTCAGTACAGTTGTGAAATGGATTTCGATGAGACTGCATGTATCTGTGCCCTTCTGTTACGTTTTCGGAAGAAAAAGCGAGAAAGAAAGTACTGGGTTCACCCTACTGTTAGCCTACTATTAGCATGTGTGTCAACGTTGCCTTCCTTAACGGTCGTTTGTTTAATAACGCCATCTTGGAAGTAGGCACGGCTTAATAACATTGAATGAATTATGAAGAAAATAAAATGAACGTTAATTACATGGTTATAGCTTTCAGTTCTTTCTTCTCTAAATATTCTTACAGGCGAAGTTTTATAATCAACGAATGCGTGAAGGTTTACAAAATTTGCACAAGCATTTCACTTAATATTTTTCCATATAAAAACGGGACATTTTTTTTCACATACCGTATAAAAAGGATCGATATCTTATATTTTTGTCTGATCGTCTCTATCGGTTCTTCTAAGAATACATGGATTTGTTAATACAAACGTTTACAAAGGAACTGGAAGAGTTTTAATAATGTAAGACGATCATGTAGGTATGACCTGAAGTCAGATTTCGGGATTGGTGCTTACGCAAAGAAATAGCATTTTCAGAAATTCTGAGCTCATGTCTATGGAAACGAAAAACCTTACGTCGCCGAAACTGTACTGTGTACTGTGGGAATCGTTAACAAATGGGATAACCAATGTTGTTATCAATGGGGGGGGGGGGAGATAACATACGGTATTACAAAATTCGTTTTTCTCTGAATGGTGTCAACACCTACTCACTTACGTACGAATCGGGTATGTTTAACCGATTACATTTAAAGTTCAGCTGGTCATTCAATGCAAGGCTCATGTTTGTGTATAAAATGCTCTGTAAAATTCAGACTGTGTTCTGTAAACATGCAGGCCACTTAACGTAGGCCTATTTCTGTGTCAGTTACGTGTGTTAAAATAAGGCTTATAAATAACTAGCTGTTACCCGCGGCTCCGCACGCAAATATTTGACTTTTAATACGTATTTTAATATAATTTTTATTGTCTGTGTCTATATGGGGTTCTGTCACCTAGTATAACAATTTTGTACTCATTAGTCAAATTCTCTCCAAAGCAGTTTTCAACACTTGTACTATTTTAACTTGTACTAAATTATTGTGTTGGTGCAGCAGCCTTCGGAGATTTAAAAATACCCGTTTATAAAGCCTTTGGAGATATTTATAAAATACCTGTTAAATAAGAAACGCTAAACTCTTTATTTTAAGTGTTACTGTGTTAGAAGCATTATATAACACATTGAACGTTATGTTTTCCTCAACCATGGCTTTTATTTATTTCAGCAGTAAACTAAAAATCAAAAACCGTTGTCACCTAACCTCACAAATGAAAACAACACGTATTTTCGCTTTGCATTAAGTAATAGGACAATTTACATGCCGCTAAATATCATTTGTTAATTTACTTGTTATTATGTTAATTAATTTTGGGCTCGCGTATTAATATTAATTATACGCGTCAACGAAAAGGCATAATTGAAAGGGCCTACGTCGTGCGAACGGGGCAAAATATCAAATTCCAAGTTAGACAGTGTATTTCTTCTCTAAAAACAAAACTGAACTACACGTTGTCATGGAGACCGTCAATACAATAACAAGAAATTCCTCGAAGAAGGCAATATAGTTGCCTTCATGTGCGCTGATAGGTTCAAACATATACGATACAGATCGACGGGCGACAATTGCCTCGCCCAATAATCTGTGGCACCGCACAGATTTTTAATCGCCGGCAATTTCTGATCGCCTGTGTGCGCTCTCCTATTTCAGTTTATGTTACAAATCCGGCGATTCATAATCGCCCGGGAAAAAATCGACCGTTTGCGCTAGGCCTTAGTGTGGTTGGAAATCACACACACACACACACACACACACACACACACACACACACACACACACACACACACACACACACACACACACACACACACACACACACACACACACACACACACACACACACACACACACACACACACACACACACACACACACACACACACACACACACACACACACACACACACACACACACACACACACACACACACACACACACACACACACACACACACACACACACACACACACACACACACACACACACACACACACACACACACACACACACACACACACACACACACACACACACACACACACACACACACACACACACACACACACACACACACACACACACACACACACGCGCGCGCGCGCGCACACACACACACACACACACACACACACACACACTAAATAATGATAATGATGATGATGATAATAATAATTATAATAGTAATAATAACAATAATACTAATAATAATAATAATAAAATAAAGAAAACAACAATAACAACAGCAGCAACAACAATAATAATAATAATTATTATTATTACTGTTAAGTGTTCTTTATTATGGCAGATCTCCGACATGACCCTAGAATTTCGCTTTCCATCCTGCCCTATTGTTGGCTTTTTTTTCTTTAATTCCCGGTATTTCTTATTGTCAAATTGTCCACCAGCTAAATTCTTCTTCTCCAAGTCCTGGAGTTCCTTTTAACTTTCCCTCGATGATGTCATGCAACAGTCAATTTCTTCTCAAGATGTGTCTGATATAATTTGCTTTCATCTGACAAATTGTATTCAGCATTGATCTCTTCCTGTCTGTTCTTAAGATTTCTTCATTATCACTATTTTATGCGTCCTTCTCTAACAGTAGATTTTAAAGATTTCAACATGTTTGGAAAGACAACCGTGACCTGGTCTCCATTGTGCAGTAGCAGGCGTCCTTTGTCAGATGACTTCTTAAGTACCTGGGCTGATTTCTAGGGGTTGATTTCAGCGGCGATTCCCACTTGCTCTTCTTCTATACTTTATTCACTTATGATTTGATGATTTCCATTTCATAATGCCTTTTTGCTTCCACTAGTCTGTCCACCGTGTCTTGAAAAGTTGCAGCATTGTGTCTTTGTCAGCAGCGTCAGGTCATCTGAATATCTGATGGTGATAATGACTCTCCCGACTATCGTGAAGTAACCGACCCCTGCTAAGATAGAGATTGAACAACACTGATGATTTGCAACATCGTTGTCGCACGCCTCGACCTATCTCCACACTGTTGCTCTCTTCATGGTCCAGGCGCATCTTTACTTATACTTTGTCTTCTTATAAATATGGTATGGAGAACCATACACGACTTCCATGTTTTAAGATTTATATTTAAAATCATTTTCGAAATGAAATATTTCCATAGAACTACTTCTTGCTTCAGCCTTAGCGACAGTACTGTGGTCACTAACGTATACCACGTCACGTTAGCGCACTCGAACTTCACTGATTATGGCAGCCGATGGCAATGCCGAAACGCCTGGTTTTGCAGAAAACATTGGACCACGGCCAAACAGCCCGGGAAGGAATTTTAATAACAAACTACTTCTTTGTTGCCGGTAACGTAGTACACTTACAAAAAATTATCCCCTCCCCCTTCAACTACCCTTTTCATTTATAGATATTTCATCTACCTTTCTACAGTGGATTATTAATACCTTCTTTTCAGAATACTTTATTTATCAAAAGTAAGTACTGTACTCTTGTTAAAACATAAAACGTTGCAGGTAAACTACCCCTTCCCCTTCACCAAAATCAATACGCCTTGAGTCCTCTACAACTCAGGCAAATATGCAATAAATTATTTGATTCTGTTTGAATTTGCGGCAGTTATCGTTCGCCATAGAAAAAATTGCACACACAGACATATACAGGCACTTTTCGAAAACTGACTTTCCTTCATGTTTTGAAGGTAGTACAATCAGAATCAGCCCTTACCTCGAACACGATTTTTTCGCCATCACCATACTTCCATTTCCTTATGGAACATTTATACTTATCGATTTATTACTTCCATGTTCCATAAGAAAATGGAAGTAATAAATCGATAAGTATAAGTATAATTTTTTTCTGCTCATGTTCGTAATGCGTAATATTTGTAAATTTGTGTTGACATCTGCGTACTTATGTTGTGTGTGTTGTACCCGAGTGGCAAAAATGGAATTTGGATGCACGTTGTTAATGTCTTTGATACGTTTAATGTAACGTGTGTGGAAGTCCTGTCCAATGTAGAAATTGGGACAGCCTTTGCAAGGAATCTGTGGACACCAGAGAGTTAGTATTTGTTGTCGTGTATGGTTGGGTTTTGTAATAAAACATTAACAACTAAAAGAGGGACATCTAAAAACACAAATGACAAATGACTTCAAAAATAGGATACAACAAGGTAAAAAGGCTATTCATTTGCTAAACTCGTTACTTTGGTCGAAAAAATGTAACTTCAAACTAAACTGACAATCTACACAACTATTGTGGAGCCCATTTTAACTTATGGGTGCGAATGCTGGCAAATTTCAGATAAAGAGAAAAAGATAATAGAAACTGTGAAAATGGACTTCTTAAGAAGAGCGTGTAATATTTCTAGAATGCAACGTGTTAGAAACAAAGATATAAGAAGGAAAAACAAGGCGCGTATTTACAACAGCAGAAAGAGTAGAATCCAGACAGTTGCTATGGTACGGTCACTTAATGAGGATGGAGGAGAAGCGATGGCCAAAGAAAGCATTGACTTACACACCACAAAACAGGAGAAGAAAGGAAGACTGACAACATAATGGAGAATAGGAATTAGGAAAAGCGTGAGAGGTTGAGCTATTGAAGATGATGACTGGAAGGATAGGGAGAAATGGCGATCGAAATGCGGGATGCGGCACAGACTCTCGACCCACGCTAAAAAAAATCTAAAAAGACACTGTTTACCTTTAGACACAGCATATCTTAATTTTACTTCGAATAGTAACCATAGTACTAGCGGGGAAAATAGTTTTAACTGTTTACAATTTGTAAACCCGTAATTGCGACACTGTAGATTCCTGCTCGATATCGTGTTGGTTCAGAATCGCTTTATTCTGAAAGTTCCCTCTGTAATAAATTATCTCTCTCTCTCTCTCTCTCTCTCTCTCTCTCTCTCTCTCTCTCTCTCTCTCTCTCTCTCTCTCTCTCTCTCTCTCTCTCTCTCACACACACACACACGCGCGCGCGCGCGCGCGCACAGTAGTACATAGATATTCTCAGCTCATTTTATACGGCTGTAACCAAGCAGAAACCATTTATCTTCAACTTTTATTGTGTGTGTGTGTTCTTAACTGTATAGGAAAGAAAAAGACAAACGCGTTATATCTTACTGCCAGGCCTCGGATAACACTCTCTTCCAAATAGAATTCGGCCTACCATCGAAATATGTTACCGACTAGAAATTGCTGGGCCCAACTTCCGGCTCTTTCACTTTGTAAATATATCATCGTTTGTTAATTTTCAAAATTATGTCCAAAAAGTGTAGCGCCACAGCCAGTGAAGCGGGTGGGCTTCTTACTTCCATGTTCCATAAGAAAATGGAAGTATGGTGATGGCGAAAAAATCGTGGTTGAGTTTAGGGCTGATTCTGATTGTACTACCCTCAAAACATGAAGAAAAGTCATTTTCCTAAAAGTATCTGTGTGTCTATCTGTAGAATTTTTTCTATGGAGAACAATAACTGCCGCAATTTTAAACAGCATGAAATAATTTTTTGCATATGTGCCTGAGTTGTAGAGGACTCAGGCCTATTGATTTTGGTGAAGATCGGTTAAGGGGAAGGGGTAGTTTACCTCCAACATTTTATGTTTTAACAAGAGTAAAGTAGCCTACTTAATTTTGATAAATGAAGTTCCTGAAAAGACGGTCATAATAATCCACTGTAGAATGGTAGATGAAATATCTATAAATGAAAAGGGTAGTTGCAGGGGGAGGGGGTAATTTTGTATAAATGAAAATGATAGTTGAAGGGGGAGGGGATAATTTTGTATATGTGTACTCCGTTATCGGCAACAAAGAAGTAGTTAGTTGTTAAAATTCCTTCCGTTAAGAAAAATGGGCTTTTTGGCCGTGGTTCCAAGTTTTCTGCAAAACCAGACGTTTCGGCAATGCCATCGACTGCCATCATCAGTGAAAATCGAATGCGCTATCGTGAGGTGGAATACGTTAGTGAATACAGTACTTCTGAAGAAAGAAGTAGTTTCTATGGAAATATTTCATTTTGAAAATAATTTAAATATAAATCTTAGAACATGGAAGTCATGTATGGTTATCCATACCGAAATTTTGACAGGCAAGCGAGGAGCCAACCACTGCTTAACTTCCAGCCATGATTCTGACTTTCTGTGTTAGGAGACGCTGCATATCGCAGTCAGTTGGCTGAGTCGCCACCGTACAGAACTCCCGCCTCGCACAAACTAGGCTACTCAGGACGTAACATTATATACTTACTTCAAAAGTATACACACATATTATAAAAGCATACACACTATGCATATACATTATCAAAGTATATGTAAACAATATGACTTATTTGATGCCATTACGATTTTTCAGCATCTTAAAAAAAATCGGCTCAATGAGTTAAGACATAAAAAATCATTATTCATACATGGGGCATCCTTTAAACTTTTAAACTATTTGTGGCAAATATCGCCTCCTTTCTTGAGCACCTACATTCACTGTATAACTTTACCAATGTCTCGGACATTAAGGTAGCCATCACGAATTGGCCTTCATCGTATTAAAACGTCCAGTTCCTTTGGACTTCGCATTTTTTATATTACTCGTAGTACGTCATGGTACATAACGTTATACAGAACTTACATGGAGTACACGTATCGAGTAAATGAATATTGAGAATTTAGTACCAGATCGTGCGGTAAGCGGGAACGATTTGCGAAACTCGCAGGTAGCCAACTAATGAGTCGCAAAGCAGCTGAAGATGTAACTACAGTACAACATCGATTATCCGACCTCTCGGGACGAGGGCCAGTTCGGATAATCGATATTTTCGGATAATAGATCGTAAATTGAAAACATTATTTCTCTTTACAAGAACAAAGGTTTTTATTACAAAATAATTTCTAACATAATGTTATATAATTACAGCAACCTGAATACTGTATTGTAATGTATTACTAAGGCTAAAAATCATTGAATTAAATCTGAGTGTAGCTTATAAAAACTAAAAAATTAGAGTTTAATGACAAACACTGTACTATAAAATTAATTAAAAGTTAAAAAACAGAACAAAACATACAGTACCATGGATTTACACTTTTTTGAAGAATTGTCTAGCGCTGTCTGCTTCAAAGCGATACCCTGTTTTCTCGCTGCTAAAAGACTGAAGTCGTTTAAATTTCATAATCTGAATACAATCTATCTCGTCTTCTGTTTCGGCCCATTTAGAACAGTCTCAAGTGCGTCAGAAGCTTCTGCTGCTGTCGGTGGTCTTGTATTAGTAGTATTCTCGCCGTCTTCATAGGCTGTAAAGCTGTATAGATACAGCGTTTATTTATTACTGTACAGTACTGTAATAATTTGTAGTATACAATTTTTTACGTTCAATAAATGTCCAATACGCCTACACGTGTCCAATATATTACTGTACAGTACAGTACATAATGTACTTTTTATTGAGTTCGGATAATAGATCGTTCGGTTAATGGATGTTCAGATAATCGATGCTCTACTGTATGTAAGTTTAAATGGTATACAAGCCAGGGGATGATTCAAGAACCGCCACCTGCATTTTGTGCAAGTAACTACATAGTCGGAGTTACAGCTACCACTAAAATCAGGATCTTTCCTAATTTTTTGTGAGCACATTTTTCCAGGAATCCTGGGAACTCACTTTGCGAGTGTAAACGTCTTGATATTCGCACGTACAACACTCATATAAGTAAGTCATTGTAATGATAAATGTCAAGCCTTTTAGCATACAACCACAAACCTAACACTATGCAAAGTTTACAAACTTATACAGTTCTAATCGTTAATTCTCTATTTGTACAAGTTTTGAATCGATAAGACTGTGTTGGTTCAAACAACGACAAAGTTACAGAACAGATATTACTGATGTAAGTAACAACTCCGCGACTTCTGCTTTCAGAGCAGTGTCAATGAATTCCGTCATTAATCCTGCGACAAATTAAACACATAGCAGTACTAACACTCTAAATTAATTAGAATGTCACAACCCGCTGCCACCACGATTCAGTATTACAGTTTCATACGTAACACGTACATTACCAGAAATCTCACAACAAACGATCTTACGAATCGCTTGATACTTTATTATTTTGTGTAATTCCACAACGCGATCTGCAAATAAATCATACACGACCGGCCGTAGTAGTTACATGGCTAGATTAGCCTAATAATAATAAAATTAAAACATTAATAACAAAAATTTAGTTCTGTATGCAGTACTGTAGCTTTGTGCCGAGTCTAAAATAGATCGGCGCGTGTTCGGCATTTAACGCCAAAGCCGACGAAAAATGCCGTACTGTGTTTAACAGATACACGCAAACTATAATAACTGTAATAAGGTATTTAAGGGTGCCCGGTTAGTGCTGCACTCTAGTGCTCGCCGCTGTTTGCAAGTGAGAAACCCGGAACTGGGTTTGGTTAAAATTGTCTCTCGCTGGTCGCCCATCTGTTCGCTTCGCCTGCTTTCTTCTCCGACAGAGAAGAGCTTTTCGGTGCACCATCTTCATCTATGGCAGGCTAAACTAATACAGATCTGCGGGTCCCCCGCTGAAGACGGGGAACAGCTCCATCCTGAACCATTAACATCCAGACTCTCTCTCTCAACTTCATCTGCCGGAGGAGAATAGCGAGGACGAACCACAAACACCCTATCATGTAGACCAGGAGATCACCGCTTCACACCATGCAATATATAAGGTGACATCAATCCATATTATATTTTTTTACACAGTGTGATGTAACCCACTAGAACCAGTGGACATAGAGTCACTCTACAACAATGACTTAAGCTTTAAACATTTAATGGGGTCCCCGGTTAACGGGACAGAATAGTGCGTGGACTTGGGGGGGGGGGGAATCTTTTGTACATTTTGTAAATCTGTTGTATAAATTGTGAGCCCAGGGGTTGACATGTATCTGTGGCTGCTCACCATTCAAACGTGTAAATTTCCTTCTTATTTTCAGTATAAGGGGTTCCTTAGTGCTACTAATTCATTCAATCAACATGTAATTTCACTGGTTCAATTTAGTTTTCATTTTATGCTTTAAATTCTCATTTTTAAATTCAGTTTGGATCATATAGGGATAGAAGTTTCTTTGGTAGTTAAGTCGGGTCGCCAGTTTAATCCTGTAAAGGTGCATTTTCATGCAAAGTTGAACATGCTCATGGGACAGGTTGAGTTATGCACTATCTTGCCTAGGAACATGTCGGCCTTTGGGCCAAATTACTTTTAAAAAGGTTATAAGGTTTATGACACGTTACTATTTTCAAGACTTAACTAAATTTATCAATATTTAAATTCTTTTAATTAATTATGATCACTGGGGTGTTCACTGTTTTCTAATTATAATTACTCCAAGTCTAAGTGCTCAATGTGGCAGCACTTTATAATAGTATCAGGCACTATGCCAACTTTTGAATTTAGTATGTCCTGGGGCCTCTGGTGTTACATACATAATCAGTTATACACATGTAATATGTTATACACATATTAAGTATTAAAACCTAATATGGATATTTATAGATTGTTAATAATGTGCCTCATGGCGTGGAAAAGGGTGTGGCAAGAGATAGATGTTATAATTGTCCTGTGTTGTGGAACATGTATATGTATTGTATATTCGTGTGTATTTTTGGGGGTTATATATGTATTGTACATTCGTGTGTATTTTGGGGGGTTAGATATAGGGCTAAAAAGAAAATATAAAACATAGGTTTTATATATATTTATTAATTGCTACTGACAATTTTGAAAGGGAGAATATGGATTTATAATTATTAATTTCAAAAGACATTTTTTAAAAGGAGAATATAGATTTTATCTCTATTAATTTTCAATTAATATTTTTTTTTTAAGGAGAATTAATTTTTTCAATTAACATTTTTAAGGAGAACATAGAATCTAAATGTTATATTTATTGATTTTTGTAGGTAACAATTTTAAAGGAGATATAATAATAAAAAAGGGATTTTATTGATTGTTAATTTCGTGAGTTTTAATTGAACGTCCCGTCTCACTGGATCCAGCGCATTTTTGGCTTCTCTAGTTTTTACAAGTCAAAGTTAAAGAGGGGTTACAGCTTTTCAAGTTAGACGGTTAAATTACATTACAGCTTTGAATGTTAGAGCTTTTGTTTTCGGTCACAATAATTTTTTCTCTGTCGGTGTGCAAATTTTGTGTAGGCGGAGAACACAATAATTAAATATGTCACCTCTTCATCTTCCAAAGGATAATTATTTTGGTCTTGCTCTCCAACGTATACGGTAATAACAGCAGCAGCAGCAGCAGCAGTAGTAGTAGTGTGGTGTAGTAGTAGTATACTATGCCGTACGTAGGTGTACGGCAAGTAGCGGTTCGAAGGATTCCGGGCGATATTTTCATGTATCTGGGGAGTGCGCTTTGGACAGTGGTCACTTCGCTATCTATGAGAAGTTACGGTAACTTCGGAACTGGTTGTGGCTCTCGCTCCGAATTTTGGATACTGTCGCTATCTGTTAGAGACTTCGCACAACTTAACTTTTCGTCCCCGCTGCTTGGTGCGGTGTTTGCCGTGAGTAGAGGGTTTGCTGTTTTGACTTGAGCAGTGGGTTGGCCTGTGGTTTTCGTCGAGTGGAGAGTTTTTCTTTTGACTCGATGGGGGTGGTTCCGGGTCAGCTGGGTAGAGAGAGACGAGGGTTGATGTCAGCTGTTCTATTCAGGAGCTGTTCTCGCCACGTGCGGTCTTAGAGATCGGCGTTTGAAAAGTTGTTTTATTGTTTTATAAGGCCTGGGTTTTTTTAATTAATCATGGCAGGCTAAGAGTAAAGTGTGCCAAGGGGGTCCCTTGGGGCCCGGCGGCCGTGATCCTGTGAAGACCGAGATGGGATTTATGCGTGAGTAAATTGAGGAACTCAATTGTAAGTGACACTTTGCAAAATTGTGCAGGTATGGAAAAATAATAATTATTAAATTTTTGCCTGGGAGGCGTTTTTGCGCTGCTTGTTTTGGAGTCAAGTGTGGCCTGTTTCTAACAAAAAAAAAAGGGTAAAAAAAAAAAAAAAAAAAAACTGTTGCTTAATTCTGGATATTTTTTTTCACTTCTCTATATATTGGGAATATAATAGACAGGTTTCTGCACTCATTGCAAATTTTTGAACGCAAGTTTTTTAATAAAAGAAAGGTCGGGTGAACCTTACTAGTGTCTTATGTGACTAGTTTCTTATTCGACTGTAATAGATTCTGTGCAAAATTTCTACCTACAAAAAAAAGAAAACAAAAGTAAAAAAAAACTTAAGAAAATGTGTTAGGAATTGGCCAGTGTGCTCCGGGGCCGAGTGAAGCAAAGTTCAGCCGAGTTCCTTTAATGCTCATATTCAGTGTGTTCATATAAATGTCTTGTGTGTTAATTGTGGAAGCATGTAATTTCTAGTATACCTTTTACTATAATCTGTGTGGAACTTATCTTGTGGCAGCCTTTTATTGGAACTTGTAAATCTGATTATGAAAGAGTTGCAGATCACCTACAATTGTAACAATTGCCCTGTACTAGAACTGTAATTCAGGAGCATTCAGCCTATTAATAAAAATGACTGAACTGCTGTACAAGATGAAATTTTCACTATTTATATATTTATAAGAATTGTAGATTTATATGCTCATAGTATTGTTAATTCTCTATCAATGTACAGTGACCTTTTAAAATCTTTGGTAGATGTATATACTCATATTTAATTTCATTCGCTATCCATTTACAGTCACTGTGAAAATTCTTTTGTATATGTATAGGCTCATAATTCCATGCACACAACATATTACATGGCTGAGAGATATATGTACCTGACTATTTGTTAGTTTCTTAATAATGGTGCACTCTGAAATCTGCAAGCCTTTGTGCTACTCAAGTTTATGCAGGTTTAGGGAAAACTGAGCACATGCACTTGTGAATTCCACACAGAGTGTATAATCATCTATCTTAGGTTTGCATTATATTTTCCTAATTATATGATTCTCTTTTTTAAAGTTTGAATTAGATTTCAGAGGGCGCATGTCGTTATGTAATATGTTTGTTTAAATTGTTGTAGGAGAGAATTGCTTGTTAATGCTTGTTAAATGGTTTATAAAATTGTTGATATTATTGAAAGTGTTTATAGTACAACCAGAGGGGGACTAGAAGAAAAAAAAAAGACTTAGTGTTATTAAATGTTATATTTTGAAAACCTCTGGATTTACTCTTGGTACTTATCAATGTTAATGTATTTAGTTCCAAATAAGGAAATTCTATGGGTGAAGGTAAAAAGGTGCATGTCAATGGTGATTTGCATGCCATGTAAGAGTTTTAAAATGTTTTACATATTTTATATAATTTAATGGAATATTTTTTTAAATATTGGATTTTGAATATTTTGAAATTTAAATTCTGAATACGATGTCATATATTTTAAATATGTTATACATTTTATATATTCCTAATGGAATACTGTCACATGAAATATTGTATATGATTTATTATTTCGCACAGAAGCAATAAATTGGTAATTGTTGAATTTAAACAAAACAACAAATTTGAGGTCACCTCATTCGTCCGATTCCCCAATGGTTACCCCGCATGTGGACATTCTTCCACTAGGAGTCTTCTCCTAGTTCGAGTGAACAAGTGAGCCGGTCATCAAGGTAAGTTGTAGTTTTTTAAAAAATTTTTCTGGTGGATGTCAAACTTAGAAAAGGTGTCAGATTTGGAAAGTTAAAAATTTTTGTTGTGATGTCTTTGGTGATGAGCGGCTCACAAATGTTAGCAGAGCGTGGTTGGACGTAGTCCTGGCCACCTCTGAAACGAAAATTGGAAATGGATGAGGTGACCTCCATATCTTAGTGGGACATGTTATGTTAAGTATGATATGTTATTAGTGCTGTAAATCTTGGTCTTTGGGTGCGGTTGCCGGTCCGGGACCCCTAGGGGGGGGGGGTTGAGCACAGCCTGGCGATTTCTGATGGTTTTGGGGGTTCTTGAGTGTTTATTTGTTTGTTTGTGTTTTTGTGTGATCATGGTTGTCTTTGTTGTCGTATCGCACTTCATCTTGGTCTTCATTGTTGGTCCGGTGCCGGGTCGGGGACCCTGAGGCACCTTGATTGTCAGCTCTTGTTGAATTCAGTTTCTTGTTGTTGGATACTATGGCGGAGCAGGGGCAGAGTAGGAGTCGTGAAGGCCGCGGTCTGGTGCCCGAATATTTCACAAAGGACGAACTCCTTTTCGAGATACGTTTGCGGGGTGGGGTTCCCCAGAGGGACGTGGCGTCCTTGCGGCGTCAACTGCGGGAACTGCTGGTGGGTGACGCTCCCATCCGGAGGGTCGAAATCGAGGATTTGGAGGAGGAGCTGGCCGTGTGTGAGGACAAGTGGACCGAGTTCTCCACCCTGATGGAGGACTCGGAATATATGGGGAGTTCCACCCGTGTTTGGCAGCGGGTGACCCAAAGGATGCACCACTTGTCCGCCCGCCTGAGTAATTTACTTTTGCAGGATGATCTGGAGGAGGAGGGTAGGCGGACGGCGTCGGCCCTCCAGTCAAAGATTGGTCTACCTGGGGAGGCTCCCGAAAGTCCTAGTAACCTGAAGGAGATGCCCATGCGCCAGACCGTGGCCCCTGAGCGGGTGGGTCTCCTAGGGGAGCCTTGTAGCGCTCTGGTGGAGGAACGTCCGTCTATTTCGGTGGGCAGTCGCCCCCAGGGATTTCAGGGGGAGCATGTGGAAGTGCCTCGAGGGTTGGGTACTGCACCTGCTAGTGTTAAGTATGAATCGTTGCCGAACCCCATTTATGACCTCCTCCGTCGGCTTCCAGTGGTCGACGGTTTGGACCCTGACCAGCTTGTCCAATTCCTTGAAGGGGTTTTCGGCATTTTTGATGTCCCTGGGGTGACCGGCGCTGCCCTGTTAAATTTGATTTACCCGTATTGTCGGGCGCCCCTGCTGGATCGTGTGGTCTGGCATCTGGGCGCGGGCGGGGATTTTGAGGCGTTCCACAAAGATGTGTTGGAACTGTTTATCCCCGGGAGGTTGCGTGACCGGATGCGGCAGCGATTTTTCTACAGAGTTCAGGGGCAAGGGAACAGTTGAACGTATTTATAAACTCGATCAAAAGTGCTGCCCGTGTGCTGCGGGTGGATGTGTCGGAGGCTGAGGTGGTGCGGGTTATCTTGGAGGGCCTTAATCCGCAGGAGAGGTCAAGGTTGGTGTTTTTGGAGCGACCGCGCAGCTTCGCTGATCTTAGCGAGGCTTGTGTCTTCGCCCGCACCATCCAGATGAACGATGAGGCTCGCTCCGGCCGTTCCGAATTCCCTGTCCCCTGTTCCTCATCTGGTCAGCAGCGGCCTACCCGGGAGCAACGTGGTGGCAACCCTTGGAAAGAGCAACGTGGTGGCCACCCTTGGAAAGAGCAACGTGGTGGCGACTCTGAGAGGCGGGAAGTCCGCTGCTATTCCTGTGGGAAAATGGGGCACTTGGCCCAGAATTGCCCCCTCAAACGATCGGAGGTCTCGCGGGAAAACCGTCCATCAAAAAACGGCCTGCGTGGGGGGGATTGAGGGGACGCCGGTCCCTCCCCACGTTTGGTAGCGATGTCGCATCCCAGGTCCCGTTATGTGCAGTTGAGACGGGACACCCATCCGGGGAGGCCGATCCCAAGCCGATTCGTCCGGGTCTCTCCGTGTGTCCATTTTTGGAGCTGGAGGTCGGGTAGGGCCGGGTTAAGGCCCTGGTGGACTCCGGATCGGCACGGTGTCTTATCTCCTACCGTGTTTACCAGCAGTTGGTCCGGGAGTCATTGATCCGGTCGAATACTCCTTCGTCGGTGGTATGTTGGACGGCCTCGAGGGAGGTCTTGCCGACCTCCATATTGGTGGCTTTTAAATTTAAAATAAACTATTTTTCGTGGGTTTGGGAGTTTCTCGTGGCTCCGAACTTGAGCGTGGACTGTATTGTGGGTGCGGATTTTATTATGAAAAGTGGCATGTTTCTCGATATCCAGGGGCACGTATGCTTCTTTAAGTTCAACCGTGCAGTACGCATCCCCTTTCTGGGATATCGGGATGAGGCGGGGGAAGGTCTTGAAGAACTTCAACCCCCGGCGTACATTAATACTTTAAGCCCATCTCTACAAACTGCTTTCCGTAAATTGTGTGATGAGTTCCCCGAGGTGCTGACCGCCAACCTCGGACTCACTCACAATTTGGAGTATCGGATCCGCCTGTGCGACTCCGCGGTTGTCCGTTCGCACCCGTATAAATTCGCTCCGCCTAAGATGACCATCTTGCGTGAGAAGGTGCAGGAATTGTTGGACCAGGGGGTTATTGAACCTTCCACGTCGGCCTATGCCAGTCCAGCATTCCTGGTGCCTAAACCGGGAGGCAAGCATAGGCTGGTCATCGATTATCGAAAATTGAATCAGAATATTGAAGTTGAGTCGGTGCCCCTCCCGGACCTGCATTCGGCCTTTGACTGGTTTTCGCAGGCCCGATATTTCACCATTTTCGACCTGAATTCAGCATACCACCAGATACCCTTACACAGGGATTCTCGGCCGTTTACTGCCTTTTGCGTGCCGTGGAACTTGTACCAATACAAGAGAGTCCCCATGGGACTGGGGGTTGGTGCGCAGACGTTAACCCGTCTATTAGACTCCGTGTTCCACGACATTAAATTCCAATATGTGTTTAATTATCTGGACGATCTGCTCATTTACAGCTCCACTCTTGAAGAACACATGAATCATCTCCGTGAGGTGTTGTGTCGCTTGAGGCGCGCGGGGCTTACAGTGAATCCCGACAAGGTGAAATTTGCCCAGGAGGAAATTTCTTTCCTCGGTCACCTTGTCTCTCATAAAGGGGTCACGGTTGATCCAGAGAGGACGCAGGCAATTCGGGATTTTCCTCCTCCACGGGATGCTAAAGGGGTGGCCCGCTTCGTGGGCATGGTGAATTTTTACCGGCGGTTCATCCCGGGGGCTGCTGAGATTGCGGCTCCCCTAAATTCCTTAAGGAAAAAAGGGGCCAAATTCGTGTGGGGAGACGCACAGCAACGTGCCTTCGAGTCCCTAAAGGAGTCCATTTTGTCGCCGCCCGTGCTTCGGATGCCCGATTTCACGAAGCCTTTCATTGTGCAATCCGACGCCAGCTCTGTGGCGATCGGGGCCGTGCTCTCTCAGGAGGTGGATGGTGCTCGGCAGCCAGTTGCATTTGTATCCAGGACCCTTACCAACCCTGAAAAGAAATCCTCGGTATACGAGTTAGAGTGTTTGGCGGTAGTCTTCGCCCTTGACAAGTTTAGGAGGTATTTGGAACACGCTGAGTTCCTATTAGAGACGGACAATCAGGCTCTCTCGTGGCTTCTGGCGCACCCCCGTCAACTGGGTAAACTAGGCCGCTGGGTGGTCAAGATCTCTTCTTTTAAGTTTCGGGCACAACATATAAGGGGGACCCAAAATGTTGTTGCCGACGCTCTGTCCCGTATGTATCACCTACCCAGTGAGGAGCCAATAAATGAACCATGCGCCGTACTCCTGGAGTTCCCCCTCGCCTTCACGGAAGTTATCCCTCAGCAGCTTGATGATGAGGTGTTGGGTCCCATCATCGATAGAATCAAATCAGGCGAGATGAAGGCTCCATATCGTCTGTCCAAGGGCGTCCTCTGCTGCAAGGAACGTAGAGGACGGGTCCCTAAGATAGTGCTGCCGAGCAAGCTGATACCCATGGTCTTCCAATATTATCATGATTCCCCGGTTGGAGGCCATTTGGGTGTTTCAAAGACCATCGCCGCGATCAGAAAGAACTTCATCTGGAAAGGCATGGACCGGGACATCGCCACCCGGGTGAAGTGTTGTCATCTGTGCAGTCTGAGCAAGCCCGCTCAGAACACTAAGTTGGGGTTGCTGTCTTCTGAGGTGGCTGGCAGACCGATGGAGAAGGTTTTCATCGACTACGTGGGTCCTTTCCCGCGTAGCAAAGCCGGGAATTCGTTCCTCCTTGTTTGTGTGGACGCCTTCTCCAAGTATGTCTGGCTACTTCCCTTGCGTCAGGCTAGTACTGCCAATACCATCGTAGCCCTTCAGACCAGTATTTTTCAGCATTTCGGGCTTCCCTCCATCATTGTCTCAGACAATGCCCGCAATTCATCTCGAGGCAATTCCGAAACATGTGTTTCCGGCACGGCATCCGGCATGTAACCACTTCCCCCTACCACCCGCAACCTTCCCACGCAGAGCGATTCAACCGCAATCTGAGATCCGCTCTTATCGCCTATCACGCGGAGCAGCAGAATACGTGGGACCAGAATCTCCAGTGGTTGCAGATGGCGTTCAATTCGTCCCTTCATGAAAGCCATCGTGCCGTGCCTTTTGAGGTCATGTTTGGTTTCTCCCCCGCTCATCCCCTTGGTAATTTGTGGAAACTGGAGGATCTTCTCCCGGATTTGCCTAACGAAGGGGTCGTTCACAGGTGGAAAGATGTGAGGAGAGCCCTGCTCCGATCGCACGAGCGCGTGCGGCGTCGCTATAATGCTGGGAGAGTCCCCAACCCTTTTAAGGTGGGTCAGCTGGTTTATTGCAGGAGCCACCCGCTCAGCTCTAAGGTGGAGGGTCGCGCTGCCAAGCTCTGCTATAGATGGTTGGGACCCTTCCGGATTTCTGAGTTTGTCTCGCCCGTCACTGCCAGCCTGGTGGATCCGGAGGATGGGATGAAGGTGAGGGTGGCCCATGTGTCCCATTTGAAGGCGTGTGCGCAGATGGAGCTTCCGTGAGAGGTAAATTGGTATTGTTCACCCCAGTTAGGATTAGTTAGGGTCCTCGGGTTTGGTTTTCGGGGGGCTTCGCTGGAGGGATTGTGTTTTATGGTTTTATTTTTTTAGTGTTTTATTGTTTTAGGTGGGGTTAATTGGGGTTTTAAACGTTTTATCGGTATTTTAGCTTCTCTCCTTTCCTTTCTTCTTTCTTTGCTTTAGGCCGCGGCCGCTCACACTCCCCGTATCTTCTACACTTACACACACCCAGCTACACACCCACACACACCTTGTCCTTCCTTCTGGTGTCCTTTCGTTTTCCACTTTCGCCGGATTTTATCTTTTTATTGGTTTTTAGTCAGTCCCCGCTTTTCCTCCGGTGGTGGCAGTCCCAGTGTCGTCCAACCCGTTGGACTCCTTTTGTTGTGGCGGTGTGCCGTACGTAGGTGTACGGCAAGTAGCGGTTCGAAGGATTCCGGGCGATATTTTCATGTATCTGGGGAGTGCGCTTTGGACAGTGGTCACTTCGCTATCTATGAGAAGTTACGGTAACTTCGGAACTGGTTGTGGCTCTCGCTCCGAATTTTGGATACTGTCGCTATCTGTTAGAGACTTCGCACAACTTAACTTTTCGTCCCCGCTGCTTGGTGCGGTGTTTGCCGTGAGTAGAGGGTTTGCTGTTTTGACTTGAGCAGTGGGTTGGCCTGTGGTTTTCGTCGAGTGGAGAGTTTTTCTTTTGACTCGATGGGGGTGGTTCCGGGTCAGCTGGGTAGAGAGAGACGAGGGTTGATGTCAGCTGTTCTATTCAGGAGCTGTTCTCGCCACGTGCGGTCTTAGAGATCGACGTTTGAAAAGTTGTTTTATTGTTTTATAAGGCCTGGGTTTTTTTAATTAATCATGGCAGGCTAAGAGTAAAGTGTGCCAAGGGGGTCCCTTGGGGCCCGGCGGCCGTGATCCTGTGAAGACCGAGATGGGATTTATGCGTGAGTAAATTGAGGAACTCAATTGTAAGTGACACTTTGCAAAATTGTGCAGGTATGGAAAAATAATAATTATTAAATTTTTGCCTGGGAGGCGTTTTTGCGCTGCTTGTTTTGGAGTCAAGTGTGGCCTGTTTCTAACAAAAAAAAAGGGTAAAAAAAAAAAAAAAAAAACTGTTGCTTAATTCTGGATATTTTTTTTTCACTTCTCTATATATTGGGAATATAATAGACAGGTTTCTGCACTCATTGCAAATTTTTGAACGCAAGTTTTTTAATAAAAGAAAGGTCGGGTGAACCTTACTAGTGTCTTATGTGACTAGTTTCTTATTCGACTGTAATAGATTCTGTGCAAAATTTCTACCTACAAAAAAAAGAAAACAAAAGTAAAAAAAAAACTTAAGAAAATGTGTTAGGAATTGGCCAGTGTGCTCCGGGGCCGAGTGAAGCAAAGTTCAGCCGAGTTCCTTTAATGCTCATATTCAGTGTGTTCATATAAATGTCTTGTGTGTTAATTGTGGAAGCATGTAATTTCTAGTATACCTTTTACTATAATCTGTGTGGAACTTATCTTGTGGCAGCCTTTTATTGGAACTTGTAAATCTGATTATGAAAGAGTTGCAGATCACCTACAATTGTAACAATTGCCCTGTACTAGAACTGTAATTCAGGAGCATTCAACCTATTAATAAAAATGACTGAACTGCTGTACAAGATGAAATTTTCACTATTTATATATTTATAAGAATTGTAGATTTATATGCTCATAGTATTGTTAATTCTCTATCAATGTACAGTGACCTTTTAAAATCTTTGGTAGATGTATATACTCATATTTAATTTCATTCGCTATCCATTTACAGTCACTGTGAAAATTCTTTTGTATATGTATAGGCTCATAATTCCATGCACACAACATATTACATGGCTGAGAGATATATGTACCTGACTATTTGTTAGTTTCTTAATAATGGTGCACTCTGAAATCTGCAAGCCTTTGTGCTACTCAAGTTTATGCAGGTTTAGGGAAAACTGAGCACATGCACTTGTGAATTCCACACAGAGTGTATAATCATCTATCTTAGGTTTGCATTATATTTTCCTAATTATATGATTCTCTTTTTTAAAGTTTGAATTAGATTTCAGAGGGCGCATGTCGTTATGTAATATGTTTGTTTAAATTGTTGTAGGAGAGAATTGCTTGTTAATGCTTGTTAAATGGTTTATAAAATTGTTGATATTATTGAAAGTGTTTATAGTACAACCAGAGGGGGACTAGAAGAAAAAAAAAAGACTTAGTGTTATTAAATGTTATATTTTGAAAACCTCTGGATTTACTCTTGGTACTTATCAATGTTAATGTATTTAGTTCCAAATAAGGAAATTCTATGGGTGAAGGTAAAAAGGTGCATGTCAATGGTGATTTGCATGCCATGTAAGAGTTTTAAAATGTTTTACATATTTTATATAATTTAATGGAATATTTTTTTAAATATTGGATTTTGAATATTTTGAAATTTAAATTCTGAATACGATGTCATATATTTTAAATATGTTATACATTTTATATATTCCTAATGGAATACTGTCACATGAAATATTGTATATGATTTATTATTTCGCACGGAAGCAATAAATTGGTAATTGTTGAATTTAAACAAAACAACAAATTTGAGGTCACCTCATTCGTCCGATTCCCCAATGGTTACCCCGCATGTGGACATTCTTCCACTAGGAGTCTTCTCCTAGTTCGAGTGAACAAGTGAGCCGGTCATCAAGGTAAGTTGTAGTTTTTTAAAAAATTTTTCTGGTGGATGTCAAACTTAGAAAAGGTGTCAGATTTGGAAAGTTAAAAATTTTTGTTGTGATGTCTTTGGTGATGAGCGGCTCAATACAAAATTTTGGTAACAATATTAGGTCAGCACTAACTTGTTTCCTGGTTTGGTATTATCAAAATACAAGGAAGACTGGTATCCAGCTTTGTCACGTCTGACGGGGCGACGTTTCTTGCGAGGGGTTTCTTCACATCGATCTGTAGTACCGTAAAATAATGATAACTAGTGACGAGACAGAAGTTCTGCGGTGTATAAATACCTGTCTAGCAAAGGAGAGGATAGAGACCTGGTACCACTATATCTGATCCACTACTCTACATGTAATAAAACTGCATACCGATCGCCACCAGTCGTAGGCATAAACAGTCTCACCTGGCTAAAGACCATTCGCAGCCTCGCTAGCACATCTCTACTCCTCGCTTAACTTTTATTTTATTATACTACGATATAAATATTGTGTAATAGTATTGACAGTGTATGGGTTAGATTGAAGGTCAAAAATGGGTTGCACAATATATTGTGTGAATTCAAAAATGTTTGAAATATATTGTACAAACTGGAAAATATTGCGTAGTGTATGGGCGAGATTGCACCATATCGGCTCATTTCCCCAGCTTTCGTCGGCCAGTGCACATCGTCTCGCTGTCGCTATGTCGCTGTCGGAGGAAAGAAAGTTCAGTTTAGAGGTGATTGAAGTTTGTCGGTGTCAACAGTCTTTCATGAGTATATTCATTCCTTTTTTTGTACCGTTCTTTCATCCATATCCAGTCCTTTCTCTTTTTATTTTTTAAACACAGAATCAGTGAAATTACCACACAACTTGGCTCGATATCACTCAACATGTTCACTCGACGAATTTCAGGAGTCATCTAAGGTTGTACAATAATATTGCACTGTGTAGGGGCACCAGCCAATATTATTGTGCAATAATATTGATAGTGTATGGGCAGCTTTAGTCGTTTGGTATTTATTTATTTATTATCAAAATACCCTTATACCATATTGGTGTCGAGTTACATCAATATATGATAAGTACATCAACTACACTCTATATAAAAATTTTTTTCATCTTACTCTATCCATTGACAATGTCTTCGCTTCCCTCCAGCCCAAGCCTCTTTCTCTCAAAATGTTTCCCATCATTCCATTCCAAGTCAGTCGCGGTCTTCCTCTCTTCTTTCTCCCCCCTGATTTTGCCTCCCAAACCTGTTTTACCATTCTATCACTATCCATTCTCTGCATGTGTCCCCACCAGCATAGTTGTCTCTGTTCAATAACATCCAGAATCGATATCACTTCTAGATCCTCTCTTATTTGTGTATTCCTAACTCTATTCTTCCTTGTTATTCCTACTACTCTCCTAAGATATTTCATTTCTACTGCCTGGATTTTACTTTTTTGGCTTTTGGATAGCACCCACGTCTCACAGCCGTATGTTAAAACCGGTCTATATACTGTTTTATACACACTCATTTTCGCCGTTTGGTATTTGCTGAGTATAATTATTGTTATCATGTCTCTTATTTTTCATCGCCCATGTAGGCGGGGCTCATCGCCCATCGTCTACCGTATGCTCTCTACCGTATCGTACCGTATTCTTCTGTATTATATTATTAGAAAAGTTCTGAAAAAATGCTTAAAACTACGTGAATTAAGTTACTGAAAAATGCCTAAATAATTATAAACGTATTTCTGTTATTATTGTACTATTATTATATATTGAATTTTAATAAACTATAAAGAATGCATTAAGGAAACAAGAGAAACCACAAAAAGAATGTGATGCGAAATGTTAGCTTTTTTGGCGACTACGACTACGGCATCGTATTTTCAGTGGCTCGTGGTTTGAATAGTTCGAAGGGCGTAAGAGCGTTGTAATCAAATTGTATTATATTTATTTCGGTTACTGCTGTCACTTGCAGAAAAATAAAATTCTAATGACCACATTCGGCTGTTGAATTTTTTGTCTTTTTATTTGTCTTCTTTTTTTTCTACACTTGGTGCATTAGGAATGTATCCACTGCTTTCTTTCTCGTCCCATATTCAATGTCGCTTCCAGTTTTTTATGCTGGTATTTTTCAATGTATTCTCATACTGCTCGTTAGGTGTAAGTTGTTAAGTGTTTATTCCCATTTCTTTTATATTCTTATATTTGAGTTTGGATAGTAGAAATAGTCAAGTGTAGTGTCCGGAATATTGCTATTCTTCAAACACAATCCGGACGCCCGCAACCGCACACCGAGCAGGCCCGCGCCGTACATAAGTGCAAAGTCGTGCGGTGCACGACGGCGCCGAGGTGCCGGGGGCGCCGAAAGGCCTCAAAACCCAAAAGTAAAAAAAAAGTAATATACCTACATAACAAACAAAAAAATCATTCGTCAAAACAAAATTTAGAAATAATAAAAAACAAAAAAGAATTGCAAGCTATTACATTGTTCTTTATTTAGTTAGTTATTTGTTATTTATTACTTAGGAAATACACTTATTCGCCAAACCTCAGCGAAACGCACCTACAAATGCGAAGCTATTGTTTGTGTCGCGCACCCACCTATCAACGCGCAGCGCGCGAACCGAGGCGATATTACCGGGGGAATAAGGAGAAATTCAAGATAAAGAACTACGTGTTTACGTCTGGAGAATGCCGTAATGAATACAATTCTCAGAATGAATTGAATTCTGTTTACGTTTGTGACCGTAGCCTGCTAAGCCAGTCTCTACTCTCTAAGCAAATCGCGTCCAGTATGAACGTACCCTGAGCGCTACATCGGTCGCGACTTTATTGGTTGCCCAATGCCCAATAATAAACTTAACGTCAAACGTGAAAAGGTGCATGAGTGCAAAGATATTTTTTTGAAACCTTATTTTTTTGTAGTTTTACAGACTTTATAGTGGTGTGTTTTGTGTTCTGAAAATCTTTTATTCATTAAGGTGAGTTCAGCTACAATTTATTTTTTATTTTAGATTTAAGTATTAAAAGCCAAAAACTTTCATCTCAAAAGTCATTTTATTATTGACATTTTTTGTTTGATTATGTAAACCCCATTGTTGATTGACGCAAGTTCATTAATCGATAAGCACTAATAACAATATTTTTAACAATTTTCATAACTTTTAATTTTTATAAATTTTGAAATAAGTATAATAAGTTGATACAATACTTTCCGAGTTTGAGACGTTGAAACATTTCCATAAATAATTGAGAGGCGTTTTACGTACATTTTTTATATACGTACTTAATAGAAACAAATAATTCCACGATCATGTAAAGTAGACTTTGCGTACATTAGCTCCAAATTATGTTTAAAACACATAAACGTATGTCAAAACAAATGTTTTGTCAATAGTTGTAACCTTTATAATTTTAAATATTAACTAACTTTAACTATTAACTTTTGTTAAGTTTTCTTAACGTTTTTCGATGTATCACTAAATTTATTACAAGACTATATGAAAAATTCATTTTTGGAAAAATTGTAGATTTGCAAAGAAAATTTTGCAAAAACACCCCTCAATTTATCATTTTGTTTACTTATGTATTAATTTTTTTACAGTGTTTAGGATGTCAGAAAAAAAGAAGAAATTGTCAGGACACCAAAATTTGTTGAAGAAAATAAGAAGAGAAGAAGAAGTAGAAAAACACGTCAAAATTACGCAGTTTTTTTCAAAACCCGAATCTACTTTGCCAAACATTAATGACAAAAATGATACAGCTGAACCACAACAATCTGAACCTGTACATCTTCTGGAAGGCATACCATCAACTTTTTCAAGTCCCGCTGATAATGAGGAATCAACACCTTCAAAAATTACCACAACAGAAAATATAAGTGAACTTTCCAAAGATGCTGCAATGTGGCCAAAAAAATTACGTCCGAATAATATTCAAGAATTAGTAGAACGTGGCCCTACTTATTATCAAAACAAAAAGGATCTTTATCCGAGAGATAGTTCGGGGCGTAAGTTTTCCAATAATTATTTCTTTAGAATTCTACCGAACAAAGAAAAAAATTGAGCGTTTTTGGCTGCTGTATTCCGAAACAAAAAATTCGCTTTACTGCTTCTGTTGCAAAGTTTTTAATGACAGCGATTTGAAATCTGGTCGCCTTAGTGATGAATCTGGTTACAACGACTGGCAGCATTTATGTGAACATTTAAATTTTCATGAAAAGAGCAAGTTACATATCGAAAATGTTCTAAAATTGCTAGATCTTTCCAACCGTTTTAATAAAAATCAAATAATTGATTCTGAAACTCAAAATGTAATAAACAGAGAAACTAAATACTGGCAATCTGTTATAGAAAGAATTTTCTACGTGATTCAGTTTTTAGGTGAGCAGAATTTAGCTTTTCGTGGAAGTAGTAACAAGTTGTTTGAGAAAAGTAATGGTAACTTTTTAAAATGCATAGAAATGATTTCTAAATTCGACCCGATTATGTCAGAACATACAAAACGGTCTCAAAGAAAAGATTACAAAAATTATCTCGGGGATAAAATACAAAATGAAGTAATCAATTTGATGGGCGAAAACATCAAATCCAAAATTTTAGAACTAACTAAGAAGGCAAAATATTTTTCAATATTATTAGACTGTACTCGTGACTCTAGTCATCAAGAACAAATTTCAGTTTGTATAAGATTTGTTAACTTAAAAAACACAGGAATCAGTACAGAAGAACATTTTTTATTATTTTGTCCTATAGATGATCCGTCGGGCGACGGTTTGACTAAATTTCTTTTATCGGCGTTAGAGAAAGAAGGCTTAAATATCAACGATTTGCGGGGTCAGGGTTACGACAATGGGGAAAATCTGCGTGGTAGGCATAATGGCCTACAAAAAAAAATTTTGGATTTGAATCCGCGAGCTTTCTTTGTTCCTTGCTGCAATCATAGCCTAAATTTAGTCGTTAATGATGCCGCAAAATCAAATACTTTGAGCATCAATTTTTTTTCTTTAGTTGAAGAACTGTTTGTATTTTTTTCAGCTTCTACTAAACGATGGTCAATTCTGAAATCTAATGTTACAAATTTAACTTTAAAACCTTCATCGGATACTCGATGGTCTAGTAGAATAGATGCAATAACTCCTTTATAGTATGAACTTGGAGAGGTATACGATGCTCTGTTTGAAATAAGCGAAGGAAGTTTTGAAAATAAAGTAAAGAATTTGGCTGCATCGTGGCCAAAAAATTGCAAAATTTTGAGTTCATTTGCGTGCTTATTTTGTGGTATAATATTTTAAGTAAAATTGACATTGTTAGTAAAATTATTCAAAAACCGAAATTTGATGTTGCTCAGTGTTGTACTTATTTAAATAATCTGAAGAAATTTTTGAAAGCTTATCGCTCCGATGAAGGTTTTAATGATCTATTGATTGATGCTAAACAAACAGCATCCAGCTTAGACATAGAACCTAAATTCATAAAACAAAGAGGCTTAAAACCGCGCAAAGTAAAAAAACAGTTTGACTATGAATGTGACGATGAACCGATGTACGACGAAACTTTAAAGTTCAAAGTTGATTGTTTTTTTAATGCTCTAGATGTAATCATCACATCAGTGGATGAACGATTCCGAATTCTTTCTTCTTATTCTAATAATTTCGCGTTTTTATGGAATATTGATAAATTTAAAAATTATTCTGAAAAAGAACAACTAGAATTATGTCAAAAAGTTGAAAATGTATTAAACGACGAAACTCGCAATGGACGAGATATAATTGCTGTAGAACTTGTTAAAGAATTGCAATATTTACAAAATTTTGATGAAAAAGTTATTACGTCTCCAGAAGAAATTTTAAATTATATAACAATTAACAACTTAGGATTCTTTCCCTAATACGAGCATAATACTTCGTATTTTATTAACAATGCCGGTTTCTGTTGCTACCGCAGAACGTTCTTTTTGAAAACTCAAAATAATAAAAAATTATTTAAGATCGACCATGGGGCAAAACCGACTAAGTAATCTTGCTATCATCTCAATAGAATCGGATCTATTAAAAGAATTAGACACCCAAGATTTAATTAAACAATTTGCAAAAACCAAAGCACGAAAAGCTCAATTCACTTAGTTAAAATAATAATACGAGTTATAACTGGACATTAACCTTTATCTTTAAAAGATGACGTATTGCATTGTTAATATAATAGATTGTTTTTATTTGTTGATCAGTTTTGTTCTATATGATGCATTGTATGTAAACAAATATATCTAATGTTTCAAATATATTTGTATTTCTGTGTATAAATGTATAATTACATACCTCAATGAGAAAATACTTGTTCGGCTTGTTCGGTACCAGTTTAGTAAGTGCCTGTTGTAAAATATAAAAATGAAAATAAATTCATGAAAATACTTTTTAAAATTATTTTTGGATAGTTGATAATACTTAACATGTACCTTTACCCATATATTAGCGTTATAAAAATTGTAGGCGACATATACAAAATTGCACAAGGGCGCCAACAGTGCTAGGCGCCGGCCTGAGCGAGGGAATCTCATTTTCTGTTTCTCATTTCTTATTTCCAACCTCCACACGACCGTCGTACTCATTTCTCAACACCCCCGCCTCACTGCGTTATAACACTATTGACGCAGTTAAAACTTCATCCCAGTATCAGAGAGCGTCCGATTTCTTAGGCAGTCGATAAATACCATTGTTTAAAAAAAAATAAGGAACACGTATACAGGGCCGGATTTAAGGGTAGGCTGACTAGGCTGGAGCCTAGGGGCTCGCACCACATAAAAATTAAAAAAATAAAATTATTGTAACAAAAATAAATGAATATTCTTGGAGCCTTCGAGTTATTCTTAAGTTACCTCTAAGTTATCTCAAATTATCCTTAAGTTACCTTTAAGTTATCCGATTATAGTTAAATTACGTTTGAAATAAAAGCATAAAAATAACCAAATGGTTTACAACTTTAAAATAAATTCAATCCTTTTTTCACATGTTTTTAGTTACATCTGAGAATTGAGTTATCCAATTGTACTTAAGTTACAGTTTAGTTGGTGCTTTAAGTTATCTTTCAATATTAAAGCATTTCTAACTGTAATAAAAGCTATTTCGTCTCAGTGTCCTAGTAGAGTTAATTTATTATCACTCTATACACTTTTTACCCGGACTTAAAATTGGTAAATTTTTCCTAAGCTTATACAAAAAATCTGTTCCCCAGAATTTGTCACGATTGAAAAGTAGGGGGCCCATACCACAACCTTAGTCTAGGGGCCCGCACACTCTAAATCCGGCGCTGCTCGTATGCTTACATGCGATTTACAATTATTTGAATAGATGACAGTCTATAGATATTTCAGTTATAATAATCCTCAAAAAAATGAATGGAAAACACTCATATGGCCCTAATACATTCGTAATGTAACCACGTTACCAGATAAAACAAATTAAGTTTCGATTTAGTGTAGAATATTAGCTTCAGATATATGTCTTATTTGAATTCAAAAGAAAATTAAATTAATGAATCTGTTTCCACAAACAAAAGCACTCCCTCGTTTACACATTAACTCGCTTCATGAGTGCGGAAAAAACAGGGTCAGCGATTCCACGAATGTTTTTAACATGCGATAAATATCGCAGGTGTGTGGGGAGGCACACAGACTTGCGGCAAGGTGTGTGGCAGAGATTAGTGACGCACCACAGCCAAATTAACACCAGACGAACTAAGCACAATTCGTTAATATTGATTCGACGGTCGCACGGCGTGGTAACAGAATAACTGACACCAGATAAAGTCAGTAAATACTACTTTAATTTCAGTTAAAGGTAAAAAAGACGCTTTTATAGAAATTTTCAAGTTAAAATTTGTCCAACGCGCAACAATAAATGTTACCTTATTACAGTTTCGCACGACGTAACAGAATAATCACTTCCCACTAAACCGCAACAATCCTCCCACTAAACGCTGTCTAATATGGCCAGCTCTAAAGTGAACTTAGCTGTTGCATGTTTATTTATACCACCGAGGAACTTGGCCGCTGAGGTTAGAGAAAAGTGTGTCACTTTCCGGATAATGCGTCGAGAAATATTTCATAGTTACAGCCGTTCTGAAACTCGCTAGAAACTGTGTTATTGTCCGGTCTTTTGTACATACTTCGAATTCCGAATGCCGGTAGAACAATTGACAAATGTCTGGAACAAACTCGACCGTTGCGTAATTTACGCGTGTGCAGTGTCAGGTAGTTATCTTTCATGTCAACGTAGCAATATAAAATGGCTTTGCGAACGTTTACCTAATTATTAATTTTAAATATATATTTTAAATAAGGTAAAATGAAAATGAAATAAAATAAGTAAGTAAAATAAAATGATCGTAGGTACGATGATTTTCGGGATTAAACCATATCAAAAGCAAAGACAGTGAAAAAGAATTAGAAACTTTATTTGGTACATCTCTTATCCAGCTTTCCTCAAATATAATAATCCTATATGTACCACTCAAAGATAACAATCTCCTTACACCATTCTCCTTGTTAGGTACTCGGTACCTGCAATGGATATGATGTTTAATCTTTGTATTATCAAGTTCTTCTAGTATACAAAAGTAAAAACGGAGGAGACAAGGAGTAATAATTATAATTTTTAAAAATATTTTAAGATGGTCTCCACAACTTTCCTTTACAGCTATCCCAACCTCCTTGAAGGTTTCTATCTAACAGGAAGTAGAATGACTGTATTCTGATGTGAAGAGAGCGCATTGAACAGTGTGAATACTTTGGTGTATGCAGTCTACCTAACTGGGACGCATTTCACGAGCAACGTCAATATACCATAGAAGAAAAGGCAATATTCTACACAAATACAAAACAAACAACAAGGAACATGAATTTATAAACATACACATGAGTCCTTCAGAGTCTCATTCTAATATATTCATAACATTCTTTCTAAAGGCATCCATATTCTGACTGAAACAGTCCACGTCTTCAGTGTCACAAACTCTGTTCGTCATTTTGATGGAGCCAACACACTCTGGCACAAGTATCTGAACAAGATTCGCCTTCTGTGTCTCACGTAAGATACTCTGTAACCGATACCAAAGACATTAATAAAGTTGTGAATACTTTTATACATAAATAACACAATTTGAAGCGCTCTTCTATTTTTAAAAGTCATAATGCCGTAACGTTCACAATCAGCCTTATATGATGACAAACGCTGACTGATGTCTCGATATGTAGACAAGAATTGAAGATAAAAAGAAATTCGATTTGGACTGCCTCTATCTTCTGATCTGTGTCGCTCCTTCTGTATCCCCAAATCATTGAGAATTCTCCAGACAATGATTTGGTATAACTGGAGGTTGGTATTAGCTGACTGGAAATGACAACTCACCCACAGAAGCAGTCCTAACTTCCTCGTTGCTTTAGAAGTTATTGTGTCTACATGTATAGTGAAAATTAATTTGATGTCAAAGTTTACACCCTAATCACAAACCGAATTTACTCGGCGTATATTCCTACCAGCAACATGGTAGTCATATTTGACTACCATTGTCTCTCGGGAAAAGGTCACAGCCACTGTTCAGTGGCATGCGATTTGTAACTGACCAATTACATATTAAAAAAATAAATAATAATAATAATATGAATAATGCATAATGCTATGATAATATAATAATAATTTTATAACTAAAGATATTTACAATAAAAGTGCATATCTAAAAATGTGAAAATAAGGCATTACAGTACAGTAGTGAAGCCAGAATGCCTATATTCAAATGAATGTCTAGGACTGAATTATAATTTAGACAAACTAGAAATATTGGAAACACCAATTATTAGGAAAATATTAGGCTCACGAAAAACTACAGAAGGTTGTAAATTAAGAAATAATGATGAAATATATCAGAGTATAGAAAATATAACAGAAACAATGAGGAAAAGAAGACTCGTATTTTTTGGACATTTATATAGAATGGACGACAATAGGTTAACAAAGAAGATTTTCAAATATCTGTGGGAGAAGAAGTGAACATCAAGTTGGATTAAAGAAATCCAAAAGATTTAGAAAAAAATAATATAAACGCAGAAGGAGCAATTGAAAGAGAAATTTTTCGGGCTAAAGTGTTAAAAATGGAAGAAATCCAGCGTAGGAGAGAGAAAATCGCAGGTTCAAAGTGGACTGAAGACAGGAAGAAGAGACACAGTGAAAAGATGAAAGAATATTGGAGAAAAAGGAAAGAACAAGGAGTAAAGAATTGGAATTGGCATGTGGTCCTTACATGGCCGATAAAAAAAATTAATGCGAATTTCAATGGATCACTTTTATAGATTTAAAAAATTATAATAATTTATATTATTATAAATTAATAAATTATTCATTGATGAAAATTATTGGTAAGTAAAAATTTGAACTAAAATAACTAAAGCTACGAATTAAATTATTATTTAAAATACAACATTACGGCGCAGGAGAAGAAACAATGGTAAACAATGGTAACAATGGTATTACAATGGTAACAGCGAATCTCATTGCTATTAGACAGAGAAAACTGCATAACGACATGCGATAGACAAAACAATACATGTTGTCTACACATACACGTTGTAGTATACATGTTGATAAATACTACAGGCTGTCGAAATGAACTTCCTGCAGAAGAGGTGTAGAGTGTCAAAATTACAAATGAAATGAGAAGTAGAAAGGAAGGTCGCGGAAGAAAAAAAGACGAGGGGACAGAAATGGTAAGGGTATGTTAAAAGAACGGAGGACAAAGATAACCCAGAATAGTATTGCAGTGGAAACCAAGATCAAGAAGAAATAGAAAACTAATTAAAACAAGTCACCAGTTGGTTACAGATTCTGAAAAACTCCAGTTGGATAATGAAGACTGCAGACACAGGGAGGCTTGGACAAGAGGATGAAAAAGACTGCTACATCTCGCTAGCAGCTACTTAGGCTCGCTATATTAATGTTCACTTTCTTCCCAAATTTGTCGTGCTTACATACTGAACTGCTACCTGTCATGCTCCGGACGAGGCCTTACAGTGTCTCCACCATTATCAAGTCCTATGGCGGAGACAGTGAAAGGCCTCGTCCGGAGCATGACAGGTAGCAGTTCAGCAAGTAACACGACAAAGTTGGAATTACAGAGTATGCTAATTCAAATAACAAGATAAACATTCACTGTCTTTATTGAACACGTACATTTTCCTTATTTTTCTTCTTCTACTCTTTATTATTAATTTTTATTGCTGTTAATATTGTTAACTGCTGCAGTAAAAATTTATTTTTACCGGTGTTAACACACACTACTCAGACAAACTTGCGGATACACGAAAAACATTACATACATCTTACAGCTTCTTACACGATCTCAGACCGTGATTTAAAACAATAGAGTTGTTGATCAGTTCATAAAGTGTAGTAGGATAATAATAATTTTCAGTTAAAAGCACAACTAAACCACCATTCATATTCTTACATACGGAAGCTTCTCTTGTGGACCTTGACTATATCCTTTTTACTGCAGCGTAACCGTTAATTATACAGTGTAAAGTAAGTAATTTGGCCATATTCTGAGAAAAAATTACGTATAAACGTGTTTTCTAAGAAAAATTAAAATCCAATAAAATATTCCATACAATAGGACGCTTTCCATTTAGATGGACGTACTAACTAGCCCAGAAGGCGTGTAAACCAATGCAAGGGACGCGAAATAGACAATTGTAGAAAGGCTGTTCACAACACACTTTCTAGAGGGAATAAAGAGAATCAGTTGATTGGGAGTACGAACACTTATTTGTACTATTGTTCAACTATAATGTACTATTAACAACCAAAAACGGAGACGGAATAATTATCTTGAAGTCGGAATGGTTCAAAATTTCATGATGTCATTAACTAACATATTAATACAACGAGTAGTTAATCTTAAACGTTATATGTAAAACAGTTTCGCCCTCTATGTCCAGCTGAGATTATCCGTTTGTAGACAGACGAGAATAACGTCTCATTGATCATGCGCAGTCAGCATGACGTGACACCTGCGTAATTCTGACATGTCACCGTGTTGTTAATGCAGAATGTAGCCTAAACTATGCACAGTGATCGTTTCATTGATTTACGGTCTTAACAAATGACTATTACAAATAATATTTTACTATACAGTATATTGTATGACAGTTCTGCTTGTTAATTTAACTTCTTTATATTTGTCTCCCTCTCTAAAAGTACTGGAGGGACTAGTAAATGCCACTATGGTCCTATACCTGACGAAGGAAAAATCCTATTGTCCTAGGGTTGAGAAATCACTTCTAAAGGCGGAGGAACGGGTATACGTCAACGGCATAGGATGCAGAAGGCAAGAGGAAACCACTGCATTAAAGATCTGTTTAAGATATCCCTAGTATCAGCAGCTCTGTGATGAATGCTTCTCTTGTACAATGAGCTGGAGGGAGAAGATAACGAATGAGGAAGTCTTTAGAAGAGCTCAGGAGGAGAACACCTTTCTACGAAATTTTAAAGGCAGAAGAACTAAGTTTATACGGCATATACTACGGCACAATGGGTTGGTTAAGAGAAGGAACAATTGAAGGGAATAATCACAGAGGTCGACCTCGTTTAGACTACATGAAACAGCTTATGGTCGATATGAACTACGCATCATATTGAGAGTTGAAAAGAAAAGCAGAGAAGCATGAAGAATGCGAGCTGCTGCCAATCAGCCTGTAGGCTGCTAACCTAGAAGAGAGATATTTGTCTCGTTTAATACTTAACGGTGACTTTCATCTATTTCGCTGGAGTCAGTCCTTACACAAGATAACATCCCTATGAAGAAAACTGAACCACGCACAATAGTCTAAGACAGCGATTGAGTATGTTGCTGGGCTGTGTTTTGTTGTGTTTGTATATTTCAAATTGTTCTGTGGTGTTAAGTTTACGATTTTTGGGTAGGAAGTGTACAATTTTAAGGTTGTTTTTTATATTGGTGTAACTGCGGTTTTCTCAGTTATATTGGTGAACAACATACTCAATGACCAATTACAATTCAAATCAAGCACACTATTTGACACAGTAATAAACAACACCTACAACAATTCAAACTCCAGCGCCAATTCCCCTCCACCTCCACACACACACAACCTGTTAACTAAAACCGTTATACATAAAATTACCGACAGTTTGCACATTCCATATCCAAACTCACTGACGAAGGAGCACACCACTCCGAAACGATGTATGAGTAAATACAAAAAGTAAGTTCACAGTGAAAGTACCAACAATACTAATAATTATTAAGTAGTGAACAAAGAAGTGATGAACATTCAAAATAGTATATATTAATGTAAGTAACATTAAGTGACTGACTAATCTTAAAAAACATATTTTCTTGAATCACTTTACAGGTAAGCACCTATCTTTTGAATTTCATTGAAATTGCTTTACATAAATTAGAAAACGACGTATTTTTGGTTTGGTTGACTTAACACGGAGTGATCAATATCGTGTTAGAACGTAGCTGCTGTGTAATACATTAACACCTTAATGCACTCTGTGTGTTTTTACAAAATTCCTTATCATACTGTAAAATGTCAACACTTCTAAATTTACATAATACGTATTACAATTTGTTTTCAAACATACGGAAGTCTGAACAAATATGCAAGTACAAGCTATGCATCTATAATGTAGAAGTCGAAGTAGTAGATATATTGAGCCAAACATTCTGAAACTGGTAAAGGAATAAAACTTAAGAGGAAAGAAAACAAGACAGCGGTATAGGTAGAAAAGTTTAATGGATTGCATGAAAAGGGGGTGAGGAGAAGAGTGTGTGTGTGTGTGTGGGGGGGGGGCGCAATAACAAGACTTGCTTGGCACCTGTAAGATGCCCTAAAGGGAGTACTTGTCAAGTTTAAGACAGGGGTGAGCAGATAAATGGTGCAAGGTGTACATCCGTGGAATCCTACACAAACTCTAGCTGCAAACAAATGTTTGCATTACTTTCCTTTGTCAAGACACACGAACGCGCGCGCGCGCGATGAAGATGCGTTTTCAACTGGTCTAGAGTGTTATTTCACAAATAAGACACATTGTCTATTGTTTTTAAGCACAGATTTAACAAACGGACAGTACACGTGTATCAGTCTCGCTGAGACCTGAACGTCGGATATCAAAATAATTCTTATTAGACGTAATTGATTATTTAGTTCCACCCAATATAGTAATGGTACCAACATCACTAAACTTCAGATCAGAACTTCCACATTGCTTGCGGTTGCGCATCACTAACACTACATGATTTGAATAAACGATCCAATTTTTTTCACTCAAGGAAAAGTAATCATGCGACTCACACTTTACCCAGAAGTACAGACCACGTTAAAAATTTACGCGGTGTCGGCCAGGGTCGGGTACGAAATTATGCTACGCACACAGCCTATGACTGTTAGCAGCTAGTGGCATCTGTTGACATCACTTACGTCAAATTTCAGAGTCGGTAAAGGATGTTCGAAATTTAAATGTAAACCAATTAATAGTTAAGTAATTAATTAATATAATGGATATCACTTATAATAATATACACATATCACATAGATAATGCATGTAAATGTAATTATAAGAAAACGATGTACTTCATATACACATCAGAAGCAAATGACGAACTATTCTCTTTATGTAATAAGCCTAGTTACTAAACAATATATATATATAAGTAACTCGACGTTTCTTGCAGTAATTATATAAATTATATATATAAAAGAATATACGAAATTTATACTACTTGTAGAAGAAACAAATTGAATAACACTCCATTTCGTCCCAATATTTAAAAGTTTCCTATCATATTGGGACGAAATGGAGCGGCATTTGAAACATCTCTTAGGTATAAAAACAACATAACGACCGTCAAATTTCACCTTTCCAAAATTTGCCGCCCGTAGGCAATTTCCTACTTTGCCTATGCATAAATCCGCACTGCACATATACAAAATATCATTAAGTTAGCTGGATTTGGTCAAATATCGACATAAAATTCGTTTATTTTGAAAAGAAACATAGCGATGGAATTATTTTATAATTACGTTATTGTTTTTCACCTTTCTACTAATTTATTTTTCTTTCCTGTTTACCGTTCAATATCATACTTTGCATCCTACCGTAATCAACGTTCTCTAGCCAAAAACGTCTACACCAAACAAAGTTGCTTTTGATGTATCCAACTTCCGCGTTTGATAAAAACGTTTATGATATTTCCAGCACACATACGAGAAAGAACACAACACTCTCACAAGGGATCTTAATATAGGCCTAATTTACGTATTTACATAAACCACACTGTTGTGTGGTCGTAGCGTAGTGGCTAGCGTGTGGCGCTTCTACGCTGTCGGCGCCGGTTCGATTCCCGCCGGGGTTATCTGATTTAGATATTACCGCTCCCCTTCAAAAGGCGATAGCAACCAGCGAGAGATATCCTGCCTGCTTAGTATAAGCCCTCACGAGCAATCCCGTTAGGACCCGGCGTTAAACTGTAAGTCCCGTAACCTCTGAGAGACTATGGAACACACGTACCACCGGTAGTGCGGGGAGGGTACAGACCAGTCCAAAGACTGATGACTCAAAAGACAAAACACTGAAAATTCAAAATTTTTACACCAACAATGTGTAACTGCTTATTGCCACACTGCTAAATACTTCGTTCTTGACGAGTTCTTTCGGTGTCTCCACCATCTTCTGGTCTTAAAGGTATTAATAGCTTTTGATTGCGACTACATTTGTACCACGAGATACCTAAGAAATTTACTAAGCGTATTGAAATTCATTTGGATTTCTGAAAAATTGCGAAAGTAATTATTACATTGTGTTCTAACTTTTAAAGGTAAATAAAATATACGAGTTAAATAAGGTTACGTTTAAATAATTGTCATTTTTTCCCATGTTTACTGATGCGTTTAGCGATGTAAATGCTTCTTTACTGATTCTGTATTACAAAAAAGTAATCATTATTTAGAAAAAGGAAACATTGTTTGGGAAAGTGAAATTGAGAGAGATAGGGTGCATAAAAAAGTATTGATTGCTGCTAAAAAATTAACGCAAATAAATGGTGTATTTTCATTTATTCATTTCGATCAATGTTTAATTTTTATTGATAACTCTTGTCTTTTAATTAAAAAATCGTTACCGTTAAGAAAATGATATCACTTTTTAATAAATAACAGTAGCATATTGTCTGTTTTATTCAATAAAGTAGCATATTGTATATATTTTATAAAATAATAAATGTTAAGTAGAGAAGATAATCTCGAAACCCATCTCGCTTTCATAGATTTTGAGAAACCCTTTGACCGAGTTGACAGAAATAAGCTCTGGATAATAATGATAAACAATGGGTATCCTCCACACCTTGTAAATGCAATCGAAAGCTTGTATCACGCGACAAGAATAGTAATAAACACAGGTAATAAGAGAACGGAAGAGATAAAAATTAAAATTATCCAAGGAGTGAGGCAGGGATGTAGTTTGTCTCCCACTCTTTTCAATATATATATTGGCGATGTTCTTAAAAAATGGCAATCAAAGGAATATCCTGGAATCCAGCTAGACTGACATACTTACCTGAGTACGTTACTATTTGCTGACGATAAAATAATAATACAAGAGAGTGAAGATAAATTACAACTGGCAGTGCACCGTCTGAATCAAATATGTCCAGAATATAATCTTAAAATTTCCTTGCATAAGACGAAAGTTGTGGCTTTCCAGGGCAAGTATCCCGTTAGGTCGAAAATAATTGTCAACAATAAGCCAATCGAACAAGTATCAAAGTTTACCTACTTGGGCTGCTACACAAGCTACAATTATGACAATGACATGGAAAATAAAATAAATAAGTCCCAGGCAATATGTGGCATAATAAATAGAACATTAAATAACAAAACACGAAAAGACACAAGAATAAAATTTTATAAAACGATGGCTGAACCTGTACCTATGTATGGGAGTGAAAGTTGGATAAATACCAAAAAAGGAGACAGCAAAATACAGGCAGCAGAAATGAGATTTTTGAGACGCGTCAAAGGCTGCACAAGAAGAGATTTAGTAAGAAATGAAGACGTGCGAAATGATCTAAATGTATATGCAATAAATGAAAAAAATAACTGAATATAAAGAAAGATGGAAACAACACGTAAATAAAATGAGGAATGGGAGAATACCCAAAAAAATACTTAACTACAACCCAAAATGGAAAAGAGATATAGAAAGACCACGAAAACGGTGGTCGTAAGTTTGTGAGGACGGAACAGGCAAATGCCTAATCCTTGTAGTGCAGAAGAAGAAGAAGATAAATGTTAAGTGTATTTAATCAAGTAAAAATTGGGTTCTTTATACAACAAGCCATTATGATAATTTTTTTCAGCAATATAGTATTATTACAGATGACATGCCAATGTAACATAATGTGTGTCGTATGTTGTTGTTGTTTTAATTGTATAAGCTTCATATATACGGAAGTGTTCTAGTTTTGACACAATTATTCTACGAGTTCGTTTCACCGGAGCGGCAACCCTAGTTGAATACTAAGAACAGAATTCAATTTAATCTAATTAAACTAAATTAAATACTAGAAACAGAACATACTGAGCACACTACAATTGGCGCGCACGTTCCCAAAGTGGGACGCCATGGCTTCTTGGCTCATCAAGTACTAATTGGCTTAGGTTCAGGCGGTCTTTGAATAGTATTAACTACTTTTCCCTACTTCTGCAACATACGTTTTAAGTAATTTAACCTGTTCTAAATTCAAACCTAAAGCCCAACAAATGTATAAAACAAGTAACTGTAACTTAACATTGTGCATATGTTACCGGGAAAGTACAAAATCAGGCATTTTATAGAATGCCTAGGGATTTTATACAATGCCTGAATCTAGCCGGCGAAGTATGAAATAAAACACATTTCATACATTGGCTAGGCATTGTATAGAATGCCCAATGTCTTCTAGGTAATGTATAAAAGACAATGTGTTCGCTATGGTTTCATGTTCTGAAAAGTGTGTAAAGTGCTACAGAGATAAGCATAGTATGTGTGGACATTTTTTGAACACTAGTGGCAATAGTGGAGATAAGTGTGACGATGCCAAGAAGCGGTGTACTCTCTGCTTCAAAGAAAAAAATGCAACTGAAAAAAGGGAAAGGTCAAAATCATTTCTAGAACTTCAGGCAAAGATGAAATTTGATTCTGACAAAAAATGTCCTCCAGCTCCTGTGGGCGCATCTGTTCGTGTTCCAATTCCTGAAGTAGACAAGGGGCGGGGAGATCTTTGAAACATCCTAGCAATCGTCGTGAGTGTGACAGAGGACGGATTTTGTAAGCTGGGAACCACTAACGGATTGTTAAAACAGCTGTACACAAGATCGCAGTTCACTGTATGCCCAAGACCACTAATAGGGGTTGAAGATGTTCCTGAACAAGAAACCGCACTGCGTTCTGCTGCTACTCCCCAATCCCCAATCCGGACAAGGATTCGTAAAATGTGCGGCAAGACTAAATGTAAAAAAAATGTAATTGTGTAAAAAATGAAAGAAAATATACTTCAAAATGTCACAGCTCTCTGTCTTGTTGTAATAAGTACAGTATATTCCATATATTTAGAATTAATAAACACCAATAATATCTAACGTGTTTTTTTAACCAGATTGGTTAAAAAAAGTTCTTATACAGTATAATTTTAATACAATAGTATCAGAACATAATTAAGTAGAGAATAGATAATCTGGAAATGTCATACAATGTCCTCCTTTGTGTGAAATCAAACAATTGTGTGTGATTTTGTAATAAAATATTTTCATTTTGAGCGTAGTAAGCTTATACTGCCTAGTAAGTATACTTTGCCTAAAGAATCAGAGCATAAAAAATATTTGAAAAGTATTCTATTCTATACTTTGCCAAAAAAGTCCAGGCATTGTACGAAATGCCTAGGTATTCTATAAAATGCCTGGATTACATACTTTACTGGTAACACATGTGCCGAGAAAAAAGTAAAATTCTAGTGAACTTTGGGTAAAATAATCGTAAATATTGAAGAAACAATTTTAGAAACTATCAAACGAAGAGATCAAGATGGGTTAATTTCAGAAACGTGATCAGTGTTTTAAAAATTTACAGAGAAGGGCATTGAAAATGCTTCAATAAATCTAAAAAATATATATACTTATGTTCATTCACCAATCAATGAAATTCTTCATTTACCAATGTACAGATTATAAGTTAAATGTAGTCGCATTCATAAGCGAAGTTTTATATGTGTACTACGTTATGGACAACAAAGAAGTAGTTTCTGTGGAAACTCACCGGTTCCCATTTTCGATCACGCACCAGCGATCGGCCGCAAATGTGCGACACGTCCTTATAAACATTTTCAATATTAAAAATAACACGTAACAGCGTTTTGGTTAATCTTATTATACGTCTTGCAGTTACACGTATTTGTGGATCATAAACAGTGACAACGAACACGAGAATACAATATGTAACCACAGTCTTATAGCTCTTGGCGCTGACTACATTTTTTGTCAGTGTGTAATTTATGATCTATAAACCTTAAAAATAGAATACTAAATGGTCTATTTTCCTTAGAACTGATCTGCTTTCAGCGAATTAATTAATTATAAACTATGAATAAATAATTAAAACATTTTTACGAATTATCGTACTTGTAACACAGTACGTTACTTTTTGTTTGTTAAGTAGACTTTTGTTGGTATTTATCGAGTTCGAATTAATTTCGAAACTACATCATCATACATAACATACAATGGATTTAAAACATAGACTTCGATTCCTCATTAATAATTCGATGATGACAGAGCTCCTTACGTAACCTCAAGTTAGAAACGATTTAACACTATTCACTATTCACATTTTCACCCCGTGATATGTCACACTGATACATTCAAGTACAACCACAGTGTCCTCTACCTGAATGTATTGCATGCACGCCACGACACTGTAATAGCACCGATTATGCAATAGAACGTACTCTATACTTTGATTAATTTTAATTAATCTTCAATATTCTTTCATCCAAGGCTGTTGTCATTACCGCTTAAGTTTATACATACTTTCTCAGAATCTGCCATGATTTCATCATCCGCAAATCTTATTCAGTTTATCTGAATACCGTTTACTTTTACACACCCCAGTCCGCTCCTTCGTGATCCTTAGTGTCTTCTCTAATAAACATGTTATATCAGCCTCACAAAAAACTACTTTGCAGTACTTTTGATAGCTTTTGAAATTACCATTAATTTAATGTCGGTTTCAACTGGCCGAGTTATAGCGGTTCGACGTATCTCATATAAAAATCCACATACCGTCTGATTTTTATCACGTTTTCATCCACGAACCTAACACGGAAAATTTACTCAAACCTAAAAAGTTTAAACGCTTAAAGAAAACAATAGTATTCAAGCTCATCAAATTATCTTTAATTAGGTTTTATAACCACCTCAATATAATAAAAAATGACGGAGGTATAGCGCAAGCCTGTGCAATCCACCGGCGGAGTTAGGGGTTCCATAGCACCCGTTAGAGAGGTGGGCTAAACTAGTATTTTAAATTAACAGATACGAAAATACCGTTCCAAAGAAATAACAGGTACAAATACCTGTTAGTATATACTTATTATACATAACCTATGTTATTCCTTTGCGAGTAACTCGTTGAGTTTCCTGCAGGTCTCCTATGTAATATCTTCAAATAAATACACTGCAAGTAAGTTTATTTTCACCTAGATAAACCTATTAATATGTTAATAAACCTACTTGGAGTGTATTTATTTTAAGATATTACATAACCTATATGACATAACTAGCTGGATACCCGTGCTTCGTTACGGTGATTATCAGAAAAAAACAGAATGTAATATCAGAAAATAGAAATAAGGTATTTGTGAAGCTTAGATACCGGTATTTTGAAACTAAGAGAATCTATTTAAGCTATTTAAGCTCGATCAATTTGAAAATGATCAAGCTTGAAGATAATCGATTTGATCAAGCTTAATCAATCAACTATTAAAGCTTGAAAATTAATGAGTTGTTAAAAATGACGCTCTATTATTTAGTTAGAGAGGGTAAGCTAAGTTTCTGTTAGAGATTAAGACAATCCTTTATTTTAAGTCTAACAACAATAAAATAGATGGGCTTAAGCCCTTTGATCCAATCACCACCCCTGGTTTTTTGGTCTACGTAACCAGGCTAATAACTTACTTAGCATATACTTTCAGTTGCTCCCTCAGATTAAGTGCTCAGGACCTCCCTGTAAACAACATTCCTGGTTTTGCTCTCTGGCTGGAGGATGACCAGGCTGTCAGGTGGACTGACTCTTGAGAACGCCACGTACAACTGGCAATGGGAGAAACAGTCACTCCTCAGATCCACACCAGCCACTGTCAAACTCTGCCCCTGTGCCTTATTGATGGTAATGGCGTTGCGCACCTTAACGGGAAACTGCAGACGTTTGAACTGAAAGTGGTAGTCTGATGGGATCAGAGGAATTCGGGGGATGATGACGGTTTCTCCCTTACCGACGCCTGTGAAAATCGTGGCTTCGATGACATGTTTGTGCAGAAGCCTGGTGGCATTGCACAGTTTCGGAGGGTTTAGATTGCGCAACAGCATGATTGTAGTGCCAACCTTGAGGTAGAGGACGTGACGTGGTACTACTGGTGGGTCGAGAGTATGCAAGAACTCCACAGGGTAATGTACAGCATCCTCGACCTCCACCACAGAGTCCACAGACTCGTACCTCATATGCTCAGTCGGCAGCTTCTCCAACAGAAAGTTGTTGATGCTGTTGGCTGAGTCGTTTCTTGGAGTGAGAATAGCTCTTTCCATTAGCCATGAAGTGCAATCCTCTCTAGCCTGATGAATGTTGGGGTATATTCTGTCACTGAAGCTGATCAGATCTCCCACAACATTGCAAAGGTTATCGGGAATATTTATTCTTCCCTCCTCTTCCAATATCTTGCCATCATCAATATCAAGTAAGTTAGGAAACTCCTCTGCCCTCAAGTCACGTTGGAGGTGGACACGCATGTTAACTCTCAAGGACAGGACTTTGACATTAGGCCATAAGAGGGATGACTTGAGACAGGCCTTGACTTCATCTGCACGTGTCCCCCGTGGCGTAAGAGGCAAGGTCTCTCTGAAGTCACCACCCAAAAGCACACTCCACACATAAGATGGTTGCGGGCCCTAATGTCACGGAGCGTCCTGTTCAGAGCCTCAATACTTCCCTTGTCGGTCATGGTGCACTCATCCCACACAATAACTTTGGCTTCTCGAAGCACCTTAGCCATGTCACTCTGCTTAGAGATGTTACAAAGTGCAGACTCAGAATGATTCAGGTTGAGAGGTGACTTGAAGGCAGAGTGAGCCGTCCTGCCTCCGTCGATCAAGGTAGCTGCAATACCTGAGGAAGCAACGACAACAGCGATGATCCTTTCGCCCCTAATTGTGGCTAGCAACAGATTGATCAAGAATGTTTTGCCAGTGCCACCAGGAACGTCAAGAAAGAACAACTACCCAGAATCAGAGGCAACGATTTCATCGTAGGCTTTCCTCTGTTCTTGATTTAATTTTGGAACATTCACAGCAACTCTTTCGGACAGCTGAACGGTATCATAAGACAGTTCCCTCAGGTGTTCACGGTTGGCGACAACGGCTGCTTGCTCTCGTGAAAGTGGTGGAAAAAAGTACTGCAGGAAGGATACAACGAAAAAAGCGGCATTCTCAGTGTTGCGGTTTTCGCGTTTTTTCGCGGTTAGGGGTTAAAGCTTTTAAAACACTTTCTTAGTGATCACCCAGAAGCCAAGAGGAATGACGTGCCGAACTTGGGTGAACTGTTTCGTGATTATTTTCGCGCCTCCTCGTGGTTATAGGTTAGATGAAAAACATACTATTTTAGTAACTCCCCAAAAGCCTAAAGGAAAGTAAAAAAATAAACATTAGACTTCCAGGGAACGTTCAGTTGAAAAAAGCTGCATTATCGGTGTCACGGTTTTTAGCGGTTTTTCGCGTTGTTTCTTGGTTAGGCGTTAAAGTTTTCAAAACCCTTTCTTAGCGAGCACCTAGAAGCCAAAAGGAACATACTTGCTGGATTTCAAGTTTGTACGCTTTACAGTTATGGAGATTTCGTGATGAGTGAGTGTATGAATCAGTGAGTGGTATTTGGCTTTTATATATATAGATTTGTTATAAGAAATAAATTGAAACAAAAAGTATTAACAGTGTTACTTTAAACAGTTACTTTATTAAACTATTACTGTTTTTGAGAAAATAAGAAAAAAGAGAAATTGTAGGCCTATCACCCTTTGGGAATACTAATTTGAGTTTTCACTAGGAGTAAACAAACTAAAATTGGTAAGACAAATCTGTTGCGAAACTCAGGCAATGAAATTTAGATTGCACGTAATAGCACAACAAATAATGTGAAAAAGTAATAGTGGTAAGCAAGAACACCTAGCTAGGTAAAAGTATTTACTTAAAAAAAAACAAAAAAAAACAAATTTATTTTCTAAACAACAATAATTTTCATCGGACATGATTTAAACCAATTACTCTTATAAAAACACAACCTAAACAGTTTGCGGTAAAATTTCATTAGATATCTGCTCTTATCTTATTTTATTTTGTTATCAGGTGGTACTCGGAAAGAACGCGGAAGCCCGAAGTGGTACGCGGGTCCGGATAGGTTGGGAACCACTGCTAGTAGGTCAACTGTGCAACTGACAGGTCCTGGCAAAAGCACAAGTTGGGCAAATAATGGAAACTTCGAGCCGTATCATAAATCAGTCATGAATGTTTTACAGTCTCCAAGAAATTCAGATAAACTTGTAGCTTTCACTTCTTATCACCTCCTTGTTTTATTGATGGTCTTCTAATACGTTCAGTAAATTCTTGTGTTCATCAGATCGTGTATTTATCTTAGGCTGCAGTTTGACCATTTACACTTAATTGTGTTATCTGTTATGGAGTTTGTTACTTTTATTTATTTACTAAGTGGAAAGTACAGTACTATTAGTCAAATGATAAGTAAAGTGATAGACAAAAATTAAAAATCAGCAGTTTAGATAAAAGAAACAAATTTACGAAAATACCTTATGTTTTAGCGTAGCCTTATCAGACCAGTAAAGATTTAATGAACAGAACTAGGTAAAGTGCATAAATGTCCGTTACAACAATCTTATCATTTACGTGAGGTGTGCTGTGAAGTTAAAATCACATTAACAAAAAGTATAATATGGCCTATCAACTATCAGCCACTCTGTAGGTTATAACACAATATAATTGGTTTTTTAAAATTTACCAAGTTGGTGACTAGTATAATATATAATTTATTATAATCTGTATTATATATCTGCGTAACACACGAGAATAAACGTAATATCAGTATGAATTTTTTAAATTTATTAAAAACTGCTTCGTCTTAGCACCGAGAAGTGACTTCGTACTCGTGTACTCCAAATACTCCTGATACTCCAAATACTTGTTGTACTCGTTTACTTGTTGTTCCTTGTGTACCGGTGATACGCCTAGTATTTGTAGTACTCGTTTACTTGTTACCTGTGTACTCGTTAGTTGCGTAGGGACGTCCCTCGACTCGAAACAGCGAGGCCGGGAATAACAGGTATTTCAACTTTTCAGTAACTGTTACATGCGTTCAACAAAAATATCGTTCCAAAATACCTGTTACGGGTATATCGGCCCACCACAACCCGTTACTGCGGGAGGCGCCGCACACAATGTACAAAATGTTACTAGCAAATAACGAGCAAAACTTGATTTTAACGAAAACAATTAGAACAAATTTTGGCCTATAAAATTATCTTTAATTTGATTTATTTTTTTATTTATTTGATAAAAAGTATCCCAGTTATTGTAATATGCCTCCCGTTCTTCCAACGGTTGTCAACATTTTTGCTGACTTCAGTGTTTACTTGAATTTCAGTATTCTCTCAATTCCAGGTTATTTTCAGACAAATATTATTTTCTGTCAAAGAAGTCTGTTATACTAACGACAAGGAGTCGTCAGAAAGCAAGCAGTTTGGGAGACTTAGAATATCGAATAACGGTGGTAATAAGTTCATAATTAATTTAGTAATTGAGAAATATAATCTAGTCGTTAGTTTTCCTAATCTAATCACTAGCGCGGTTTTAAGACTAGGTTAGTACACAAAAAATGTGTGGGGATGCCCTGCGGGGTTACTATGCTGGATTCCCATTGTGTAACAGATCACAGTTTTTGCTTTTAAACATTAAACTTACCACTACACTTTTTTCCGTAATAAATTTTCTGTAATTTTTCGCTTTCACATTATCTGTTCCCACACTACATTTCCGGGTTATCGGTATCTTGTTTATTCCGTATAGATTATGATTTAATACAATACGTAAAGATATATTTTGTATTTTTCATATAGTACGTTGTACTTTCGATCACAAAGTTAGGACGGCAGTTTACGGTTCAATATGATTTCATTTATTTGTTAAAAAACCTTTTTCGTCTTTCTGAATGTTAAAACCGTTCTGTTTTCTGACTGTGTTACAGTCATGTTATTTAGTTAATAAACGTTTTGTCATTTTACAAAATAAACTAAAAACGAAAACTTTACGCATGAAAACATTACGACTTTCACAGGCAGTTAAGCAATGAAATCTTTTATGATTCGTGCATTTATTCTTCATCTTCATATCGTGATGTCGATATATTATCGCGTAGCCAAAACACTGAAAATGAAATGGAAGTACAGATAACGGGAAAATACCAATATATTTTACTATGTATCAACTGAGGTAAGTGTGTATACAGTGAGAGTGGTGTGGACTATGCTCTGTATGATGATGGTTGGCGTGTGGACTCTTAGCCTACCTGCTGCCTCTTACCCATTGTAATACTTCCGCCCGGGCTCGACAGCAGCTAATTGCCGCGAGAGTCACCTCACTGTGCGTCCAGTATGAAACAATTTTTTTTGCCTCGCCCAATACTGGTAAAATTTTGTTATATTTGAAATCACCGAAATAGTACGATGAAAATGACACCAAACACGACTAAGGAATATTAAAAATTGGGCGTTATAAAGCACTATGCACTGAAGATGTGTATTAAAGTAGTTGTTGAGCTTTTACCTTGAAACACCTTAAAATTTAATAGGAACTGACGGGAACGTTGGTGGGGGAGCTTGGCGGGCTTGTGAACGGTACAAGAGTTGTTTGTAGACACATAATGGAAAAGAACTGACATCGCTAGTAAAGGGAAGGTTTAAAGTGTCCGTAGAAACGAAGATTAGAGAATGTTAGTGCGGTTTTAGGAAGGGAAAAGTCAAGGATCAACACAATGCGTATAACGATATAATTAACTAAAGCTTACTGTGCCTAGTACTTGGAAAGTACAGTGCTAATTGTTTATTGTAACCAGAATGTGACTGTTAACTATGGCACAAGCTGTGTCAGAAGGTGAGAAATTACCAGAGGGTGATAAGAAACTGGTGGGAAGGCTACGGGCGAAGGTTTCCGCAGCTGATTACTGTGTAGTGTTGAAAGAAAATAAATAGGGATGTCTACGACTACTGGAAAAGACAAATTATTAAGACGAAAAAGGTTGGAAATTAAGAAGTAATGATGAAATGTATCAGAGTAAAGAAAATCTAACAGAAACAATGACAAAAAAGAAGACTATTATTTTTTGGACATTTATATAGAATGGACGACAATAGGTTAACAAAGCAGATCTTCAAATATCTGTGGGGGAAGAAGTCAACATCAAGTTGGATTAAAGAAGTCTAAAAGGATTTAGAAAAAAATAATATAAATGGAGAAGAAGCAATTGAAAGAGACTTTTTTCTGGGAAAAGTGTTAAAAATGGAAGGAGTCCAGGGTAGGAGAGAGAAAAAAAGTGGACTGAAGACAGGAAGAAGAGAAACAATGAAAAGATGAAAGAATATTGGAGAAAAAGAAAAGAACAAAGAATAAGGAATTGTTGAAATTTGCGTGTGGTCATTAAACGGCCGATACAAAACAAAAAAAATTTCAAAATATTATGACGTTTTATGTGCATCACTTTTCATTATGACGCCAATTGTGCAATTGTGAAGGGTATATACAATATGCAACCGAACCGAAAAACGTATCTGCGTATATTTCAAAACTTCGAACGCATTGAAATTCACGCAAACGCCATTCAAAGAAGACAAATAAAAGACATACGTAGAAAAGTGCAGTCGTTAACCATTAACTGCGTCCGGAGGTTTTCTTTGAAGATTTTGAGTACAATAATTTCTCTATTATAGGGTATGAGCTTATAGATGGGTACGTCATATAAAGGAACGTACTGACGAACAAATCGGTCCAATTAGCAGCCTACGCGGACGACATCAACATAATGTGTCGGCAAAAAAATGCAGCAGAGGAAACGTACTTTGAGCTCACAGAAAATGCTAGCAATTTAGGCTTCAAAATCAACATAGATAATACAAAAATATCAGTGCAGACTAGAAGACAAGGAAACTACGGAACAATCGACAATATCGAAAAGATTGAGAACTTTAAATACTTGGGACCCACATTAGAAATAAACGGCACAAGTAGAGGGAAAATGGTGGTTCTGGCTCACAAAGGAATGCCGCCTTTCTTAAAAAACAATAAAAAACGATAAAAAACATGATCTAAGAGATGACGCCGCCACCGCTGGACCCGCAGCATCCCAATGGACCACAGCACCGTGAATTTCCGCGAATAAATTTTTTTATTTTTTTTATTTGGTTTTTTTATTTTTTTAATTAAATTGATTTGCATATCAAGGGGTGGGATGAGGTTCAATGGACCACCAGCATCCGTGAATATAATTTTTTATTTTTTTAATACAGCTGATTTGCATATCAAGGGGTGGTGGTGGGTGGGTGGTTTTTTTATTTCATATCAGTGGGTGGTGGTGGGTGGGTGGTTTTTTTATTTCATATCAGTGGGTGGTGGTGGGTGGGAGGTTCCAACTCGATGCATTATAGTGTATATTAAAATATATGATCAGGTGTACCAACCTTTGCATGAGTTCAAATTTGTCGTGTGTTATAATGTATATTAAATCTATATGATCAGGTTTACCAACCTTCGTATTATTATTATAGTGTATAGATATTTTATATGAGCAGGTTTGTCAACATTTTCTGTGGCGGGGGGAGGGAAATTCAAATATGTGTTATATAGTGTATATATTAAAATATATGATCAGGGTTACCAATCTTACATTATTGTGTATAGAGCAGATCTGCCAACATTTTTTTCTCTTCTGTGGTGGGAAATTCAAACTATATGATCATAATTGTTACTCTCTCTCTCTCTCTCACATTTGCATGTAAGTAAAACTATCTCTCTCTCTCACTCTCTCTTGTTGTCAAACGTTATGTTCAAACCGTTTTCTCCTCTCCCTCTCTCTCTCTTTCTCTCTATCTCTCTCTCTCTCTCTCACTGTGTACATTGAGTAAATAATTTTAGCTCTCTCTCTCTCTGTCACTCGTTGTGTATGTCTCTCTCTCTCGTTGTCAAACGTTATGTTCAAACCGTTCTCCTCTCTGTGGTCATTACCGCGCGCATGTATATGAAATTAGAAAGTTTATATTTATTCGACAAATATTAACGCCCTCTCTCTCTCTCTCTCTCTCTCTCTCTCTCTCTCTCTCTCTCTCTCTCTCTCTCTCTCTCTCTCTCTCTCTCACTCTCACTCGTTTCAACTGTGTCAACAAATAGTAACGTCCTCTCTCTCTCTCTCTCTCTCTCTCTCTCTCTCTCTCTCTCTCTCTCTCTCTCTCTCTCTCTCTCTCTCTCTCTCTCTCACTCTCACTCGTTTCAACTGTACAAGCTCTCTCTCTCTCTTACCGTGTACATTGAGTAGTCGGTGTGATGAGTAAATAATTTTAGCTCTCTCTCTCGTTGTCAAAACGTCGTCTTCATTTTTCATGTATCAAATAATTAATTAATAGTTTATAATGCAGTCAGTGTGATTGATCCTTGTTAGAAATATATATATATATATATATATTTGGCAAATATTAACTATGTATGTGTGTTGTTGTCAATGAACTACTTACCTGTGTGCTGTTACAGATGACAAATCCATACGTTAACGGCTTAGCAATCTTCAATACGCTCTTCTTCATGTGGTACAATACTTCTGTTTAATGGGTACAGTTTACACACACACATAGGTTCAGTGGTGTATAGCGAAATAAATTAAAATTATACACACACATGAAAACGGTGGTTGAAATTCATACAAATCTTCTGATGTAACAGTTCCCACAAGTAATACAGTTCACAAAAATAAATTAATTGTACACATGTTCAGAGGTGTAGAGTGAAATAAAATAAAGTCATAATTTGTTTAAATGATTAAATATATATTTTAACATTCACAATATAAAATTCACAATTCATAATTAAATAAATACATTATAAAATTGATATTTTTTCGAAAGTTTATATATAATTGTGTCGTACTTGTAGGAGAAGCAACCTGCAACATAACAATACAACAACATTAAAATAATGTTAAATATCACACACACACACACACACACACACACACACACACACACACACACACACACACACACACACACACACACACACACACACACACACACACACACACACACACACACACACACACACGCAGACGCACACGCACACACACACACACACACGCACACGCAACGTAATCACACACACACACATACGACGTGCACACGTTTGGTTTACAGAAACTATATATATATATATCCTCCGTTGGGTTGCACACACACACACACACACACACACACACACACACACACACACACACACACACACACACACACACACACACACAGACGCACACACAACGTAATCACACACACACACACACACATACGACGTGCACACGTTTGGGTTGAATCATGTACATGGTAGGTCCAATAAAACAGATAACAGATTTAAATATGCTATAGTCATTGTAAGACGTTACAATCATTGAAGTGTTTAATAAGTAAATTGTATGTATATATCACTGAATAATAATAATATAATCGTTCTAGTGTTAAATTTGCTGCAACAGGTAACGCAGTTTACAAATAATTACATATAGGTTCAGAGGCGTATAGTGAAATAAATTAAAAATAGAAATTAATTTCCGCATAAGTTAATGTCCTTTCATCAAAACTTTGTAAATTAGAATCTGCACTACATTCAAACATACGCACACACAGTGATAAAAAAAATTGTTTATTAAAAGTAGTTTGATACCTTAACGAGATACTATTTCCACATGCACTGTTTGGTTGGTTCCTCATGCCTCGAAACACGAGATGTAGGTCGCTGGGGTTTATATGACGGAGTTCTTCATCTGTAAAGACGTCAGCATACCTCTTAGGTAGATATACACGATAGCGGCGCTCACAATCTTCCAACGTTACAAGCACAGACTTCCCATATCTTGTGTCCACATGCACCATGTTAACGATCGGATACTGCTTGTTCACTGTTAATTCTGCACACCGTTTGTACTCAATAGCAGAAACTGCATTGAATTTTGTGATAAACGACATTATTAGAAGTGAAGACGTCTGTATCAAACAAGGTGGAACCAAACAATGACTACAAAGAAGACTAGTGAAAGTAATGGTGGTGGTGGTGTGGCCATCAGGAAAGTTCACTTTCATCGCCTGAAGCTTTGCATGTACATACACACAGGCAGAATTAGCACTGTTACAAAATATATATATATTAGGAAAGTCCACAGAAATAGTTATCGCCTGCAGCCATATACAAGTTTACTAACGAAATTAACAATGCTATGAGACACTCACATTAAAAATGTTCGTATAACAGAAAAATCATTAATTATCCACTCTCTAAGTGCGTACACCTTATGGTTTGTACATAGTGTAGAAGAAGAATTGCAATGTGTAAGACATAACGTCCCAGGAAATAGATATGGTATGTCTTTCGGGCAACCAATGTCATCAAGATTTATTATATGATGATGGATTATTTTCGATTCTAAAAAACGTTTTTTCTCAAGACCCTTCACAAACACATATTTATATATGTTCGTATACGTTGTTAACACTGAAACAAGATGGTCGTACGGTGTCTCTCCTTCACCCCATCTCAGTCCATGATAGTTTGTCGTTAACCAACAGTTGGTTCTAGTGTATTTCGAATTCGTAACGACTGTAGCAGGCGGGGCGAAAATCCAATGTCTGCATGCAAAACGTGTTACGTCCATAACCGACAACTCCTTTACTATATAATTGCCGTTGTCATCATAAAAGCAATGAAAGTCAATTATTACAGCAGCGTTTTCCATTATACTATAAAAAAAGAAACCATACATTACAAACCAATATGTATAAACACAAATATCATTACAATAATAATAATACGCAAACTTACGTTTACTGCCGTCCGAATTGAAGTGTGGAGTGACAATAACTAACGGTAGAAAACAAAGTGTATGTAGATATCACAGTGGGAATTTGTTGTTTTGTTTTTGTTTTTAACAGGTGGTGGGGGGCGGTGTAACATGGAATTTTAGCAGGTGGGGAGAGCAGAGTTGTCGGCAATTAATTTGTTACGTATCCGATAATGACTGTACGCGAATGTATCACGGCCATTGTCTAGTATATAGCGCCTATCAGCCCACGTACCTGCTGAAGGTTGGCCATGATCTGCAAGAGAGAGAGAATGAATACCGAAAACAAAGGAACTGTTATACATATATATATATATATATATAGTATTTTTTTTAACCTCATGTATTATGTTAGTGTATCTTAAACCATGAACAACGTACGCAAGAATATTGCGCAAGAGCTACACAGAGCGGCGAGAAGGAATTTCGTTAGACGCGCGGTTGAACTGAAGGGTATGCACGATTTGTACCAAGCGGATCTTGTGGAAATGATACCATACGCTCGAGTGAACAAAGGGTACAAGTATATGATGACTGTAATCAATGCGTTTACCAAGTACGCGTACGCCGTACCATTGAAAACGAAGACCGGGAAAGAAGTGACGAACGCGTTAAAGCCTATACTAGCCGCTAACCGAATGAAGTATTTACAAACAGACAACGGGAGGGAGTATTACAACAGCACAGTACAAGCGTTGCTAAAAAAGTATAACGTGAAACATTACTCAACCTATAGTGAGAAAAAACTTCCATAGTGGAACGTTTTAATCGCACACTGAAGACACACATGTATCGAGCTTTCAGCGAACAAGGACACTACCGCTGGTTGGATCTACTACCTATATTACTGAAATCGTACAACAATACAACACACAGAACCATTGGTATGAAACCGAGTGAAGTGAATGACGCCAACGAACATATAGTGTTGGAACGAATAAGGAAGAACACAGCGCCTAAAATCAGTCCAGCGAAACCACTCAAATTTAAAGTCGGTGACCGTGTTCGTATAAGTAAGCACAAAATGACGTTTGCCAAAGGTTATACGCCAAATTGGACTAACGAAATATTCACTGTGGATAAAGTACAATCCACTACCATCCCTGTCACTTATCTGCTAAAAGATCATCTAAACAAAGTGTTGAAAGGTGGTTTTTACGAGCACGAGATTAGTAAGTCCAAAGTCGGCGACGTATACCTAGTGGAAAAGGTGTTACAACGCAAAGGTGACAGAGTGCGTGTTCGTTGGCTTGGTTTCGATGGTAAACACGATGCATGGATACATAAGAAAGATCTAACATAAAAAAGGTGACAGCACGTGCTGAAAACAGTATGCTTTCGGTATTCACAAAGATGAAGATTGTACAGCAAGCAAACAAATTACCAATAACGGATATGGACTTTTTGGCTGGTGACGAAGGTAGTGCTAAACGTAAACATGGCCCGCTATTACCGAACAGTATTTGCTGTATCGTTACAGGCCCAAGTTCCTGTGGGAAATCCAATGTGCTATTCAACCTACTGTTTGATGCCAACGGTCTATGTTTCCGCAACGTATATGTGTTTTCAAAATCATTATTTCAACCAAAATACAGAATGCTAGAAACAGTGATGAAATCACTCGCTGATGAAGGTTTAGGTTATCATGCATACAGCGAGAACGAAGAAGTCCCACTACCGAGTGAAATCGCCGGTCTCGACTCTGTTATCGTATTCGATGACGTATCGTGTGAAAGACAAAACAATATTCGAAAGTATTTTGCTATGGGGAGACATAGCGGTGTGGACACATTCTATCTATGTCAGACATATAGCCAGATACCGAAACAATTGGTACGTGACAACGCTAACTTGTTGATATTGTTCAAACAAGACGATCTAAATTTACGGCATGCATACGCTGATCATGTTAACACAGATATGAAATATGATGCTTTCAAAGACGTTTGCATGGAAGCGTGGAAGGATCGTTATGGATTTCTAGTCATAGACAAAGACTCGTCAATAAATGAAGGTAGATATAGAATCGGCTTTGATCGATTCATAATTGTTTCCGGCGAAGTATAAAAGTGGTTGCACTGTAGTAATGTAATCAGTCCTCTTGCTAACACACGATGGCGATGAATAAGGAGGAACGACTTGCGTATGATATAGATACGATAAGCGACAACATAAGGAAGAAATATCATGCATTACAACACGGTATCAGAGAAAGCGACGAGAAGTTCAGAAAAAATTACAGACCGATTCTGAAACCGTTAGAAGCTATTTCACGAAAGTTAAGTGGTGATATAATGGAGGAGGAGGAGGAGGAGGAGGAGGAGGAGGAGGAGGAGGAGGAGGAGGAGAAGAAGCAGCAGATAAAACAAGAAGAGCCTACACAACACGTAATAACAGAAAACGAAAGCGACATGCAGAGTCAACACGTAATAACAGAAAACGAAAGTGACGTGCAGAGTCATAACGCTTCTCATTTCAGTGACGAGGGCGCATGGAACCCTAACACTTCACATTTCAGTGACGATTCATTAGCAAACAAATATGTGCGTTTGTGCGAATCGGCGGACTGTAAACGGATTATAGATCGTATGTATGGTGTTCGATACGAAGGCGGTAAATTTATGATAGGTGATTCAAATGTAAAAATCGATGATAACGACAACTTTCATGTCAAAGGAAAAATTTACGAGGGTACGCCTGGTCTGTATGAACTTTTGTTTATGAAACTACCGAAAAAATACAATAAGGACGATATGAGGAAATATAAGTCCATACTACTAGCAACCAACGGACACAAACAAAAATATAAACACAATACACGAATAAACAGTAACAGTGGCGTCAAGTACCGACTAGTAATATCTAAATTGTTTGCATCGAGTGCACGAAAACGTACAGGGAGTGGCTATATGGAGATGAAACCGAACACTGCAATCGATTACGTGCATTGGGATGATCCTAACGAGTTGGTTAATAGATTGAGACTGTTAATGGCTTCTCAAAATAGTGGACATACTGGTCATAGGAATGAAATCATGTCGATATTGGAGGAATTACGTGAAGCCGGCATTATCATATAAAAAGCAGACGCACCGTTCTACAACCACCAGTTCTTCTTCATAAATATGAGTGTAGACAAGTTCGGTAGACACGACAGCGCTGTAAGAGTGCGAAAAGAAACTCATCGAAGTCTGCGTGAGGATATCGGTTTAGGAGTGACTAACGACGGTCACTTTGATGTGAAAAACAAAAAGATACGCAACTTGGGTGATCCTGAAGAGCTGCACGATGTTGTTTCTTTACAGTACGTAAAGGACGCATGCTTACAGTACAAGAACGACGACGCTACCGTAGACGCAAAAGATCATCGAATAATAATGCTAAACGATCCGCTTAAATCAAGAGATGCAGCCACAAACGGAAGAAAAATTACGAATATAGCGAACGGTGTCAATGACAAAGACGCAGTCACTGTACGACAAATGCACGAATTAAAATTACATATAAAGACCGAATTGTACAAGGTAACTCAGGTATTTCACGCTCATATAATCAATCTAATAAAGTTTGTCTATAAATATCAAGACAGCGCGACACAGCGTTCAGTTCTGGCTGAATATATTGAAGAGGTGAGACGTTTAATAGACGTTCTCGATACGGAAACGGAAATCAAGGATTGGAGATCTGTTTACAAGAATGCACGTACTTCGTAAGAAAAGAATGGGGCGTGGTGTAATTGGAAAAATACTTAAAAACACTGTGCCCGCTATCGCTTCGTCAGTACCTACTTTGATTAATCGAGCTGTGGACGCATTACCAGTAGAATTACACCTACCCGGCTACCGATTCTGTGGACCCGGAACAAAACTCATAGAGAGATTGGCACGTGGCGAGCGTGGAATCAACGAGCTGGACGAAGCCTGTCGCGGACACGATATCGCCTACGCAAGGTACAAAGACAACAGTCGAAGACGTATAGCTGGTCGCGTTCTTGCCGACAAAGCGTGGGAACGAGTGAAAGGTTGGAATTCCGGTGTTAGTGAAAGAGCGTATGCTGCAGCTGTAGCCGCAGCAATGAAAGCGAAATCAGCAGTGGGTGGAGGGGGCTCGCGTAGTGGTTGTAGAAAAAAGAAGAAGGGTTCAGGAATTAAACATCAATCCGTGGGCAAACGCAAAACGACCTGCAAACGCAAAACAGTCTCAAGACATAAACGTAACAATACAAAAATAGCGTCAGGTCTATACCTACGTCCTTACAGACAAAAAAACTAATTTGCATACCAGTGCGTGCATTGTCCGACAGTGATTTGTATGTGTACGCAAAACTTTTGAAAATACCTTATTTCAGAGGAGTTTTTATGCGTAACACTTTACCACGCAGACGGCCATGGAAGAATGAGAGTGCAGTTGTTAATCTGGACAGTGCAGAAAGACCTGGTACGCACTGGGTTTGCTACAAGAAGCGAAACAATCGAGTTTACTACTATGATGCGTATGGTAATATGCGACCACCTCTTGAGCTGACACAGTATTTTGGAACCGACACTGACATTTACTACAATTACGAACGTGAACAGTCGCCACACACAGTCATCTGTGGGCATTTATGTTTGGACTTCTTAACGCGTGAGTGATCAGTAAGCGACAAGATGTCTTCGCTGTCGGTCACCTTAACAGGTACGAATGCTGCTGCTCTTGTATGTGACTTTTTCCCACCTCTCGAACTAACAAACGGTGAATAGTAGGTCTATTGGACTTTACTACATACAACAGTATACCGAACGTGGTTGAAGGAAAAAACAATGTGTTTCCAGTACTACGGGACGGAACAACGTGGCACTTGATAACTTTACCTACAGGTGCTTATGAAATCGGTGACATAGAAGCCTTCCTCAAAAAGCAGTTAGGAGACTCACAGATTAGTCTACGTCCTAACAACAATACACTGAAATGTGAACTGACTTGTGCACTGGATATTGACTTTCAACAAACAGTGTACGGTATCGGTGATATGTTGGGTTTCAAGGAAAAGCGTCTGCTTGAAGCGAATAAAACTCACACGTCTGACGCTACAGTTAACATTATAAAAGTGAACAGTATACTGATAAGGTGTAATATAGCGCACGGATCATACAAGAACGGTAAAAACGAGCACACTCTGCACTCATTCTATCCGTCAGTCGAACCAGGATTCAAAATAATTGAATCACCTACAAACGTCATATACCTACCTGTGAATGTGAGTCGTTTGGACAACATAACATTATCTTTACACGACCAGGACGGTGACGTAATAGATTTTCGCGGCGAAGTCATCACTGTGCGTTTACATCTAAAACGACTATAGACATGGGCTTGTATTTTGTTTCTTCGCCACCGCTGCTACCACAGTCGTCGCCAACAAAAGAAGAAGAAGAAGAAAGATCGGTTAGGAAACGCATCAGTACTTGTTCGAAACTGAAACGATTAACATCAGTTAACCGCCGTTTTCTGATTTCATTGGGTTTTGTTGTAAACAAGTAACATGGCGAGTGGAATATTATCTGTGGAGCAGCAACCGTTCTTTGAAGACAGTATCACACACTTTTCATTTCATTCACACGCACCGTACGCAACAACAAGATATGGAAACAATGATGAAATACGTGTGCCGATACAACAACAGGACGTCTTTACACTGCCGTCAGAAAGTTTCCTCTACATCGAAGGCAAGTTGGTTAAAAACCCTAGTGTGGCTGCAGATACTGCATTGAATGTGGACTGGTGAACAATGCTATAGCATTTCTCTTTGAAGAGATTCGTTACGAGTTGGCCGGTGTGTTAGTGGACCATACTCGAAACGTCGGTGTTACGTCAACTATTAAAACTTTTCTATCACTCAACAACAACACACGTGACGCAATGAAAAACGCGGGTTGGGTGGCGCAGACCACAAACGTATTAAAAGTGAATGATGACGGTGAATTCAACTTTTGTATTCCACTGAAAATGCTAATGGGATTCGCAGAAGACTATACACGCATCGTGCTGAACGTGAAACAAGAACTTATACTCCTACGCACATCTACCGACATAAACGCTATGGTTTTAACAAGCGGACAAACGACTGCTAATTGTGTTCTTGAACTAGATAAAGTTTACTGGAAAATGCCTTATGTACATGTAGCTAATGCGTACAGATTACCGCTGTTACGACTCATAGAGAATGACCACCCGATAACTATGCCTTTTAGGACCTGGGAGTTGCATGAGTATCCTGCCCTACCACAGACTAAAAGGCAGAATTGGATTTTCAAGACCTCGAGTCAGCTAGAAAAACCACGCTTTGTTGTGTTAGCGTTTCAGACAGCAAGAAAGAATGTACTGACGGCACACGCCGATGAATTTGATCATTGTAATGTAATCAATGCGAGACTGTTTCTAAACGACAAGTATTATCCTTATGATAATTTAAACTTGGATATTGGGAAAGACCGTTTTGCATTATTGTACAATATGTACGTCAGTTTTCAAAGTTCGTATTACCACCGTTTAGACGTCAGCCCAGTACTGACACCAGAATTATTCAAATAAAAAGCCCCGCTGTTTGTATTCGATTGTAGCAAACATGACGATGCGCTTAAGTCTTCAGCAGTTGATGTACGTTTAGAATTTGAATCGTCAATGAATTTTCCTACACAGACGACTGCCTACTGTATGATACTACATGATACGCTTGTAGAATATACGCCATTGTCCAACGCGGTACATAGACGTGTTTAAGTCTTATTTTATACACATTTTGTAAATACTAGTTTTAAATATATATTTTTCATATTTGTAACATTATAATATTGGAGCTGTGTGTGTGTATGTATTTTTAATTGTAAAACTAGTTTAGATATATTTTAATACGTGTAACAATATAATATTGAGCTGTGTATGTATTTTAATTGTAAAACCAGTTTAATATAATCTTGGAGCTGTGTATGTATTTTAATAAATGTATATAGTACACACTTTATTATTATTATTTGTATAACCCACCCTCCATAATGTATACTTACTTGCAACAAACAAACTAGTGAGCGTTGTCCACACACGTACCCTTAACGCCAGACGTTGTATGCACACTGAAGGCTCGCACGCTTACAATTCAGCTATACCTAAAATATATCTTCAATTAGAAGTGTAATATAAAAAGTACAGTAAGAATATATTTCGTAAATTGTAATTTGATCACACACACACACACACACACACATACACTTATTTGAATGAGCAATTCAATAAATACTGCATGTGATAATGTGAATAATTTTTACGTTTAAATAAAATCTTTACATACAATAAAATTATGTAGTGTAATACATAAATTACGTTTAAATAAATTCTGTACATACAATAAAATTATGTAATGTAATATAAAAGCACGACAAGAATAAATTTCAGAATTTTTTGTAACAGACATAGTAATTGATCGCACAATTGTAACAGACATAATAATTTGATCATACGCACACGCATACACACATGTATTAAATGCAAATAATTTTTACGTTTAAATAAAATCTGTACATACAATAAAGTATGTTTACTTACCAAACTAGTATGTGTTGTCTCCACACCGTTAATGATGGACATTGCCGTTGTACTCGGGTAGCGAAGAAAGCCAGTGTCTGTTTTGAGGTACATACTTTCTAATCCATAATTACCGTCAGCGCTACTAATGCGCATTGAATAAGTGAATTCTCGTCAACGTTTGCAGCGAGAGAGAGACATACACAACGAGTGAGAGAGAGAGAGAGCTAAATTTATTTACTCATCACACCGACTACTCTACTCAATGTACACAGTGAGAGAGAGAGAGAGAGAGAGAGAGAGAGAGAGAGAGAGAGAGAGAGAGAGAGAGAGAGAGAGAGAGAGAGAGAGAAACGGGTTGAACATAACGTTTGACAACAAGAGAGAGTGAGAGAGAGAGATAGTTTTACTTACATTCAAATGTGAGAGAGAGAGAGAGTAACAATTATGATCATATAGTTTGAATTTCCCACCACAGAAGAGAAAAAAAGTTGGCAGATCTGCTCTATACACACAATTATGTAAGATTGGTAACCCTGATCATATATTTTAATATATACACTATATAACACATATTTGAATTTCCCTCCCCCCGCCACAGAAAATGTTGACAAACCTGCTCATATAAAATATCTATACACTATAATAATAATAATAATACAGAGGTTGGTAAACCTGATCATATAGATTTAATATACATTATAACACACGACAAATTTGAACTCATGCAAAGGTTGGTACACCTGATCATATATTTTAATATACACTATAATGCATCGAGTTGGAACCTCCCACCCACCACCACTCACTGATATGAAATAAAAAAACCACCCACCCACCACCACCCCTTGATATGCAAATCAGCTGTATTAAAAAAATAAAAAATTATATTCACGGATGTTGGTGGTCCATTGAACCTCATCCCACCCCTTGATATGCAAATCAATTTAATTAAAAAAATAAAAAACCAAATAAAAAAAATAAAAAAATTTATTCGCGGAAATTAACGGTGCTGCGGGTCCAGCGGTGGCGGCGTCATCTCTTAGATCATGTTTTTTATCGTTTTTTATTGTTTTTTAAGAAAGGCGGCATTCCTTTGTGAGCCAGAACCACCATTTTCCCTCTACTGGCACAGAAGAAGCCGAAATCCGGAACAGGATATTCCAAGCCAATAAAGCGTATTTCGCCACATCAAGTATCTACAGATCCAAGAAAGACATCCACGGAAACACGAAACTAAGGCTGTACAAATCAATAATAAGAACCATCCTAACCTATTGGTGGGAAACGTGTATCCTGAACTCCAAAGCAGCAAACACTCTCGATATATTTGGAAGAAAAATATTACAAAGAATCCTGGGACCCGTTAAAGACGTACAAGGGTGGAGGTTTTTGATTTCAAGACCAAAATTTTTAAATACGTATAATTTTTACTTCATGTTTTTATGCCAACGATTTATAATTATGATGATGATGGAATGGCCACTACTTATAATTTGAAATTTGTCACTGTTAACTGTTAATTATTCGTAGATAATTTATCAATACAGGTGTTTATCGTCTCCCTGAACCATGAGGGATGAAGCATAACTCTATTGCTGTCGCAGAAGCTTTTAATATTTGGACGTCCTAACGAACTATCAGTCTAACTAAATAGATCCTCCTTTGTCAGTTGCGCAAAGTCAATGGACAAATATTTTGGCTTCTTCTTCTTCGTCACGGCTTAGACTGACGAACCAAACTGGCTCGTCAAACTGGTTGTTCCGGCTCCAAACTGGTCGAACCATCTCTTCTTGGCTCTTCACAGAATTCTCTTCCCTTTTGGCTGATACAATAAGGCTATCTTGAGGAATCTGTCACTGCCCATTTTGCTAATGTGATGCAACGCCTTGTCAACCCATGACAGAGGTGGAGCAAACCCCTAGCACTCCGCCATTTTCTAAAAATCAGTTCAGTTTAATATACTGGTCCCGCAGTGCGGATTTTTTTTATTTATGCCATATTATAAAATATCGGTATGGAGAACCATACATGACTTCCATGTTCTAAGATTTATATTTTAAATCATTTACGATATGAAATGTTTCCATAGAAACTACTTCTTTCCACTTATTGCTTCATCCTCAACCACAGTACTGTGGTCACTAACGTATACCACCACACTGTGACGATTTTAAATGTATAAAAAATCGCACAGATTAAAATTTTTTAATTTTAATAAGTAAGAGTATCATACACCCTTACCTATACCCAGATTCCTGTATCAACTTGAAAACCTTCCAGTACCAACACGCCAAGAAAAGTATTAAGTAGTGAATAATAATAATAATTACTTAAATAATTAAAAATGCGACTAGAGAAATAAAGAAATCCCTAAGTCATAATAAAATAAACATAAAGTATTTATCTTCTAATTAATGAATAAATAATAATAGGAAAAGTACGAACTATTTTCTTTGTGCGTAAATACGCCCTAGCTTACTGAGCCCTCTCCCCTAAACCGTACGCGCATTCGGCCGTAGAACGTCGCAATGAGTAGACGTGAGTTTTGGTGTTGTACACATATACGTATGTGTAAGTTCTCTAGAAGCATATCCAGCGTGAAATCTTGTTATTGTGAATAATGTAGTGTCTAGAGGTTGTGAGAAAATATATAAATAAAATAGAAAAAGGTAGCCAACACATCTCTTAAAAACAAAATCAAATGTAAGTGTAACATAGTTAACTACTAGACTGTAGTACTGCAAAGTGAGAACTATAACTGTAATTAAAATAAAGAAAATGTGAACTACAAGAATCTGCACTAAGAAAAGTGAAATTACAACATTTGGAACTTCAAGTAAACAACCTATCTTCGAGAGCTTCAAGTTAACAAAAAATCAACCCGATGTAGATACACCAAGAAACAACGTACTCAACCCGTAGAAGACGACTGGAGATGTCCCAAGAATACAACAACAACCTCAGGTGATATCAAACCACAACTTTTGTAAATTTCCCCTTAATAAGAAGTAACAAAGAACTTTAAAGAACTTTCGCAATGTAATGAACAAATTATCAGATTTGTATATTTTGTAATTTTGTAAGAAGTAATAGTAACCGTAATGTATATATTGATAAATTAATAATTTTGAGAAAATTGAGACCCGGATCCGTGGTATTAAAACTAACAGTTATATGAATAAATTTTGATATAACAAGAATAATATAATTAAGATCTTTGAAGCAGTAAAAGCACAATTTACTAAAATAACGTTCTTTAAAATCAGTAATAATGTTTGATTAATATTTCAATAGCAATAAAGAGATGTTTTAGCTAATACCTAGTGAGTGAATAAGTTTATGCAAACCTTGTCAGTTTCCTATACCATACTTGTTTTGTAATTTGTTAGTAAGAGTTTTACTAACAACGGCAGCTGGTTTAGTTTACTGGTAAAGAATTAAACTAGTTCCCGATTTTTGTGTTGTCTTGCCAAGGGGCGGCACAAAATTGCGCCACTCTGCTGAATTTAAAATTGTGTAATTTACTTGGTAAAAAAAAAAAAAAAATATTGTTTACAGAGTGTCACGTACAGAAAATTGCAACATAATTATGTAATTGTTGTTGTGTAAGTTTATAAGTCGTTAACGATAAAAAAAAAGGACAAACATAAATTTATTCACTCAGAAATAAAAAAAAAATAAATAAAAATAAATGAGTAAAATTTTAATTATATAATAATAACATTAGTGTCGCGAGTTTGCCGTGTTAAGCAAGTAATAGCTGGTAGGGAAACAATTCCAAACAAGTCAATTCCAAGCCAGTTGGTTCATGTTAAATATGTGTTGAGGAATGTAAACTCTCCCCTTTGTAAGAACCCATCTCATTCATAACCCCTCCTCCCTAAAGCAAACAAAGCCACGTTAGACAAGCTCTTTCCTGTTTTTGTATTGTTCTGAATTACTACCCTATGCAACTAGACGACACCCCAAAACAGCTGATTCTTTGTGCTGTTTGTTAAATCAATGAACTTTCCGTATATGAAATTTCTCTCTACTAAAATAGTATTATCGTTTTGTTTTGATTAATTATATATGTCAATACTGAGAATTTAATTGTTGTGAAATAAGTTATGTTAATTAATTAAGATAAGATTACATCCCAAAGCTTAATATGAAATAAGATATATGTGTATGTGTTTAAATGAATTAATGTTATCTATTTTTAAACATTGAGAAAACGAAGTAAAGTAAGTGACATAACATTTGTCGTTCGTAATACGTCGTGTGTTTAAAGTGGTTATTATCAAAAATGACTCAATTTAACCCCGATTTCTTGTTGAAAGACGAATTAACCTATGAAGCATTATGGCGTGGTCTCCACTACTCTAATGTAACTGTCGCGGAACTTCGCAAGACGTTACGCGAAAATAAACCGGACAAACCTTCATTATTAAGTCGTTTGAGTGTTTTAGATTTCAATAGCGAAAAAGAAACGTGTTATCGTAAGTATACAGAACTAACTTCGTACGCACAAACCCTGCGTGATGAAAAATCCCCCGCAGTAATATTACGCACCACCCAAAGAATTGAGCATCTATACCGTCGTATCACCAATTTGTTGACCTGGCCCGGTGATAAAGATATCCCTCCTGATGTAAAAAAATTCGCCGAGGAAGCATTAAAACAATTACCTGAGATAATACGCGAATTACGTAGACGATCCGAATTGTTTAGATTAGACGAAATCGAAGAAGCAATGACGAAATTAAATATTTCACCTACCCAATCGCCGACTCAAGAACAACCAAACGGTACTGCAAAAATTCAGATTCTGCAGGAATCCAATATAGATCCATTCAAGGAACGGTTAAGTGGTAGTCAAGTAAATATTCAACCAGTAAAAGTTACGTCACTCCCTAATGAACTAGAAAATATGACCCATACCTACGAATTACCTTCTCATTCGCGGACTAATCAACCTGCGGAAAATCCTAGAATGATGAGCCAAATAAATTTAACTCCCGAGCTCTATGGAAAAATAACCCACCCTGTAGAAAGTATTTTGTCCAATATACAAATCACTGATGGGCTGAATATTACAAAGCTCCTTAATTTTATCAAACGTATCTTAGAATTAAAGGAACTGCAACAGCTAAGAGATAACCAGATTTTGCAAGTTATTTTACCTAAGTGTAGATCTCCATTAAAAGATAGAGTGTTAGAATCCCTAAGGTATAATCAATCGGTAGAAGAACTTCATACCACACTAATAAGACATTTCATTCCCACCGGTATCTACGAAGAATTGAAGCGAAACTTAGTACTTCGTGCACAAGGTACATACGAGAGACTAGCTCATTATATTTCTGAAGTAAGAGAATCTGCTTTATTGTTACAAGTTAAATGGGGCGAACAACAGTTAGTAGACACTATCATAGTAAGACTATCCCCCGAGGAGCGATCTCGACTAGCACTCGTGAAGCCACCTACAACTTTTACGGAACTAGAACTATGTTGTATACATTCGTCCGACGTCTGGTATTCTGACCAGAATAGAAGTGTTTCTATGTCCCAGAGTCAACAAAGAAATTCTTTCCAAACTAGACCTATTGGAAATGATACCCGAAACTACCGCGATAAGCGATTCGTAAGTACACATAAAACCCAAAACTATCCCCATGTTTCATACTCTAAACCAAAATCCCGACAACCTACGAGCGAAGTAAGTGAGGAAAGAAGATGTTATAACTGTGGAAAGGCCGGACATATTAGCAAGTTATGTAAACAAAAGCGTTATCTACAGAAAACCGACCAATCAAAAAATGTGTGAAGCTGGAAGACCGAAAATCCTACGTCTTCCGAAGCATCAGAAGGAAAGGTAACAACAATATTAAGCGTCAAATAAAGATGAGTAAAAATAAACGCAGAGATCCTTATTTAACAAAATTTATCGAGAAGTGCAACTCTATTGGTGCATGTAAAACAAGTATATGCCAACTACCCTATGTACAGATAGACCTTGGAGCAACGGAAACCCTTGGTTTAATTGATTCAGGATCTACCCGTAGTATAATTAGTAAACAGTTAGCCACCTTATTAGCTAATCATAAACTGATTAAACGTAGCCAAATGGTGAACATAAAGTGTACCACCGCAAATAAACAAAACCTAAAGATATCTCACAGTATTACGGTGAAATTAAAAATTCAGAATTTTACTTGGTACATTCCCCTACTAGTAGCTGAAGAGTTAGGACAGAACTTAATATTAGGCGCGGATTTTATAAGAAAAACTGCTTTAATCCTTGATATATATGCAAAACAATATTTTTTCAGATTTGATCGTACTCGAAAATATCAGTTCGACTCCGAATTAAGTAACGACACTGTTAGTGAAACCGCAAATATTCATTCAGAGCCTAATGAATCGAGTCTAAGTCATTTAAAAGGAAATGAGAGACTAAGAATCCAAAAGTTAATAAAAGATTTTTCTGCTGTACTCACCCCCAAGTTAGGATTAACTCATTTAATTGAATATAAAATAAATCTTAGTGACAACAAAGTAATACGACTCCACCCATACAAACTATCTCCGCCCAAGATGGAAATCATGAGAAACCACATTAACAAACTCCTTGATCAGCACGTCATTGAACCATCAACGTCTCCATATTCATCGCCTGCATTCCTAGTACCAAAAGGAACTGACAAACATAGACTAGTCGTGGATTATAGACAACTAAATAAGAGTATAGAATTTGAATCGATACCACTGCCAGACATACACAGTGCGTTTCACTATTTTACAAAAGCGAAAATCTTCACCATAATGGATCTTAACCAAGCATTCCATCAAATTCCACTAGCTGAGGAATCAAAACATTTAACTGCTTTTGCTGTCCCATTTAATCTATATCAATTTACGAGAGTACCATTCGGTATATCACAAGGAAGTTCAGTATGCAGTCGACTGTTAGAAAAAATTTTCCATGATGTTAAATTTAAATTTGTATATCATTATCTCGACGATATAGTAGTATATAGTGAGTCAATGGATCAACATATTGATCACTTGCGTGAAGTATTATCCCGGTTAAAGAAAGCCGGACTGACCGTAAACCCTAGTAAAGTTAATTTCGCAGTGAAACAATTCTCATTTTTAGGTCACATAGTATCAGCCGAAGGTAAGGTTACCATCGATCCCGAACGTACACGCGCAATCCGAGAATTTTTACCTCCCAGAGAAGTCAAAGGTATAGCTAGATTTTTAGGTATGATTAATTATTTTCATAAGTACATACCCCACTTAGCGGATATAGCAGCCCCATTGAATGCCTTAAGAAAGAAAGGAACGAAATTCGAGTGGACTACTCAACATCAAGAAGCGTTTGAAACACTTAAAGAAAGTATTATATCCCCACCTGTATTTCAGTTAGCGGATTTCAGTAAACCATTTATCGTACAGACCGATAGTTCAAGTGTAGCATTAGGAGCCGTAATATACCAGGAAATAAATAATACTAGACTCCCGATCAGTTATGCATCCCGGACACTGACCGAGCAAGAAAGGAAGTTCTCAGCCTATGAACTTGAATGTTTAGCCGTAGTATTTGCTTTTGATAAATTCAAACCATTTTTGGAACACAAAGAATTTCTACTAGAAACCGATAATCAAGCTTTATCATGGTTATTAAATCACCCAAAGCAATTAGGTCGTATCGGACGATGGGTGTTAAGATTAAATTGCTACAAGTTCAAAGTGCAACATATTCGTGGAACTCAAAGTGTAGTGGCCGATACTCTATCCCGCATGTTCCAACTACCCAATACAAGAGCTGGAGAAGACAATATTGAAACCACTATCGTTAATACACTAATTACTAATTTTCCCCTTGCATTTAAGGATATAGCATATCACCAACAACAAGATCCGAAATTGTGTAAAATAATCGAACAAATAGAAAAAGGAAATAAATCTGACAAATATATCTTGAGTAAAAGAGTACTTTGTTTTAAGAAGGCAAACGGAAAATTACTAAGAATAATCGCCCCGGAAATAATCAAACCCATGTTAATGGAGTACTACCATTCATCTACAATTGGAGCTCATATGGGAATTAGGAAAACGATACATCGTATTCGCAAGGAATACCACTGGGAAAACATGAATAGTGAAATAAAAAAGTTCGTGAAAGAATGCGAAATTTGTGCGCTGAGCAAACCAGCAAGAACCAGTCAAGTCGGAAAACTAATCTCCGAAATACCTACCACTCCCTTCTCGAAAATATACATCGACTATTCTGGACCTTATCCCCGCTCTAAATCCGGAAATACTATGCTGTTAATTTGTGTAGACTCATTCACTAAATTCGTGTGGATGTATCCTATGCGTCGTGCATTAGCATCTACGACAATTAAAATTCTACAAGAACAACTATTTAAAGACTATGGCACTCCTTTAAGCTTAATATCTGACAATGGACCCCAGTTTAAATCGAAAGAATTTAATGACATGTGTTTTAAATTAGGTATAAATCATATTACCGTGACCGAGTACAGACCGCAAGGAAATATAGCAGAAAGATACTTGCGTAACTTAAAATCAGCATTAATATCTTATCATGCTAAAGACCAGACAACCTGGGATCAAAATATTTCGTGGATACAATTTGCATTCAATTCAGCGTATCACGAAGGTCATAAATCAACACCATTTGATTTACTGTACAAGTACAAACCCAACCATCCTTTAACCACAAAGTGGAAAATCAATGAGTTATTACCCCGCGACGTGAATGGGAATAACATACGAAAAATATGGAACGAAGCTCGTGCAAATCTGAGAGCTAATTTACAGAAATCAAGGAAGTATCATGAGAATAATAATAAGCTAATAAAGTATAAAATAGGTGATTTAGTCATGTATAAAACTCATCCTATGAGTAAAGCAGTTGATAAGATCACTTCGAAACTATCTTATCGATGGTGTGGCCCCTACCAAATTCGTAAGTTCATCACCCCCGTTACTGTAGCTCTGTATGAACCCAATACAGAAAATTACGTTCGCAGAAGTCACTTGTCTCAAATAAAAAAATGTTTTTCGTGTCAAGATACAGAAGGAAGACTACGAGAAAGATAGAAAACCTAGAATACTATTCAAGTATTAAGAATAAAATATGTTGTATAGACTTATATCGAAATAGGATAAGATTGTGTAACATCCTATACTATAGGTAACTATAAACTCAAAACCCCCTCGTACGAATAAAAGCGAGGCCTGATCAACCTTAGCTAATGTCCTGCGAGAATGGTATTATACATGAGAAATCTGATGACAAGTATAATGAAGATGAAGAGAAAGAAAGAAAGAAAAATAATCTTTAGCGCTGTAAACTAAAAGTAATTCTATTGTTCTTACAATACGGTATTATTATTAGTAAAATACTCATGAGTATCACTCCGTAAAACGAGTGAGCAATTCAAGAAAAAACCGGTAGTAGATATAAGAATTAAAATAAGGTAGATTTACGTTTTGTGTATTTTATATAGTAGATGTAGTAGAATTTAGATGTAACATAAGTATAAGATAATCGATTGATGAATAGAAATAAGCTGAGAGAGAGAAATTTCAGTATGAAATATAATTGTTTATTAGAATTATATTATTACACCCCCCCGTTTTTCATAGTTAAGTGCAGGAGGATGTGACGATTTTAAATGTATAAAAAATCGCACAGATTAAAATTTTTTAATTTTAATAAGTAAGAGTATCATACACCTTTACCTATACCCAGATTCCTGTATCAACTTGAAAACCTTCCAGTACCAACACGCCAAGGAAAGTATTAAGTAGTGAATAATAATAATAATTACTTAAATAATTAAAAATGCGACTAGAGAAATAAAGAAATCCCTAAGTCATAATAAAATAAACATAAAGTATTTATCTTCTAATTAATGAATAAATAATAATAGGAAAAGTACGAACTATTTTCTTAGTGCGTAAATACGCCCTAGCTTACTGAGCCCTCTCCCCTAAACCGTACGCGCATTCGGCCGTAGAACGTCGCAATGAGTAGACGTGAGTTTTGGTGTTGTACACATATACGTATGTGTAAGTTCTCTAGAAGCATATCCAGCGTGAAATCTTGTTATTGTGAATAATGTAGTGTCTAGAGGTTGTGAGAAAATATATAAATAAAATAGAAAAAGGTAGCCAACACATCTCTTAAAAACAAAATCAAATGTAAGTGTAACATAGTTAACTACTAGACTGTAGTACTGCAAAGTGAGAACTATAACTGTAATTAAAATAAAGAAAATGTGAACTACAAGAATCTGCACTAAGAAAAGTGAAATTACAACATTTGGAACTTCAAGTAAACAACCTATCTTCGAGAGCTTCAAGTTAACAAAAAATCAACCCGATGTAGATACACCAAGAAACAACGTACTCAACCCGTAGAAGACGACTGGAGATGTCCCAAGAATACAACAACAACCTCAGGTGATATCAAACCACAACTTTTGTAAATTTCCCCTTAATAAGAAGTAACAAAGAACTTTAAAGAACTTTCGCAATGTAATGAACAAATTATCAGATTTGTATATTTTGTAATTTTGTAAGAAGTAATAGTAACCGTAATGTATATATTGATAAATTAATAATTTTGAGAAAATTGAGACCCGGATCCGTGGTATTAAAACTAACAGTTATATGAATAAATTTTGATATAACAAGAATAATATAATTAAGATCTTTGAAGCAGTAAAAGCACAATTTACTAAAATAACGTTCTTTAAAATCAGTAATAATGTTTGATTAATATTTCAATAGCAATAAAGAGATGTTTTAGCTAATACCTAGTGAGTGAATAAGTTTATGCAAACCTTGTCAGTTTCCTATACCATACTTGTTTTGTAATTTGTTAGTAAGAGTTTTACTAACAACGGCAGCTGGTTTAGTTTACTGGTAAAGAATTAAACTAGTTCCCGATTTTTGTGTTGTCTTGCCAAGGGGCGGCACAACACGTTATCGCACTCGATTTTCACTGATGATGGCAATCGACGGCACTGCCGAAACGTCTGGTTTTGCAGAAAACATTGGACTACGGCCAAACAGCCCGGGAAGGAATTTTAACAACAAACTACTACTTTGTTGCCGATAACGTAATACACATATAAAAATTATCCCCTCCCCCTTCAACTATAATTTTCATTTATAGAAAATTACCCTCACCCCGTTCAACTAGCCTCTTCATTTATAGATATTTCATCTACGTTTCTACAGTGGATTATTAAGATCTTCTTATCAGGATACTTTATTTATCAAAATTAAGTACTTTACTCTTGTTACAACAAAAAATGTTTCTGGTAAACTACCCTTTCCTCGTAACCAATCTTCACCAAAATCAATAGACCTTGAGTCTTCTACAACTCAGGCACATATGTAAAAAATTATTTGATTCTGTTTGAATTTACGGCAGTTATGGTTCGTCATGAAAAAATTTCTCTTGTTACAACATAAAATGTTGCAGATAAACTACCCCTTTCCCTTAACCGATCTTCACTAAAATCAATAGACCTTGCGATCTCTATAATTCAGGAAGGTTTGCAAAAAAGTATTTGATTCTGTTTGAATTTGCGGCTGTTATCGTTCGTCATAGAAAAAATTACCCTTGTTAAAACATAAAATGTTGCAGGTAAACTACGCCTTTCCCTTAACCGATCTTCACCAAAAACAATAGATCTTGAGAACTCTACAATTCAGGGCTGTATGCAAAACATTATTTGATTCTGTTTGAATTAGCGGCTCTTATCGTTTGCCACAGAAAAAAAATCTACACTCAGACCGACACACACACACACACACACACACACACACACACACACACACACACACACACACACACACACACACACACACACACACACACACACACACACACACATTTCGAAAAATCACTTTTTTCATGTTTTGAGGGTAGTACAATCAGAATCTACAATTATATCGAACACGATTTTTTTTTGCCATCACCATACTTCCATTTCCTTATGGAACATGGAAGTAAAAAAGTAAAACACGTATGGTTTTCGATGGGTAAATCTGTACCCATAACTTTCTGGATTGAGTTAATCCAGAAAGCGGATACACTCAATGCCAAAATGACCAAGATAGAGGGTTGTGAAAAAGACCGTTCAGTGCACTTTCACTAGTGGGAATTAAGTGAAACTGGGGACTAGCTGACTTGAAATCAAAACATTTATCAAGCATTTATTTATATTTTTCTGCAGCTAATAGGCCTACTGTATCAAAATCCTGTATCGGTGATGCAACAAAAATTAGAAGTTTTCTAAATTTTCATTCTCCGGAAATACATATTTCATTAGCCTTAGACAACATTGAAGCAATCAGCTGTAGTTCAGTAAACAGTTACTGATATGTGTCACCCTGTATTCGTACACTTATACTAAAGAAAGAATGATTCATGTTATAAGTCATAGGAAAAAATAGGCAAGAGTGTCTTGTAAGATTTGATAAAAGATTAACGAGAGAGAGAGAGAGAGAGAGAGAGAGAGAGAGAGAGAGAGAGAGAGAGAGAGAGAGAGAGAGAGAGACATTGTTCCAAATAGACTGAAAGCTTAGCGATTCACAGATTCCGATCATAAGTTTCTTCCCCGCTGACTTAAATCATAATTCAGACTCTACTTAAACTTTGAGACTAAAAAAGAAAACTGAGACTAAACAAGTGAAGAAAAGTGTATTGAGAATAAACAAGCGCAGAAAATTGTTTTCTCCTCGCTACAGTATAACATGCAACTAAGTTTTTAATTTATTCATTGAAAAAAGTTCTCTTACACGATGATACGTCGTTTTCTTATAGATATCAATACTTCCTAACTAACAAGTTTGCACACTTATAATATTAAGATGGATGAAGAAAATACCGGAGCTCCAGTGATAACCCGGGGAGGAAATTTTTTAACTCATTTAATTTTTTCGTGAATATACTTCAGAAGCCATCACCACAAAGAATTATCATGATTTCAACGTCGTCATCCTTAACCTTTTGAACCAGTAGTCGCTTGGCGACGGTTTCGGTGTCTACACCATTTTCAAGTTCCAAATGATCACTATGGATAGAGATGAGGAAATTATGGAAACATCGAAAGGCGCCTACCTGTTTCGCAACATGGCGCAGGCAAGGGGATGTTACTGGAAAGCTGGTCAGGTCGCCAGTAAGTTCTTACAGGTTACATATACAGGCAAGAGTACAAGCTGTCTGTAGACGGTGATTGAATATAGGTCTTCTCAGTAGGCTCTAAGTGACGAGTTCTCTAAACGTATATATCGCTACTCATGGCAGAGCCGGCGCCCGGGTGCGAGGACTGCAGTGGCACCCCCCCCGGCCCCTACAATCGAAACTTATCAGCCTATCACCAATATCTTCCCCCATCACATCAGTCTTATAGATATGACCTTATAATTACCTGTCTGCGGTAATCAAACTCGGGACCGTCGGAACAGCAGTCTAGTAGGTAACGTAGTATACTGAACCGGTTTATTCCCATTGTTCGCCGCCAAAGTCGCCACGCCACTGGTGGTAGATGGGAAACTGGAAGTAAACAGTTACTGAGGATTTCTGGGGTTACACAGAAACTTACTTTTGTTATTTATGTTAAACAGTTTATTGCGTCATTTATGTAGTATATTGCGACAGATTAGTTTTGCTAAATTTTTATGTAATGCTAAATTGGGATGACCCACACTTTGTAGCGATAACTTATCTGAAACAACTAATGTGACACAGTTTAAAGGGGATATCAGGTGTATCTGTAATAATAACTCTATGTAACTTGTAACGGTATTTCAAATGTAAGGCTTACGCTGTATACATCCTTACTGACTAAATATTCTATTCTAATAACTACTTTATTAAAAATATCATTTCCTGACTACTCAGTCAATTAGTGTGCTTCTAAATATCAATTCTTAAATATCTTTTTAGATATTGTAGCGAAATTCAAAATATTAATAGCTACTGAATTTATCTTTCTTTTTCAGTACTGATTTATAAAACTCTAATTTTTACTTAAATGCTTTGCATTCTTTTCATTTCAATACTAATTTGAGCTCTTGTTTAGGTTAATCTTACTTCAATAATATCTACCATTTTAACTCTATATTTACAAGAAACATTGGCTCTTAACTTTAAAGTAAAACAAGAATGTCTTTAATTGTCATTGAGTTAATTGTTCGACTAAGAGATAAATAAGTTGTTTATTACCTTATTGTTGTCAATCATACTCAATCGCAATCGATCCATCTGTAATCGTCCTCGTCTCGAACTCCAGCATCAATTCCTCTTGTCCAGCGTCGCTTCTCTTGTCCAACGTCGCTTCCAGACTTCAGTAACGTTCCCTTGTTCAGCGCAGCCGCTCTAGACTCCAGTACCATTCCTCTTGTCCAGCGTAGTCGCCTCTAGACTCCAGCGTCGTCTCGCTCTCTGGAACTAAGTCGTCAGCTCTCTCGCTCTCCGGAACTTCATGTTACTTCTTCTCGTGCTGTTTCGGACGTCAGTTGATCATCTTATATGGATTTTCTTCTCGTATAATTTTGTTACTATTTAAAAGTGATTGTATTTACAACTTAGTTACATAGTTGTATGTAACTGGAAGAATGAAACTATTTACAAAAGAATAAATACGCCATGCGGACGTACAGAAGCTCCCGGTGCAACTGTGGGTAATCAAAAGAGATACAACTGTAGCGTGTGTGTGTCCTATTTATACCCACGCCTTGGTTAACACCTGCAGTTGTACGAAATCGACATGTCTGAAATTGTCTCTGGGCTTTGTTCCCCCACTCTTCGTCAATTTCGCTATTTCTTATATTTCTGCGAATTGCAGAGTCCTATGAGTATACTCTTATACCCATCTTATAACTACAGTATTTTCACTACACATGTTCACTGTACTTTTGGACATTGTAACTTAACCCTTGCGATCTGTATCAGTTTATTTCGCACTACACTCGTACGGTGTGTCCCTTTCACGTGGTTTTCGTACACAGTATGTAGTTAAGTTTATTACATTTTATTGTGTCTTTGGATTTTACTCCTTATTTATAGTTTATGAATAATTACGGAAAAACAGTAATTACGTAATTATTCATACTGGGGTGGCAAACTCGCCTGCATAGACCTGCGTCACACAGTCACACACACATTCAAAATCCTATTGTACACACTCTCAGTTACACGTGTGTGTGGACAAGTCGAATCAGGTCGAACCACCTGTCCATATTTTTGTTTGAGCCAAGCTTGCAATCCCTGACATGCTTACTTCTAATACATTATTAATTATTTTACAAATTATTATGTATATTTAAATTTTTATATTCAATGCTCAATACAGCACTTATCTGTACTGTCGCAATATATTTTGTAATACAAAAATGAAAATTGAATTAGTAAGTAACGTTTGTTTATGATAAATAACTAAAATAACTCGCAGAGTTACAAAAAATTAACTTTTCGTGCCTTTGTATTCGCAAAATCGCTAACAGCGCCACTCATTTCAATATGAGTTTCGTGTTCAATACTAATTACGGATGAATTGGTTAGTCTGCTTTGGAACATTGCTGACCTGAGATAATTTTTAATTAATTTTAATTTGGAAAAATATCTTTCACTGTGAGCCACTGTGACTGGTAATGTTAAATAAATTCTTAGCACCGTTGACAAATTCGGAAATACCGAAATTAAACTGTTTGAAAACAAATACTTTAAAATATCTAATGGGTTGTGCAATTGTCAACGAGCATTGGTAAAAATTCGATTTCATTGAATAAATCGCCTCCATCAGTGTCCGATTCTGGGTAATTACTCTATTTCTGCTGTATATATAAACAGAACATTCTTTCTTCACCAGAATTTAAATTATTTCAATGGTTTGTGTTTTATGAAAAGGAAAAAGAGATTTAAAAGTGTTTTCATTTAAAAGTTCAAACTGTTCGTCTAATTTTGTTATGTTGGCGCCAAACAAATAATAGTAGTAAAATTATTTTAAAATTGCTTTCTGGATCAGTGATGAGTTTAGCCACAGCCTCATAATTAAAAAAATATTTTTCTGGGACTAGGAAGGGTAGGTACGGGAAATTCATTTTCCGCGTCGATTTCTTCGGCAACAGTTTTTGCGTTACTAATCATTTCCTTGAACGCAGACTCAGTATGAGTTTTGATTAAATAGTGTTTTACTTGAGATATCATTTTGTCTGCATCTGAAAGAGCAATGTCAGATTTTTGTAAAACTTTGCTAACAATATTAATTTTGGACAATATATTGTACCAAATAACTAGAGACCAAATGCATTTATATACAACTTCAATTTTGATATTAATGAACTGGCTAAGTTTGTTGGATCATCAATGATACGTTGTATCTCTTTTGTTATCCAAATACATTTTTTATAAAGGATCGTAAATTTTTCCTAGATTGAAACGAAAAGCCTTCAATGCTTCTACTCTGCTCTCCAATCTATTGGTAGACAATGGTTTTAAATTTGAATCAGGTACCTCACTCATAAGTGTTTGCCAACGCGAAGTTGATACCGAAAAACCACATAAATTTCTTGAACAATAGAATTTTGTTATTTCCAGTGAACATTTGGCTGCATCGTTAACTACAAAATTAAGACTGTGTGCCGCACAAGGAACATAAAAAGCGCGTGGGTTTATTTCTTGAATTTTTTCTGAAGAACTTTACCTTTCATATTTGCGACATTATCATACCCGTGACCGCACATTTCCTCTAGGTCATGAAGAAACTGGTTTCTGCGCATGTGCCTTTACCTTTCAATTTCGCCAATTGAAATTGCTGTACCTAGAATTAAGGATACATTTTTTCGCATGCACGTAAATGTCACCATCTAATAACATTTAGGTAATGTACGCGCGTAGGTAATACACGTGCATCACATGTCGTTGTAGTAAGGTTGATTTTGCAATAAAACGTCACGCCAGATCTGCTGTACCTACCTACAGCCAAATAACGATTAAAAAAGTGAAATTGCGTTACGTTGCACCTATAAAAAATTAGCATAAATTAATTAGAGTGCATTGCCTACTTAGGGCTTTGGCGCCCCCCTGGACCCGGCGCCCGGGTGCTGTTCACCATTTGTACCCCCTGGTAGAGCAGGCTCTGACTCATCGCCCGCTTAAAATCAGTAAGCTGTCACCACAAAAACATCGTATTCTACAACCCTCCTCGCATGGAAAAATTTCGTCAATAAGCAACCCCGTGAAAAAATACTGGCCACGCCATTGTGTAATTAACAATGTCAGCATTGGAATAACAGGGACTTAATAATGATTTATATCCGACCGGGAAGTTCGGTTTTGATTTAACGGGCTTACTTGCATATCAGGTATTTTATAACTGACTGTACAACCAATTCTTGGAGCGTCAAATATTACTTCTTCCTTGTGGTGTGTTATCCTCGGAATTCAGTCCTATCCCATACTGAAAATAAAACTGGCTAGATAATGCAAAATGATAGTTTCTAATGTTGGGGTTGGGTTTTGATTGCGTAACGTGATAAGTAATCAGTTAACAAACTAATCCACAAACTGCTGTAAATAGGACGGGCAGAGGTTCGTACGGGCAGGTTTCAAAGATGGAGGGTACGAAGTCATTTGCTAGTTGATTAACAAACGACTAGAATTATCTGGAGTGTTACAAATTGTTTATTTGTTCACAAACTGCGCATTCGTAAATTTATTTTCTTGCTAATTGTTACTGTCTGTTGCCTATAATTATCCTTATTGGGTCCTTCAGTCTTTCGACTGGTTTTTACCCTCCCCGCATATACCCGTGGTGCATGTGTTACAGAGTCTCTCACAGGTATATGGGACCTTCAGTTTAACGGCGGATCCGAACGGCATAGTTGGGGAGGGTTTATACAGGGTAAACGGGAAAATTTGAAGTTGATGTTGGCAGCCCTGTAGATGTAGCAGAAGCGAAACTCTCTGTCTAACAGAAACGGACATTTAGTTACCACGGAGCAGTAGAGCGGTGCAGAGCGTGCGGTCGCCGTAAGGGCGTTTTACCGACATGGTGACAGTTTGACAGCTGGACAACGAGACTTTCGGCGCCACTATCAGATCCTGCCCCGCGGTCAAGTTCCTTCGTTACACGCAATCGAAACGTGGGTTCGTAATTTTGAAGAGACTGTTTTTCGGCTTTGAAGAAAAAGCCTAGTGGGGGTGTACGGTCTGTACGTACCCCAGAAAACATTGATGTCGTGCGAGCTGCCATCTTAAGGAGTCCTCGTCGTTCGGTGCGAAAAATTGCCTCGTCATTGCAGCTTGGACGTCGAAGCGTTCAAAGAATACTCCATGAACTTCAATTTCATCCGTACAAACTTCAGATTGTGCAACAACTGAATCCCAATGATTGTGTATTGCGCCTGCAAATTTGTGAACAATTGTTGGCTAAAATCAATGAGGATGCTAACTTCATTCAAAATCTTTGGATGTCCGATGAAGACCATTTTCACTTAAGTGGATACGTGAATAAGCAGAACTTCCGTTACTGGCCTCAAGGAAACCCTGCTCAGCTTCACCAGCGTCCATTACACAGTAGCAAAGTTACCGTATGGTGTGCAGTGTCGTGTCATGGGCTGATAGGCCCTTACTTTTTTGAAGATGAACGAGGCACTGCTGTCACTGTGACGTCTGAACATTATGTCAACATGCTAGAGACATTTTTGGCTCCAAGACTCCATACTTTTCCAAATCTTGACATTCAGCACACCTGGTTTCAACAGGATGGAGCCACCTCACACACTGCCAGACAGTCTATGGCAGGAGTGAAACGTTTGTTTGGGGATCGCATAATTTCAAGGAATGCTAACATCGTTTGGCCGCCCCGATCTCCAGGCCTTTCAGTCTGTGACTTCTTTTTATGGGGACATCTGAAGAGCATCGTGTACCAGACTAGACCAAGAACCCTTGCTCAGCTCAAGACACAGATTGAAGAGGAAATCGCCAAAATCCCAGGTGACACATTGCGCCGCGCTATGCAAAACCTACAGAAACGACTTACTGAATGTGTACGGCAAAATGGGCAGCATTTAACTGATGTAATTGTTAAAAAGTGATGCCTAATGTAATTTCCAGTCTTGTAGAACATATTTTGAGCCTCAAATAAAGTTTTGTAACGTTCCTTAATTTTTTCTAATTATTTCAAATTTTCCCGTTTCCCTGCGCCACCCTGTACTAGGCAGGATACCTCTCTCTGGTTTGCCATCGCCTTGCGAGGGGGAACGGTCTTATCTAAATCAGATGACCCAGGCGGGAGTCGAATCCTCGCCGACATCGTAGCAGCACCACAGTGTTATCTATAATGAGGAACAGTTAATTGCGTTTATGAAGGAAAATTGTTTAACTAAGTGAAATTTCTGACAAAATTGTTAAAAAAATGTTCTTCTTTAGTTTTTCTAAAGTGTACAATCAGTTTAGGCATAGTGTACAATTATCCCGCCATGAAAAGACCGGCGCGCGTGCGCGCGTTCTCGTGTATTCGTATAAACACGTACGCAAGCATATGAACAGTTTAAGATTCGCTTTAAAACTTCTGAAGAGAAAGCATGTTATCACGGGTGGCCTAGGGCTCAAAAGCGCCTTGGGAGGGCGCCAAACTGAAGCCTATAAAATTAAATAAAATTTGGGTTGTTTATTTATAATTTTCTATCACTATATCTATACATATTTTTATAGTAATTAAGGCTAATTATTTAAATGCAATAGTATAATGCTGGATAGTATACTGCTGGAGTAAACTATTTACTGTTCACTGCTAATATAATGCAAGATGTTTACAAATATTTTTTACAACCATTCTGATATCATTGTCGATGTCTTATGGAAATTTGTTCCCCAAAAAGTTAAAATGTTTTTTGGAAAAATTTTAAACTGTTATTAGAATAAATATTACATTATTATTTATGCGTCAAGTACTGTAAAGTTAAAAATACATTAAAGTAAAATAAGCTTATTTTTCGACATGTATCATATGTCGTAAGTGCGCTGACCTGACGCAGCGGGAGGTTCCCATTTGATCCAGAACAGAAAGTATTTAATTTAATTAAATAGATCTGAATATTTTTAAGTATTTGTGAAGCAAATAACGTTACGCCAAAAAATTAACTTGAATAATATTTTCCGCATGCGATTTCTGTAAACAGAAAGGTAGAAAAATATTGCAAAAAAATAAACAACGGTGTTTGTAAACAAAGTGCTGTGTATGACAGTTTTTATGATGCATCGGTAAGTACGGGAAGTAAACTAAACCTATTTGTTGTGTATGCACAAACCTTACGTCAATATTTGTTAACTATCACCGCTTGTTTACTGTAGTAGTTTTGTTTATCAGCTCTTGTTTTTGTATTCATACGTGTGTGTAAAAAGGACTAGCACAAAAACTGTGGTCTTACGTAGGTGTTTTGTTATCTAATAGTGTTTAAAATACAAAACTGACGTTTACGGTCTCATGTGTCATGTACCACTTTAAAGTTTGGTTACTGTTTAACACACACACACACACACACACACACACACACACACACACACACACACACACACACACACACACACACACACACACACACACACACACACACACACACACACACACACACACACACGCACACGCACACGCACACGCACACACGCACACACACATTCAAACACTTTCTGCTACAGTCCGTTTCTTGATGTATATAATATATATTTTATAACGACTTTACCTCAAGATGTTTTCTCTCTATTTGGAACATGTTTCGGGAAGCCTTGTGTTCCCATCTTCAGCATTCCTGATTTTGAGCCTTGCGAGCTATTTGTGTGTTGGCTGGTTGTTGCAGCCAGGAAACCACAGCAAGAGCCAGGAGGCGGTTGACTGGATTGTGATATTCGGAGCTGATTATGTATATTTCCTCGACTGATTTTGCAAAAAAAAAAAATAATATTAATCTTTCCTTTAAATATTGACGAATTATGAGAAAAATATTAGGCCCACGAAAAACTTCTGAAGATTGGAAGTTATGAAGTAATGATGAAATATATCAGATTATAGAAAATATAACAGAAAGAATGAGAAAAAAGAAGACTATTATTTTTTGGACATTTATATAGAATGGACAACAATAAGTTAACAAACCAGATCTTCAAATATCTGTGTGGGAAGAAGTAAACATCAAGTTGGATTAAAGAAGTCCAAAAGTATTTAGACAAAATAATAAAAACGCAGAAGAAGAAATTAAAAGAGAAGTTTTTAGGGCAAAAGTGTTAAAAATGGAAGGAGTCCAGGGTAGGAGAGAGAAAAACGCAAGTTCAAAGTGGACTGAAGACTGGAAGAAGAGACACAGTGAAAAGATGAAAGAATATTGGAGAAAAAGAAAAGAACAAAGAATAAAGAATTGAAATTGGCATGTGGTAGACCTACTTGGATGGCTGATTAAAAAAAAAACCTTTTGTAGCGATTTTAAAGTCTCCCAAAAAACAGTTTTTTGCCTTAACGCTATCGCCGTTACTTTTTATAAGAACAAGAAGAAGAAAACGAATTGCTAACCCCAGCATAGTTTTTTTGTTTTATTCTGCTAACGACTGTTGGTAGCACAGTGGAACAGGTTTTACATGACATTCGTTCGTCTTGCTGTGCTGTGGGTTGGGCTGAATGTCGTTTCAGTCTACCCCGATTGTCTACTGTTGGGGCAATACACCAATCTAACTGAGGAAGTCGGGCCTTGCTCAGTAACAACGCAACATCTCTCCACGCAGGGCAGTTTGTTATTGTGTATGGTTTAATATATACTGGTTTCTCTCTGGCGGTGGTGTGGTGTAAGCTGTACCAAGTCTAGAGGACGTGGGCCAAATATTTGACGGAAGTTAAGATATTCTGTTTGCAACTGTATCCTTTGACAGCTCAGTCGCTGGTTTGTTCGGCTGGGAAGTCTGTGTCGTATTCTTTAGCGCAACAAACCATTATTGACCTCTGAAGGGGGATCATGTGGTAAATCTTCTAATTACGAGGTAAATCTTCTTCCATTTCCAGTTTCGGTAGTTTTATTAGCAGCCGTCCTAACACAAACTTTGTCACTACTTATAGCCACACTGCTAAATACTTCGTTCTTGACGAGGCCTATCGGTGTCTCCACCTGAATATGGTGGAGACACCGAAAGGCCTCGTCAGGAACGAAGTAGGCTATTTAGCAGTGTGGCAATAAGTAGTGACAAAGTTGTTGTAATCTTCTTCTACCCCGTATATTTTCACGTAGGCCTCCGCGGCCGGCGTGCATTACGTTTTTGAAGTCTTCTTCCGGTATGGACCGCGTCAAAAATGTCTTGTATGATGACGTTTCACTCATATTACAAGGAGTATCCTCGGATCTACATGACGATGAAGCTGGCAAGCGAACTCAGAACTCAGTCAGTAGACGTGGCGGTGGGTGGTTTGGTAAGTAGACTCTGCCCTGTAGATGTTATGATGCTTGCATTACTTATGCATAAGACCTACAGGGTGGAGTCCATTTACCGGACCACTGACCGCCACTTATACACTATATAACTGAGTTCGCTTGCCAGCGTCTTGTCATATAGACCTGAGGGCTATCATCATCAACCATGGCTCTACAGCCCTTGGTTGGTCTTGGTCTGCTCCAAGAGTCGATTCCATTCCTCCCTATTGCATGCCTTGGCTTTCCAGTTTATTATGTTATAACATTGCCAAACCCTGATCATATTTGATATCAATAAGTATGTAAAAAATGCCAAGAAATAATATATTTTGATAAATAAATAATAACGAAAACGAAAGTAGTAAATGTAATTAAGAGTGAAGGAGGAAGAATAGTAAGCCAAAGGTGATTATTAAATAAGAAGTACAAACTAGACTGACCGACAAATGACATTGACCCAACCCCAGAGATTGGCCAGATATTAACCAAAATAAAGCGAGACAAGATGGAAGTGAAGGAGAAGAAAAATGAATTTAAATAATGGAGCAAACCAACTACAAAGAAAATAAAATGAACCAAGGTGATAAAACACAGACAAATAATGTAGAAGAGGGAAGGGGGAGATGATACCATCCAATATCATAAAGGAAACGAAACCGGTGAATAACCAATATAAAAAAGAAATATTAATATTATCTATGTCACAAATATGACTCATAATTAATAAAAACCCATTAAATAAAAATACACTAACCCACGAATTAGTAGTATATGTAAGTAAGAAATCTAGAAAGAGACATGAACTCATTAGATACAAATAAAATTTGTAAAGATAGTGAGATAGTGAGAAATATAATGAAAAATAGTTAAGTGACAAAGAGAAATAATAATAGGGTTTACACACCAATAAACGTGTAAAATAAAAAGTGATAACAGTGAAAGTGATGTGTGAAAAAGGATATTGTAAACAATAGTATAATTAAAAAGATAGTGATAGATAAGTAAACACTCAATAAATCAATGATGAACCAATGAAAGATTTAGGAGTGGAATTGTAAAAAATTATATAGTTAAGGGTAATTAGAGATAGTGTTTAGATTAGAAATAGATAAAGAATACAATATTATTCAGGGGAGAAAGCCCAGGTAAAATAAACTGTTTGTGTTAACATGGGATGTAGAAAAGTAGTAGTAAAGATTTAAGTAATTAAATATATAGTTGGTAAATACCCTATGTTATGAGGGACATTAAGTTAAATAAGTTTACAAGAAGTAATGATGTTTATTACTCAGAGTAGTAGCAAAGAAGGAAATTAATGTTAAAAACAACAGTTAATAATAACTTGTAAAGAATTGTTTGTTTCAATTATGAAGAGGATATGGCTGCAGGGAACTTACAGTCCATAGGCCTAAGTGTTATATTTTAAGTATTAAGACATAGAAAATAATCTGGACATATGATCAGAACAAAAACAAACTCAAGACACAACAACCACTAAACAAATCAATTATAACAACAGAACAAAAACTTTGTAATGAGATGAAATATAATTAGAATAATTTAAATAAAAATAATCAATGGCTACTAAGGTCTAGGAAATGTATGACTGTCAATGACAAATAATTGCAAACTGTATAAAAACAACCAGGAGATTAAGAAATTCAAGGCAAGTAAATAGCCGAGAACAATTTATAAATCAGTTTAAAGAAAAGATATTAGAATAAGAACTTAGTTTAAAGGAGAAATGTAAATACCAAATATTAACAGATTTGTACAAACATTGATATTTCATAAAACCATACATTATGGGATACCAAATTAATCTTTGAAAGGAAATAATAACAGTGGTGATAATATTTAATATGTAGGGAAGAGACAGAAGAATATAATCAATAAGAAGATATGCAGTTATTTTGAATAAAAATTCAAAATTTGATAACAATAGACTACTTCAGAATTAACCAATCGGGATTAATTGGTTACTATGACAACAGTCGTTTGGTGTCTAATTACCGTTAGATTTCTTTACTCGTTATATGACGCTTTCGTTGAATAGACGCTAGTTTTGGAATGACCAAAATTGTCAATTAAAACATCAAAAAATCTCAAAAGAAGTTACTAACAAGTGAATCCCAAGAAGGAAGACGATGACTGGAACAATATAACTAATGTCGAGGCCGAATTAACGAAAAAAGAAAATATAATCCTGCCGATTAACTTGGAAAAGGTGCTCGATGTCCCGAACCAAAGCAAATTAAAGATGATTGCAGCACAACCCATTAATACCAGATCGAATGAGCTCGTCCTGGCTACTGAAGTGATAAGTACCTATTAAATTACCCAAATTTCTAAATAAACTCACGTTAATTATTTCTCACTAAAGGTCGAAATCTCACTAAACTGAACATAATTACTTTCAAAGATTGAAAAGAAAACTAAGTCACTGAAATTTTATAAACTGGCAAAGATAACCTGTTGTTAATTACCAATAACTTGTAAACACTTTTACTACACCACACTAAACAAATTATACCTACACAATATATTATTTAAGTTTAACTGATGTAAGGGTGTGTATTTTTATTGTTTTAAACATTTGCAATCCTTTTAACGTAATCTCAAGAACCTGTGACAAACGAACAATAATCTTGTGTATAATTTCCAACAGACGCCATTACTGAAAGTCTGTTAATCAATTCAGATATCGATTTGTCAAACCCTGTAGAGTTGTCTCATATATAACCGGAGCATTTGTAGTAAAAAAAAGGGAAATATAATTTGTATTAAATGAATAACTAATCATTAATAAAAAATATATAAGTATTGTGCCGCCCCTTGGCAAGACAACACAAAAATCGGGAACTAGTTTAATTATTTACCAGTAAACTAAACCAGCTGCCGTTGTTAGTAAAACTCTTACTAACAAATTACAAAACAAGTATGATATAGGAAACTGACAAGGTTTGCATAAACTTATTCACTCACTAGGTATTAGCTAAAACATCTCTTTATTGCTATTGAAATATTAATCAAACATTATTACTGATTTTAAAGAAAGTAATTTTAGTAAATAGCGCTTTTACTGCTTCAAAGATCTTAATTATATTATTCTTGTTATATCAAAATTTATTCATATAACTGTTGCTTTTAATACCACGGATCCGGGTCTCAATTTTCTCAAAATTATTAATTTGTCAATATATACATTACGGTTACTATTACTCCTTACAAAATTACAAAATATACAAATCTGATAATTTGTTCATTACATTGCGAAAGTTCTTTAAAGTTCTTTGTTACTTCTTATTAAGGGGAAATTTACAAAAGTTGTGGTTTGATATCACCTGAGGTTGTTGTTGTATTCTTGGGACATCTCCAGTTGTCTTCTACGGGTTGAGTACGTTGTTCTTGGTGTATCTACATCGGGTTGATTTTTAGTTTACTTGAAGCTCTCGAAGATAGGTTGTTTACTTGAAGTTCCAAATGTTGTAATTTCACTTTTCTTAGTGCAGATTCTTGTAGTTCACATTTTCTTTATTTTAATTACAGTTATAGTTCTCACTTTGCAGTACTACAGTCTAGTAGTTAACTATGTTACACTTACATTTGATTTTGTTTTTTAGAGATGTGTTGGGTACCTTTTTCTATTTTATTTATATATTTTCTCACAAACTCTAGACACTACATTATTCACAATAACAAGATTTCACGCTGGATATACTTCTAGAGAACATACACATACGTATATGTGTACAACACCAAAACTCACGTCTACTCATTGCGACGTTCTACGGCCGAATGCGCGTACGGTTTAGGGGAGAGGGCTCAGTCAGCTAGTGCGTATTTACGCACTAAGAAAATAGTTCGTACTTTTTCTATTATTATTTATTCATTAATTAGAAGATAAATACTTTATGTTTATTTTATTATGACTTAGGGATTTCTTTATTTCTCTAGTCGCTTTTTTAATTATTTAAGTAATTATTATTATTATTCACTACTTAATACTTTTCTTGGCGTGTTGGTACTGGAAGGTTTCAAGTTGATTCAGGAATCTGGGTATAGGTAAGGGTGTATGATACTCTTACTTATTAAAATTAAAAAATTTTAATCTGTGCGATTTTTGATACATTTAAAATCGTCACAGTATTGAGTGTAACCGCGGTGTTATAATTTCATTAGGAGGTGGACAATAATTGATGTACATTTTAGCAGACAAGTAGGTCGACGACTAGCGATTGCACAGCCCACGCAACGAACTACTGGTCGCTACAGACGGCCGGGGCTGGCGGAAATATTTGAATTATTCAAACCGCCTGAACGGCGCTGGTCATACACATTTGAATTTTATTTTAATTGTTTTAATAAAACAATTTAGCGCCACCGGGAGTTTCACACCCCTAGTGAACAACAGGTAAGAACATCGAGACCTGGTTATTCGTACGTTCGCAACGGACGAAATCTGTGGAAGTTGCATGCATTTGAACGACGGATAGAGAAGACCCGTTACACCCATTACACACAAATTGTACGTTATTCACATTTTACAGAGTAAAACGGTAGCCGGACACACGACTACATTACAATGTTCAGCTTTCCGAGGTCCTCCTCTATCTGGTCTTCGTATCTACTTCGGGGGGTCTTCCCCTTTTTCTACTACCCATTGGTTTCTGGTAGAAAATATGTTTCGTAGCCTGTCCTTCCTCCATTCTCTCTATGTGTCCAACCCACATGTGTTTTGATTAGCCTAAAAAATGTCCGGCTCTTTGTAAAGATGATATAGTTCATAATTATAGCGCCTGCGCCACATTCCATTTTCTTGTACTCCTCTAAATATTGTTCTTAGAATACGTCTTTCACAGCAACCTAGAAGTCTCTCGCTATTTTTTGTCACTGTCCAGGTTTCTGAAGCATATGTCAGCACTGGCCTGATAAGTGTTTTGTAGATTTTGCATTTCGCGCTTCTTGAGATGAAGCTAGATGTCAGGTGTTTTTTAATCCATAATATGTTTTATTTGCGAGATAGATTCTTCTTCTTATTTCAGTGTTGGTGTCGTTCCACGAGTCTCATCAGTTGATGAGTCGAGGAGTGCAGTTCACGAAAGCCGAACTGTTCGGGGATCAGCACGTCCAGTCTTTCTACGATGGATCCTGCGCTGGATCAAACGCTCGAAAACCTTAGACGTCGCGGACAAGAGGCTGATGGGTCTGAGGTTTTCCGCGCGACTTGCGCAAAAAAGAAAGAATTCTTGAGGAATTCTTTGCGGCTTGGGTATAACTATAACTGTAGCCGTTTTCCATTTCGCTGGAAAGTAGGCCAGCCTGAGACAGACATTGAACAGTTCAGAGAGGAACTGTATTCCTCGCTCCGGACGGCGGTGGAGTGCGGAATGCATGACTCCGTCAGGGCCAGGCGCCTTCCGGGGCTTGAGCTGAACTATCTTCTCAGAGAACTCCTCCGGCGAGATGGGCTCCGGCTGGACTGTGATACCGGCCGATAGAAAGCGCTCTACCTCGCGGCAGATTCGCTCAGTAAAGGCCGGGTTCTTGGATGGGTTGGGAGCGAACTGCCGCTCGAAATTGTCAGCCAAGAACTCTGCCTTCTCGAGGGGACGTCCAACGGGTTGACCACCGTGTCCTTCCAGTGCGGGGAGAGGCGCGCGTTTACGCTTTCCCGTTAGGGCACTGGGAAACCGCCAGACATTACGGTTTTCGGCAGGGCCATCCATCTGTGCTACAGCTAGCTCCCAGTTGCGTCTACGGAACGCCAGCATGTCACGACGCAACTTGCCGGTCGCTCTGTTAAACGCAGCCTTGTCGGCCGGGTCACGAGTCCTCTGCCAGCGTCTCCGGAGGCGATTCCTCTCGCAAGCGAGCTGAGACACCTCTTCGGGGATCCGCTGATAGTCGGGCGTGACCCCCCGGCTTCATCCGGGAGGACACGTCTACCGCCGAGACTACGGCTGTGTCGAATAAGGCAACTGCCTCGTCGACATGCTAGGTAGTGTCGAGTGGTATACGGTCAGATAGGCGGCGACTGAACGCCGGGGCAAAGCGTTCCCACTCGATTATCCGCCGCTCGTCGCGGACGGTAGAGCGCTGGGTAGCTAGATTCACACTAATGGGGAAATGGTCCGAGGACAGTTCCGAAATGACGGAGACGTGGACCGGACAATAAACTCCCCTGACCGCAGCAATGTCCAGTACGTCAGGGCGGGAGTTAGCACTCGGGGGATAGTAAATAGGCCTGGTAGGGCCCACGACTGTGACCCGAGCCACATCAGCGTATCTGCGTAAGCGGGCCCCGTTTGGGTTCACCAAGCGGCTCCCGCAATCAGGGTGCTTACAGTTCAGGTCGCCCGGCAGGACTAACCTCCTTAGTGCGCCAAAGACGGCTTCCAGATCGTTCGACAGGAGCTCCGTTTGTGGAGGCTTGTATGCGGAAACCACAAGTAGACCGCCGAGAGCACCATGGAGCTCAACCGCGATGCACTCGAGATTCCGCCGCTGAGGCAGGACAACACGGTGATGGCGAAGAGACGCCTTTATCGCGATGGCGGTGCCCCCTCCTGCGCGACCCTGGTCGTTCCGGTAGCACACGTAGTTGGGTAATCGGAATCGAAAATGCGGGGTCAGGTGCGTCTCACCAAGAAGAAGCACATCGGGCTTGTGACGGGTAACGAACTCTAAGAGCTCAGAATGCCGGGAAACAAGACCGTTGGGGTTCCACGCCACGAGCTCGATGTCTTGCTTGAGGGATTGCCGTGTTTGTCCGTTGTCCATAACAGACCAATAACGCGGCAGGCTTCTAGCAAGATGAGGAACGTGTTTTGGGGCGAGGCTGTTGCCATGCGTTCGTTGATGTTGCGGAAAGTTTGGGCCACTTTCTGCATCTGCAAGACGTAGCTTGCCAGAAAGTCGGAGACGACGGCGAGATCATCGGTAGATGATTGTGTAGAACGCTTGGCGGCAGCTGCATAGCTTCGGCGGGGCGAGGCGGTGGAAGCCTTGGGGGCAGGTTCTGGAGCGGGTGGTCGCTCTAGCTTTTGGCGGACAGGCTTGAGTCCAGTGTCAGGTAAAGGCTGGCCCGTGTTCTTGGCCTGAGGTCTTTTACCTTTCTTGCCTGATCTGGGGTAGCGAGGCTTGGGTGACGGCGGCAGTGGAGGATCAAGTTCCTCGTCATCCTGAGGCAACTGGACTTTAGCATACGCGGGTGTCTCGCGTTCCGGTTCCGAGGGCGCGACTACAGGTGTGGCCTGTTTAGTTTTGCTCGGGCTCACTGCACTAGGTGGTTTCGGAACCGGAGCAGACCTTGGGGCTGGTTTCCGTGGCACAGGCTCGGGTTGGGTTTAATGGTAGTTTGTTGGCATCATACATATATTTTGTTTCCTCATTGTAATATGAGGAAACTCATATTACATCATATATCCTCATTGTAATATATTTTCACTCATTGTAATATGAGCGGAACATCGTCTTACAAGACACTTTGGACCGGGTCCGTACCGGAGGCGAAACGTTATTCACTAGGCCTACGGCGTATTAGTTTGCATTAGACAACAACAGAACAAGATCGGGATTCAAACCACGTACAGCTACCAAAGTTTTTAGAAAAACTAAGGAACGTTAAAAAACTGAAACGATACTTTACAAACGGAAGAATTCAAATGGCAGAGTGTAGAAATAAAAAATTTATGTGTTGGCTGTACACGCGCAAAGCTCTGAACTTATGACAATAAACTTAATTATCCCAACGATTATAACAACCCGCTGTAATTAAAACAACGTACAAATAACAACAAGTTTCTGTTGAAAGCAATAAATAAATCAGTTGGTTTTTGCTTAATTAAATGCGGAATTTCAACTTGGGAGAAGTTACAATGTTATGCTAATTACTACCGGAGTAGCGACGTTACACGTTACAGCCGCTGATTATGTTATGGTTGAAGCTATTGTAGTGAAGTCTGGGGATACTTTATATGCATGATGGGTCTGTACCGCAGCTGCAGATAGCAGTGGCGACTGGTGGTGCCAAATCTTGGTGGTAGATGGGAGATCGGTTAAAAGGCATTAAACTATCATAATCATAGTTATACAAAAATATTAATATAATTTTACAACCTGAAACAACGGACAACGTTTACCTTGAACCAAAGTAAACACTAAACCTGACTGAGCTATTGAAGAAGATGACTGGAAGGATAGGGAGAAATTGCGATCAAAATGCGGTATGCGACATAGACTGTAGGACCCCCGCTAATAATAATAATAATAATAATTGTATTTCCCTAGACTTGCGACTATTATGGTGGGGGAAGCATAGAAAAAGCTACGCTACAAATAACATAAAAGAGAAACCCAATCAAACAACTACGCATCCAAACTAAAATAGATTTTCATTTAAGAAAACAAAATAAGCAGAAGATTTAACTAAGCTAGAAGATAGCAGATGGTCGAAAACGATTACTGGATTGTAGGCATAAAGAGACGCAGACAATGGCTGTTTTCAGTTCGAAATGATGACTTGGTACAGTGACAAAAAAGTTTTCAGTACTGGAACTGGACAAAAAATTGAACAGTGAACGGGCAAGCGTTGATGATGAAATACATCTTAAAACAAGACGGAGCTAAAGGTATTAACACAATATATCTCATGAAAGTGCGTGTGTACTCTTACTTGGCCATAAATAAATACAATTCTTTCCCCCAGTCACAAGAAATTCTGCTGGAAACTCACGAAATACCCGTGAGAGGGGTTGTCAAATAAATAACCAGGGCGCCCTAAAAATTCAATAGCAACTTTCTGTTTCCAACAGCACTGTATTACTTAGTTACGTATATTTATGAATGTTTATGTGTGTGTGTATGTGTTTTGTGTGAGAACATATATGTTAAGTTTATACAATTAATTTTCATGATATACGAGGCACGTCCAGAAAGTAAGAATGCAACACTTGTTAAAAATCGAAAAATGAATATATTTTAATGAAATTTACAGGGTATGTGCCAAAATATGTTATAATTTCTCCACATAATCGCCGTTGAGGTCAATGCACTTTTGAAGCCTGGACACCAGCTTTTGTATACCCTCGTCGTATACCTTCCGCTCCACCTCGTTAAGCCACTTTTTCACAGTCTCCATGACCTCATCATCGTCCGAAAATCGCTGTCCACCCAAGAACTCCTTGGTAATCCGAGGGTGCCAGGTCCGGGGAGTAGGGTGGGTGAGTCACAATGTCCCATCCAAACGACACGAGCAGGTCCTGAGTGAGCCGGGCGGTATGGGGTCTGGCGTTGTCATGAAGGAGTGACACACCACGAGTCAGCATTCCCCTCCTTTTGTCTTTGATTTTTTGTTTCAACTTTTTTAGGGCCTCACAATATGCAGCATCATTGATGGTGGTCCCTTTGGGCATGAAATCGACCAACAAGATCCCGTTCCGGTCCCAAAAGACGGATGCCATGATTTTCCTCTGTGAAGACTGAACTTTGAATTTTTTGGATGTTGGCGAATGGGTATGGCGCCACTGCAGAGACTGTCTTTTTGACTCAGGAGTATAGTGACACACCCACGTTTCGTCCCCAGTCGCAATTGAGTCGAGAAAGGATTCACCCTCAGTACGTGGAGCAAACGGGGGACGAACTGGTTGACGTGTTAAGCTGTTGCGACGACATTTCGTAACGGACTGAGGCGCTCGATGTCTCATTTTGACCGTTAAGAACCCGTTTACACGTCACGGGTGCCAACTTTGAAAAAAAGTTTCCCTATGTCCTACACAGCCCTTGTATTTTTACTTTCTGGACGTGCCTCTATTTAATAAGGATTATTATGAGAAATATCAATATACGTATACCTTTACTTGCAACATGTATTTTGGGCGTTAGCTGGTATATCGCTTTACACTTATGGGAGGTACGTATTTCGTAAACAGAGACTCTCACAGACGATCAACCAAGAGACTGGAGACATTATCGATAAGTTGAGTTTACGTATGTCATTTAGTTCAGTTTAGGCAGACATCAGGTTTAACGTGATCGTTCTGTTTTCGTACCAATTTTTATTATATTGTTACGACGGTCTAACTGATCGTCGTATGCTGCAAAACAAATTGCAAGACACTAATTAAGTCACTAATCACCATGTTTAATTATCACAATTAAACAGTTCGTAATCAATAAGATAGTCTGTGACAACAAATCAAATAAAAATTCACACGCAATAAAAATGTCAACTAATATATAACACAGTTGTATTAAAATATTGTCCCGCACAATTATACAACACTTAACACTCGCCACAATAGTTCGAACCGCACTGTGTAAATCGCCCGACAATAACTAAACTAAGCGCGCGCGCACACACACACACGACACGACAGGGGGTTACGCGGCTCGCGCGAGGCGCGAGTCGCGAGTTGTGCAGTGCCCCGAGCCTCAATTAAGACTCCTGCCACTGGGTCGTTTACAGTTATTTTATATTATTTTCTATTTAATGGAGGGCCTGAAGCGACCCTCGATGGTTGGTTATACCACCGGGGCTAGTATACGGGGTCGCTTCCAAGACTCACCTGGTCTCAGAGTGTAGTTACCAAGTCCGGCAATGAGGGAATTGTGGGTCACACGTGCTGATAGAACCCCAGGCGCCAGGCGTCTCACGGTGTCATCAAAAGAGCGGACACCGAGTCCTCTCCTCAAAATACGAGAAGAGTACCTCCGGGGAACTTTACACGCGAGCTTAAGTTCCCGGTCGAGAACGCGCTGGAGCGCTGATCTATGACATCGAGCAAGGTGTCCCCAAACAGGATAGGCACGGGGCAACACGTACAAGTTGACGATGAGCTTACTTGCTGTGGGGTTATTGGGGGATTAGAAAGCACGGGTCAGAGTCTACTGAGTTACGCCGAAGCGCGTTGACGGATGTATTATGTCTGGGTCCGCCAGGTGAGCCGGGAGTCCACGTGGAGCCCGAGGTACTTGACGCTATTGGTCCAGGACACCTCGACGGGGCCTACTTTAAGCGGCTGAAGCCGCTTGCGTTTGCGCGAGAATTTTACCGCGGCACTCTTGGAAGCGTTGACGGCAACTCTCCCAGTCATCGGCCCACCCGACATACGCGTCGAGTTGGCGCTGGAGCTTGATTGCCGCATAACGTGCGTTCGGCTCTTAGGCAAAAGCCTCAGTGTTGTCCGCGAACAGCGACAATCTTACTCCAGGAACTCGGGGCGTGTCGTTGACAAACAGCGAGAACAGGAGAGGGCAAGTACACTTCCCTGAGGGACACCAGCGGTAATACGCCTCTCCTAAGAGAGAACGTGGTCTACTCTCACTCGGAAGCTACGGTCTCGCAGAAAGCTGCCGATCAAATGAACGTAGCAATCTGGGAGAATGAATTCCGTGAGCTTGTAAAGGACACCCTCGTGCCACACGCGGTCGAAGGCTTTCTCTACGTCTAGGAAGATCGCGGTCGTCTGTTTGCCCTGGCAGCAAGCCTCGGTAATGCATTCCACGAGTCTCATCAGTTGATGAGTCGAGGAGTGCAGCTCACGAAAGCCGAACTGATAGGGAATCAGCACGTCCAGTCTTTCTAGATGGTCGCGGATCCTGCGCTGGATCAAACGCTCGAAAACCTTAGATGCCGCGGACAAGAGGCTGATGGGTCTGAGGTTTTCCGCGCGAGAAGAATTCTTTGCCGGCTTGGGTATCACTATAACTGTAGCCGTTTTCCATTTCGCCGGAAAGTTGGCCAGCCTGAGACAGACATTGAACAGTTCAGAGAGGAACCGTATTCCTCGCTCCGGAAGGCGGTGGAGTGCGGAATGTATGACTCCGTCAGGGCCAGGCGCCTTCCGGGGCTTGAGCTGAACTATCTTCTCAGAGACCTCCTCCGGCGAGATGGGCTCTGGCTGGGCTGTGATACCGGCCGATAGAAAATTCTCTACCTCGCGGGAGATTCGCTCCGTAAAGGCCGGGTTCTTGGATGGGTTGGGAGCGAACTGCCTCTCGAAACTGTCAGCCAAGAACTCTGCCTTCTCGAGGGGGCGTCCAACGGATTGACCACCGTGTCCTTCCAGTGCGGGGAGAGGCGCGCGTTTACGCTTTCCCGTTAGGGCACTGGCAATCAGCCAGACATTACGGTTCTCGGCAGGGCCATCCATCTGTGCTACAGCTAGCTCCCAGTTGCGTCTACGGAACGCCAGCATGTCACGACGCAACTCGCCGGTCGTTCTGTTTAACGCAGCCTTGTCGGCCGGGCCACGAGTCCTCTGCCAGCGTCTCCGGAGGCGATTCCTCTCGCAAGCGAGCTGAGACACCTCTTCGGGGATCCGCTGATAGTCGGGCGTGAGCCCCGGCTTCATCCGGGTGGACACGTCTACCGCCGAGACTACGGCTGTGTCGAATAAGGCAACTTCCTCGTCGACATGCTGGGTAGTGTCGCGTGGTATACGCTCAGATAGGCGGCGACTGAACGCCGGGCCAAAGCGTTCCCACTCGATTACTCGTCACGGACGGTAGATTGCTGGGTAGCTAGATTCACACTAATGGGGCAATGGTCCGAGGACAGTTCCGAAATGACGGAGACGTGGACCGGGAAATAAACGCCCCTGACCGCAGCAATATCCAGTACGTCAGGGCGGCAGTTAGCACTCGGGGGATAGTAAGTAGCCTGGTTGGGCCCATGACTGTGACCCGAGCCACATCAGCGTATCTGCGTAAGCGGTCCCCGTTTGGGTTCACCAAGCGGCTCCCCCAATCAGGGTGCTTACAGTTCAGGTCGCCCGACAGGACTATCCTCCTTAGTGCGCCAAAGACGGCCTCCAGATCGTTCGACAGGAGCTCCGTTTGTGGAGGCTTGTATGCGGAAACCACAAGTAGACCGCCGAGAGCACCATGGAGCTCAACCGCGGTGCACTCAAGGTTCCGGCCGCTGAGGTAGGACAACACGGTGATGGCGAAGAGACGCCGTCATCGCGATGGCGGTGCCCCCTCCTGCGCGACCCTGGTCGTTCCGGTAGCACACGTAGTTGGGTAATCGGAATCGAAAATGCGGGGTCAGGTGCGTCTCACCAAGAAGAAGCACATCGGGCTTGTGACGGGTAACGAACTCTAAGAGCTCAGAATGCCGGGAAACAAGACCGTTGGCGTTCCACGCCACGAGCTCGATGTCTCGCTTGACGGATTGCCGTGTTTGTCCGTTGTCCATAACAGACCAATAACGCGGCAGGCTTCTACCAAGATGAGGAACTTGTTTTGGGGCGAGGCTGTTGCCAAGAGTTCGTTGATGTTGCGGAAAGTTTTGGCTATTTTCTGCAAGACGTAGCTTGCCAGGAAGTCGGAGACGACGGCGAGATCATCGGTAGATGATTGTGAAGAACGCTTGGCGGCAGCTGCATAGCTTCGGCGGGGCGAGGCGGTGGAAGCCTTGGGGGCAGGTTCTGGAGCGGGTGGTCGCTGTAGCTTTTGGCGGACAGGCTTGGGTCCAGTGGCAGGTAAAAGCTGGCCCATGTTCTTGGCCTGAGGTCTTTTACCTTTCTTGCCTGATCTGTGGTAGCGAGGCTTGGGTGACGGCGGCAGTGGAGGATCAAGTTCCTCGTCATCCTGCGGCAACGGGACTTTAGCATACGCGGGTGTCTCGCGTTCCGGTTCCGAGGGCGCGACTACAGCTGTGTTCTGTTTAGTTTTTCTCGGGCTCACTGCACTATGTGGTTTCGGAACCGGAACAGACCTTGGGGCTGGTTTCCGTGGCACAGGCTCAGAGGCTTTGCCCGATGTTACTGGCTGAACAACATGACGAGGCTTAGGCTGGACCGGCTTTGCTCTTTGTAAATAGGATAGCACCTGTTATTTGCAGCATGGACGCCTCCACAGTTTATGCTGTACCTGTGATTGTCAGGGACAGCGCAGTCCTGCGTTAAGTGGTCGAGTCCGCATCGGACGCAGGTCGGGGCGTTCCGACAAGCAAAGCTGCTGTAGGCGTACCTCTGACACCTGTGGCACTGGGAAATCTTCCCGGTCTGACGGCAGGGCTCTACGCTAACGCAGATCCCGAACAGCCGTTTCAACTCTAATAGGGCCTGGGTGGGTTTGCCCTTCTCCACTTAGAGTCTGATTAGAGGCAGGGGCCGACGCGAGCCGTAGGTTGTGTATAACCTAGAGGCTGCCACAACCTTGTAGCCCGCGTCGCGCAGTTCGTCTAGAACGACCTGCGGATCGGTCTGTGTGTCTAGCCCCCGAAGAACGAGGGCTACAGGCTTGATGCGGTTGACAGTGTAGGTGTGGAACTGGAACGATTCTTGTTCCAGCCACTGGATCACTCCGAAGTGTTCGGATGCGCTGCGGCAGGTGACGCGTACAGTCTCACTCGCTTGGAGCTTGACAGAAGCGTTCTCTGCCAGCACAACGACCTTACGGAGTCGGCGACTAAAGCCGATGATGTCCTTGACGTTCGTGACGAAATTCGGCTAGATCCTTCCTTCGGAGGTGCGGCTAGGCACAACCTCAGCGGAGGCTTGGAATGGCGTCGAGTCCGTAGCCGAACTCAAGGAAGCTAGTGAGGGAGACTTTCTTCCTCTGCTTGCCACCGTGCCCTACTACCACCCAGTCGGTGGAAGCCGAGGTCTCCATGTCGGGGGAGTGAGACTCCTGTGGAGGAATAGGGCTGCTTAGCCGTCTAGCGGCCGTGCAGCCGGAAGGTCCGGCCCTTGGGTTCATTGGTGACCCTCATAAGGACCGATCACGATCTTGCGCGGGTTGAGCAGGGCTGCCCGCGCAAATCGTAGGGTTCCCGACTGGCCCAAGTCGCCGGCCAGGGGGCTCGTCGCTGCCGCACAGTGCATTTGGGGCACTAACAACTGGACTAATGCTGACTACTTCAGCTCTTTGCCCAGCGGGTGTCCGGGGGCCGAAATGTGACACCGTCACTGTGGCGACGGAATCCGCATCTCTATTTGTGAGCCCTACTCTCGGACTCCCCGGATTCCGCTGGGCAGCGCTACTTAATCGACTTACCTGCACTGTGCGGTAGGTCCAAGTCGTGCGTGGCGTTGCTGAATCTTCTTGGTCGCCGCAAGGTTGGTCGACTTCCATCGCCGCAGCTGGATGGTCTTGCTGTCGGCGATGTGGTGAATGTTGGTGCGGCGGCTTCTTCTTCTCCTTTACTGCAGCCGCAATAGTTGTTGATGGCCTCTTCATTGCAGGCGTGTAGAGGTCGAGGCGATCCTCTTCTGCGCGTGTTATAGTAGTATCAAGATGTTTCCTCTTCGAATGCTAGCAGTCGAATGTGCCGTCCTCAAGGCCCCTGACCGCTGCCTGCCGACTGAACTAAGCGCCGCTGACTGCCTATATCTATACCCCGCTGAAATACCATAATATTCCATACTACGCGTCAAGAACACTACTAGAAAACACCAGAACGTAATTAATTGCGGCCTTGCACACAGCACGCGCGGACTGGTGAGATCTGGATCAGTCTTGGACGCACGAGTGTCATGTAATTGTCCTCAGTAGCAGCAATACGTACGCACACACACATTACAGTATATATTTTTTAATTTTATTATTTTTTTAAGTTATCTGAGAGGTGTGATGAAAACTGATTATTCCAAATAGTAGAAACTTTACGTTTGTAATTTGTGTTTCACGAAGGTATAAGTCTGGGACAGGGGCGGATCCAAAAGTTAATGTCGGGAGGGGCAAACCGGTGGTCGGGGGTTCCCCCATAAACGTTTTGTAAACATAAGTCATAAAAGCACAATTTTTGTCTACTTATACATACTAAAATCATGTATAAGCGTAAACTTTATTAACTTTTATGACATACATTACTTTTCTTTATTATCTAATACAAGTGTTACACAAAGAGTGTAGTACAGTATATGTTTTCCCTTCATAATGTTACTCTTCAGTAAATTCGCACTCATTTTGTAGATCACGGTAATAGCTTAATTGGTTATTACTTTCAAACCTATTTTTATAAAAAAATAATAATGACATACTTAATGGCTGTAGAATGGGATGGAAGGAATCATCGTAAGTTCTATTTAATAAAAGAAAACATATCGTTTTATGTATAACAATATTATATTAAAATTTTACAGATACAAAATTTCTATTAAATGGACTTTGAACATATTTTAAAAAATTATAAAATCAAATATAGTGACCACCGCTTAATTAGATCACAGTTACTGGTACCGATTTATTCCTTGCCGTTTAATGCATATAATATTTTACCACTTGTTAGAATCAGCCACTTAATAGAATCAAAGTCATTAGTGGCTACTGTATATGTGTAGAAAATACATTTTTAAATATTTTAACATTATAAGATACCATGTATAAAATAAAGTTACAGTCCTATGCTTGTGTAAACAGGTAATTGGTAAGTTGGTTACCAAACTACTAAAAATTCACTACGTGTAAATACGGCCATTGTTTACCAAGTAAGATTGTCGGGGGGGGGGGATTGCTCCCATTGCCCCCTCTCTGGATCCGCCCATGCTCTGGGATGTAACTTATAGGCCCAATAATAATAACGTATTCATTCCAACCTTGGTCATATGCGAGCTATAAGGATTTAGTCCGCTGACCTTGTGTCATATTTCTACTTCATCTTTTTTGCCATTATTGTAGTGTTCTCTCTCTCTCTAGCTTCATTATTTAGTCCGCATCTGAACTCTATGTTTTTTCAATCACGATCAAGTCTAGAGGAATACACCCTGTTATAACTTGTAGTGAGTGCCTCGGTATAAACGACTCTAATTATCATTCTACGCCAAGGATTATCATTCTTCAAGGATAGGGAGAAATGACGATCGAAATGCGGAATGCGGGATAGACTGTAGGAACCCCGCTAATAACAAACAAATGTTTACATTAATCTACATTGTTACGACGGTCGCACGGATCGTCGTGTTGTACAGTGGAAACAGAGTAACTGACACCAGATGAAGTCAATGGTGACAAACTTTAGACACAAACAACAGTTAGAAATACAAAAAAAGACACTCTTATACAGTAGTTCAAGTTAAATCTGTCCAACACACAGTAATTAATGTCACCTTATACAGTTTTGCACTAATTAACGAAATAATGACTTTCAACTAAAACGCAACAATATTCTCGACCCGCACTTGTAAAATCGCCAGGTGTAACTGAACTAGGCTGCTTCGCAATCCAGTATTTATACATCCACCTCCCGCTGTGTTGTAATTGGGCCTCAAAGCCGGTATGGTAGTCAAATAATTCTAATTCTTCAGCGTCAAATATTCAGAACCCTGCTCCAAATCTGCGAGGCGTAAAATATTTTTGCTACTGGTCCACCAACATTCGGCATCAACCCGTTTAACATTCCAACCCGTTTTCCAGCTTTATTAGTGACAGTTGTTACATGTCTGTCAAACGTGCCCTGCTGATCCTATATTGTACCCAAATATTTGATTTCTTCTTTAGGTATAATCGCGTACCCATCTATTTCAACTACTACGTCATTAATCTTCCTCTTATCTCTCATAACTAAGGCATCTGTCTTATCTGGAGCAAATATTAATTTATGTCTTATTAGTCACAGTCTTACTCCTCGCATATTTTTATTCGCATATCTACTACGTGTCGCCTTATCATTAGGAGGAACTACTTGAACCGGAACATCAGCAAAACCAATCAGAGTGGCATCATCTTCCGGTAAATGTAGCGAAATACCCCATACCCTGTATTGCATAGGGTGGGTCCAAAAATCGACCCCTGTGGTACTTCAGTATTTACCGGCATTTTTTCATTCTTTCAAAATGTTATTCCTCCGTTTTGGAAATTACGAGATTACTAATTATGCATATCAGATATTAAGAGACGTTTTGGCGCAGTGTTATAATCATAGTGTGAGTCGCAGTTTTAATGGATTTTTAAAACTTATTGTGATAAACAGACACCAGACACTTCTATCCACATCCCTAACGTTTTCTACTAACTTTAAGGCATGTAGTATTGATCTTCCGTTTTCAAAACCAAATTGTGATCGCTAGATCTATGATCGTCAAAGAATGTGTTATAGAACTAACATCCCGACTCAATGGCTTTCCTTGCACGTGTTCCGTTGCAATATGTATATGCATTGTTATATAAATATGTGAATATACATATGTAAACATATAACACGGAGATAGAACCTCTAATAATAAAACATCTTTTATAAGCGATAGGCGAGGTGACCTACATCCGACCTCATTTTTTATACAGCGGTGATTACAAAGTACACGAAACCTCGTCTGGTGGCAGCTTCAATATTTGTTCAGTATCTGTCTCGTATGTTTACCACAGTAGATCCATTTACTTAATGGTGCGGGTGTGTATGTGCGTGTTTATGATTTAAAATGAAATCGATGAGGCGCTCTTGTCTCGAAGTTTCCGAAGTGAACATAGAAGGTTCTTAACAGCCTCATTATTTGCCTCTGTCCTCCGGCTTCCAAATCTCCGTCCTAGCACTTCAGCTTTTAGCCAGTTTCATCCACTTTAAACTTGAAACTTTAATCTCTTTAACTTCTCTGGGCTCTATTAATCCTTCTTCCTCCTGAAGGATAAAAGTCAATACATATATTTGTATTTGCTTTTCTGACATGTCCTAAAACGCCAACCTTTTTCTTTCAACGTAAATATACTTCGCTATTTATCGCTTGTCTTTTTCTTTCAACTACCTTGTTCCTAATACATTTCGTTCGTGAAACGACTTAGCTCTGTCTCATGAAGGTTAGGTAAGAAAACGTTCCAAGTCTTGGAACAAATAGAACTGCAAATAAAACTTTAAAAGAATTTAATATCTATAGGGAAAGAACGGTTAAGGTCTACAGAAACGTCAAACGAAGACTCGAAAGAGAAAACTGAGAGACATGGAAGAAAACTTCAAGGAGAACAATATCAGAAACTTCTATCAAACCTTTAAGTGAGAACTTGGGGGTTTTCTCGCCTTCACATTTACTAGAAGAACGATCTAGACAAACTGAATTTGGACATCAAACAGATCAGTGAACATCTAGAACTCCTCAATTGTGTTCCACCGCTGTGCAGAATCACCATCTGCTCAACACAAGTTAAACCACCCAACTCAGTCTACCGGATGAGAAGAAATCATAAAGAGACTCAAAAACAAGAAAGCATCTGGCAAAGACTCATTAAATACGTCGGGGACAAGACATTAGAGCAGTTCTAGGGATTCATTCAAAAGTCTGGTACATAGAAAAAATCCCAGATGAATGGAGAAAAGCGATCAATTTAATGTAGTGCCTACTGAGTTTATTATAAAGTTTAAATAATAATAATAATAATAATAATAATAGCAAGCCTCATCTTGCCTATGACTATGAAGTTCTTACCGTTTCTGATGCTCCTGTGAACGTCATCTTCTCATTGACATCGTTATTCCTTAATCCTTTCTTAGTCCTCAGTTCCCGGGACTTCTTCCGTGCCTTGTATACACGGCAATTTATTCTCAACCACAAATTATATACTTCCGGAAACCATTTTTTAATTCATATGGAATTTTTTTTAGTGGGGGTTCCTACAGTCTATGCCGCATCCCGCATTTCGAACGCCACTTCTCCCTATCCTTCCAGTCATCATCTTCAATACCTCGATCTCTCACGCTTTTCCTAAATCCTGTTCTCCATTGTGCTGTCAGTCTTCCTTTTCTTCTCCTGTTTTGTGGCGTGTAAGTTAATGCTTTCTTTGGTCATCGCTTCTCCTCCATCCTCGTTACGTGCCCATACCATAGCAACTGTCTGGATCCTATTCTTTAAGCTATTGTAAATAGGCGCCCTGTTTTCCTTCTTATATCTTCATTTCTAACATGTTGGATTCTAGAAATATTACACGCTCTTCTTAAGAAGTCCATTTCCACAATTTCTATCTTCTTTTCTTCTTTATCTGAAAGTTGCCAGCATTCACAGCCACAAGATAAAATGGGCTCTACAATAATTGTGTACATTGTCAGTTTAGTTTGAAGTTTCATTTTGTTCGACCAAAATAACAAGTTTAGCAAACGAATAGCATTTTTTCCCTGTTGTACCTTATTTTTGATGTCATTTTTTGTTGTTCCATCTTCTGAAATAATGCTTTCCAAATATTTGAATTCGTTACACTTTCCGATTCTATGGATTTGCAGATCTGGGTCTTCTTCTTGCATGTCTCCTATTTTCAGATATTCTGTTTTAGCAGTGTTTATGTCTAGACCCCTTTTCTTGTACTCCTCCGTCAATTTTCTAAACATATAGTCTGAGTCGTCCTCGTCACACGCTATAATTGCCTGATCGTCGGCAAACAGAAGAGTTGTTAAGCACTGCTCATCCATTTTAATTCCAATTCCTGATCTTTTCCTTCTTCAGTTACTGATGGCTTCTTGGATATATATTTTAAACAGGGTAGGTGACAAGCTGCACCCTTGTTTAAGCCCTTTTGTGGTAGGAAACAATTCTGACAGGCCATGTCCCACTCTCACCAAACGTTTTGCTCAGGCCAAACATTGTTAGTGTTTAAAAAAGTCTTTTTAAGGGTACTGTGTCGTAAGCTTTCTCTAAATCGACAAATATGAGGTGCGTAGACATACTGCGAGACTTTAGTTTTTCTAGTATTTGTTGTAATACAAATATGTTGTCAATACATGATCATCCTGCACGGAATCCAGATTGCTCTTCTATATCTTCTATATTCGTTCCAATTCTATGATTTAGTATTCTGCAGTACAACCTCCCCATTGCACTTGTCACACTTATGCCTCTATAATTTTGCCATGCCTTCTTATCGCCGTTTTGTAAATTGAGCTAATATATGCTATGTTCCAGTCTTCTGGGATATCGTCACCGTGTAACAAGCATTTATTAAATATGTTTGCTATAATTTCAAGCAATATATCTGATCCATATTATCTGGCCATATGGAATTTATAGTGGTTATAGTATAAAGCTTCTGGATATGATGCTATGTGTGCTAGTAGTGCCCCGAGACTTGAACGTAGCGTCATTATCGACCTATCTGTTGCATGTTCGCGGATATCACTATAATTTAGTTATGCATATTTTACTATTTTAAATTTTATTCGTTAACTGTACCATTAGAACCCAAGTTTTTGAATATTTTGCCCGCCCTCTGAAAGAAGAGTGAATTAAATAATGCACTGTCGCGGTCCAGCTGTTCTCCCACCCACCTTTTGTCACAAGAACCGGTCACGTATCTTCTTGCAGAACAACAACTAACACCCCTCTCTATTTGTTTCATTATAATAAATAATACGTGAGTGAGTGTGTGTGTGTTTGTTTGCATGAACGTGTTTATGTATACCACGTCGTTGCTTCTGACTAAACGGAAGGGAAATTTCTCCAAAATTAGATTAGGATATATTTAATCAATCCCGGGTTCAAACGCTTACATTAATCAAAGGTGTGTTGCGGAAGGAGTAAGGATACGTATATGTACAGTATCGAGCCTTAATGGAACCACAAGTCAGGATAACTCAATCATTTACCACAAACTGCACTCTCACCCCGTTAGCTTTATAAATTATTTCAACACGCTTTCAACAAAAATCTTCCCACTCCCAATTTCACTCGTTCTCTCTCTCCCTCATTCTCTCTATGTTTCTGAGTTTCCATTACTAACCCACTCTATAACCGTACGTTACATTTGTAATAGGCGTCATCTTTGAAAAGGTACAGCGTCGTTTCAGATGAACCAACTAAATTCGGATTTGATTTCACACGAAACTCTTAGTGAAACAAAACTGAAGAACATCAAATAGGTGTATCACGTTCTGTACATTATAAAAAATTTGAAGTATTCATTTGAATATTTCAGAAATTAAATTAGCCATATTTGCGGAAATGTTGTATTATAACGCAAATGCTGACGTTATAACATTACGATTTACGCATTTTCAGACTCTCTTAAAATAAAGAATTTTTTATTAAGAATGTGCTTAGAAAAATTTTCATTTCTGTTATGCGAAATGTGACTTATATTATTTATAAAACGAGTTGATATTGGATAATATTGTTATATGCATTATGGTTTTTAGTTGGTAAAACTAATTGTCACAAGGGCCGTAAAGTAATCAATAGGTTTAGTGAACACTTATATTCAAAACCCTCTTCATTTTTTACAATACTTCTTCAAAAACACAATTTTCCACTATTCACTCTTCACAATAAAAAACAAAATCACTAGATTTATGAATTTTACTTAATTGCAGTTAAAGGAAACGAGTGTAATAATAGTGTTACGACGTTCTCACTGGTCATCGTATGGTCCAATACAGACACCAATGAAGTCACTAATTACCAGCTTTAATTAATCAAAAATAACAGTTTGTAATCAACAGGTCATTCAACAAGATTATACTTGTACAATAATTTAAATTAAATTTCTTCACACGCAATAATAATGTCAACTAATAGAGTCCCGCACAATAATCACTATTCACTAATAACCACCTGGGATACAGTTTGAATACCTGGGCTACAGTGTGTCTTATCATTGAAGCAACGACGTTGTGAATAGGTTGCGTAAGTTCAACCTTATGTGTGGGACCATCAGGCGAACCCTTGAGTCAGTAAAAGAACACGCCCAAAATTCTACAAGGTCACGGCTCTTCCCTTACTTCTTTATGGGTCTGAGAATTGGACTTTAACTAAAGGCCAGGCCAGTAGCATCCAAGCGGATGAAATGAGATTTCTCAGGCACGTGGCAGGGTATACTCTCCATAATCATAGAATAAACACAGACATACGGCAGAAAATGTAATTCGAGTAGAGTCTCGGTAATTCGAGTTAATTGGGGCTGAGGCAACCTCGAATTTGGAAAAACTCGGATTATACGGATGAAGAAAAAAACAAAGAGTAATGTATAAACAAACGTTTATTGCTTACGGATAAGAAAACACAAACAATGTAGTACATACCTGAACTAGTTTAAACTCAAAAGATAAAAGGCACACAAATTTATTTTTTAAAGAAATTGTCCAGAGTCTTTTGTTTTAAAATAGAGCCTCGTTTTTTAGCAGCAATGTCACGCCATCTTCTAAGCAGCATCGTGTCGGTCGGTGTAGCTTCTGCTTGCTGTTCGACATAACGCAATTCAGTGTCTAGCGCTGCCAACCCCTCGGCGTGAGTCATCACGGGTACAGTCTCTGCAGTCACGTCTTCATCACTATTTTCTTCTGCCGCTTCATTCACCATTTCAACGATTGAATCATCGGTCACTTCAAACTGTTCATTACTATTCAACCATTCTGAAACATCATTTTCATTTGACTGTTCACAACCAGGAAGTTTTTTTATCAGTCGTGCTAAGACCAAGTCATGTTCGTCTGTGGTGTTACAACTGTTATTTTCTTCTTTTAAAATCTTGTTCCAAGACTTCTTTAGTGTTTCTGACTTTATGTCATCCCATGATTCCGCCACCCAGTAAACTACGTCTTTCATTGTAGTATTCTTTAGAAATTCCACTATGGTTCCCTCGCCTTCTGTAGTTTGTAGGAGTCTCTGCAGCAGACGACGACGATATTTCAAGCACTCAAAAACGCCATGGTCCCATCGGCTGTATTAAACTCGTCACGTTTGGGGGTAAGAACAATGCTCTAATTTCGCCACATTTCAGTTCTTCTTCGTCAGGGTGTGATCCAGCGTTGTCAAGGGTTAATATTGCTTTGGGAGGCAAGTTCTTTTCCTTTAGGTACTTTTTGGTCTCAGGAACAAAACTTTCAAAAAACCACTTCTTAAAAATATTTTTATCCATCCAAGCAGATTTCTGGTTAATGTATGTAACAGGAAGCGCAGACGGAGTGATGTTTTTTAAAGCTCTAGGCTTTGCAGACTTGCCTATTAACATTAGCTTCAGTTTATGTTATCCACTTGCATTCGATGCAGCAAGAACTGTCACCCTTTCTTTAGATTTTTTGTGGCCTGGCGCAGCATTTTCTTCCCTTGAAGCTAAAGTTTTAGTAGGCAGCATTTTAAAATTTAGTCCTGTCTCATCACAGTTGTACAACTGATCGAGAGTAAGTTTTTCTTCTTCTATAATTTTTTTAAATCTCTCACAGAACTGTGTGACAGCCTCAGAATCCGCAGATAGCTTTTCACCACACATTTCAAGCTGCCTTACGCCGTATCGTTTTTTCCATCTATCCAACCATCCTGAACTTGCTGTAAAATCATCCTCGCCTTCCTTAAACTGGTTCCTGAAAAACATTGCTTTTTCTTGCAACATTGGGCCTGAAATAGGACTTCCTTTTTGCCTCTGTTGACTAAACCAAGTGAACAAAGCTGCACTCGTTTTTTCATAATCAGATTTCTTCATCGATTTGCGTTCACAGGTTAAAATCCCCATACACTTTTTAGAAGAATAGTTTTCAATCTTGTCTCTCTTCCTACGCCAGTCACCAACAGTCACTTCGCCGACTCCATAATCAGCAGCAAGTTTTTTTAGTGTTTCACCTCTGTCTAATCTTTTTAAGGCTTCCAATTTAACACTTAGCGGCACAAACTTCTTCTTAGGCCTACTCTTGTAACTCATTATATACAGTATAAATAACAATTTACTGTAGTGAAAAACTAAACGTTGAATATACTGTACAGTAAAATAACTAAAACAACAAGCAAACACTAGTAACGAAGCTTAGTAGTAACGCACAGGTACAACACTTGTATCAGCTGAGGCGGTCAGTCCGCTTCTGATTTATTTACGTATTTATTTTTAGCGTTTCATGCTGTAGACACTTGGTCTGGCATGAGTCACGATATGGCGGGAATGTTGTTTACATTTACTGACTGTATTTATTATTTTTTTTCCAGCTCGAATTACACGGAACCTCGAAATACCGGGGCTCGAATTACCGAGACTCTACTGTATTATGAGTACACACGAGACAGGATCGCCCAGTATCGGCTGAATTGGTGGGAACATCTGTGCCGAATGGATGACTGCCGCATCCTCAGGCAACTATGGAACTATAAGGCGAGGGGCGGAGTGGTGTGGGACGCCCGAGGAAGCGCTGGAGTGACCAGCTGTAATCGTTACCTATTTGAAACCGGAACCAACCATCGTTGGTTTAATCCTTGAAGATAATGATGATGATGATGACTAATAACCATTTGAGACGCACTGAGTAAATCGCCCGACGTAAAACTGATTGACAAAGCCAGCTGCTGTTGTTTAAATAGGTAGCACAAGTGCTCCAGATTATTCCATAATATGCGTCAACAGGCACTCGAAAACTCTAGAGTGTACTTTAGTGCGGCCTTGAAGAAACACGTACTTGGTGGGCTAGGCGAGAAACGTGTAAAACAACACTCTCCATTGTTCGAGGACGTTCTGTATTGCGTAACAATATTTTTACGAATGACAGTACACAGCTACTGATTATAAACTGGGTCTCGAGTTTTTTCTACAGAGGCCGCAGTCAAGATCACTAATTATACATTAAATAATGCCTAACTATTAGAATTCTCTCAATAACTTTACGACTTTCTGGAAGTTGCAACTTTCAGCTCATAATGTAATAACCATTATGTAACCAATAGCATAGCGAGTAGAAGAGAAAGTGAGATCACTTAGCTAGTTACTATGGCTCGCCGCAGCGTGGCGCTAGCATCGCCCGTTGTTGTATTAAGTTTTAATACAAACACAATTCTGTATTAAATAATACTTATTTGAAACTGTCGTGAAACGTTTTTACATGTTGTAACAATTAAAATTATATTTACGATACACTGCAATGCGTAAAAATACGAAAGGATATAAGATTTAAACAATGTACTCACCCTAGGATATCAGCAGTTCGAAACCTTCGAAAATTTCCGAAAAGATTTAGCCGATTTTGTACTGGTTATTTCTCTACGTATTTCCTTCGTACGGAAAAAGAATCGGCACTGGATATATTTGAAAATTAACTTGCCTACAATGTCTAGTGTGCGTTCACGGCAACATCCTACGCTGTCCGTTGCGGGCACATTAATTTCTTTGAATTCATCCAAACATTCATAAAAAATACGCCCCCACATAGTGTTTGGTGAACTAAGTTTTATTGTAGGAGTTGTTTCTGCTTCCAACAACATATAATAAACACCATTTGAAGAGTGCGTTAAATGAGACGTTTCTTCGATAGTTCCGTAATCTTTTATTTTTGTCCACACAGCAGCAGGTAGAATAGTGGGACAGTGTAACAGCACAGTCACCACAGTCAGTAATTCTAGATGGTTTTTACTTCCATATTCCTTAAGGAATGGAAGTATGGTGATGGCAAAAAAATCTTGTTCGAGATTATTGCAGATTCTGATTGTACTACACTCAAAACATGAAAAAAAGTCGTTTTCCGAAAAGTGTCTGTGTGTGTCTCTGTGTGTCTGTGTGTCTGTCTGTGTGTAGATTTTTTTCTATGGTAAACGATAACAGCCGCAAATTCAAACAGAATCAAATAATGTTTTGCATACAACCCTGATTTGCAGAGTACTCACGACCTGTTGTTTTTGATGAAGATCGGTTGAGGGAAAGGGGTAGTTTACCTGCAACGGTTTTTTTTATCAAGGGAAATTTTTTTTTTGGCAAACGATAACAGCCGCAAATTCAAACAGAATTAAATAATGTTTCGCATACAGCCCTGAATTGTAGAGTTCTCAAGACCTATTGTTTTTGGTGAAGATCGGTTAAGGGAAAGGGGTAGTTTACCTGTAACGTTTTATGTTTTAACAAGGGTATTTCTTATGGCAAACGATAACAGCCGCAAATTCAAACAGAATCAAAAGATTATTTGCATACAGCGCTAAATTGTAGAGTTCTCAAGACCTATTGTTTTTGGTGAAGATCGGTTAAGGGAAAGGGGTAGTTTACCTGTAACGTTTTATGTTTTAACAAGGGTATTTCCTATGGCAAACGATAACAGCCGCAAATTCAAACAGAATCAAAAGATTATTTGCATACAGCGCTAAATTGTAGAGTTCTCAAGACCTATTGTTTTTGGTGAAGATCGGTTGATGGAAAGGGGTAGTTTACCTGCAACGTTTTTTTAACAAGGGTATTTTCTATTGCAAACGATAACAGCCGCAAATTCAAACAGAATCAAATAATGTTTTGCATACAGCCGTGATTTGTAGAGTACCCAAGACCTATTGTTTTTGGTGAAGATCGGTTGAGGGAAAGGGGTAGTTTACCTGCAACGTTTTTTATCAAGCGTATTTTCTATGGGAAACGATAACTGCCGCAAATTCAAACAGAATCAAATAATTTTACTTCCATGTTCCTTAAGGAAATGGAAGTATGGTGATGGCAAAAAAAATCGTGTTCGAGATTATTGCAGATTCTGATTGTACTACACTCAAAACATGAAAAAAAGTCATTTTTCGAAAAGTGTGTTTGTGTGTGTGTGTGTGTGTGTGTGTGTGTGTGTGTGTGTGTCTGTGTGTCTATAGATTTTTTTTCTATGGCAAACGATAACAGCCGCAAATTCAAACAGAATCAAATAATTTTTTGTATACAGCTCTGATTTGTAGAGTACTCGCGATCTATTGTTTTTGGTGAAGATCGGTTAAGGGAAAGGGGTAGTTTACCTGCAACGGTTTTTTTTATCAAGGGTAATTTTGTTTGTTTGGCAAACGATAACAGCCGCAAATTCAAACAGAATCAAATAATATTTCGCATACAGCCCTGAATTGTAGAGTTCTCAAGATGTGTTGATTTTGGTAAAGATCGGTTATGGGGAAGGGGTAGTTTACCTGCAACGCTTTATGTTTTAACAAGGGTATTTTTTATGGCAAACGATAACAGTCGCAAATTCAAACATAATCAAATAATGTTTTGCATACTGCCCTGAATTGTTGAGTTCTCAAGACCTTTTGTTTTTGGTGAAGATCGGTTAAGGGGAAGGGGTAGTTTACCTGCAACGTTTTATGTTTTAAGAGGGTATTTTCTATGGCAAACGATAAGAGCAGCAAATTCAAACGGAATCTAATAAGTTTTTGCATACAGCCCTGATTTCTTGAGTACTAAAGATCTGTTGTTTTTGGTGAAGATCGTTTAAGGGAAAGGGGTAGTTTACCAGCCATGTTTTTTGTTTTATCAAGGGTATTTTGTATGGCAAACGATAACACCCGCAAATTCAAACAAAATCATATAATATTTTGCATACAGCTCTGAATTGTAGAGTTCTCAAGACCTATCGTTTTTGGTGAAGATCGGTTAAGGTAAAGGGGTAGTTTACCGGCAACGGTTTTTTATCAAGGGTAAATTTTTCTATGGTAAATGATAACAGCCTCAAATTCAAACAGAATCAAATGATGTTTTGCATACAGCACTGTATTGTAGAGTTCTCAATACCTATTGGTGTTGGTGAAGATCGGTTAAGGGAAAGGGGTAGTTTACCTGCAAAGTTTTATGTTTTAAAAGGGTATTGTCTATGGCAAACGATAAGAGCCGCAATTTCAAACAGGATCAAATACGTTTTTGCATACTTCCCTGTTTTGTTGAGTACTAAAGACCTATTGTTTTTGGTGAAGATCGGTTAAGGGAAAGGGGTAGTTTACCAGACACATTTTTTGTCTTATTAAGGGTATTTTGTATGGCAAACGATAACTGCCATACAATAAAACAGAATCAATTACTCTTCTGCATACCTTTGTGAATTATACAGAACTCAAGGTCTGTTGGCTTTGTTGAAGATCGGTTAAAGGAAAGGGGTAGTTTACCTGCAACGTTTTATGTTTTAACAAGGGTATGTTTTCTATGACGAACGATAACTGCCGTAAATTCAAAGAGAATCAACTAATGTTTTGTATACAGCCCTGAATTGTAGAGTTCTCAAGACCTATTGTTGTTGGTGAAGATTGGTTAATGGAATAGGGTAGTTTACCAGCAACGTTTTATGTTTTATCAAGGGTGTTTTCTATGGCAAACGATAACAGCCGCAAATTCAAACAGAATCAAATAATTGTTTGCATACAGGCCTGAGTTGTAGATTTCTCAAGACCTATGGTTTTGGTGAAGATCGGTTAAGGGAAAGGGGTAGTTTACCTGCAACGGTTTTTTATCAAGGGTAATTTTTTCTATAGTAAACGATAACAGCCGCAAATTCCAACAGAATCAAATGATGTTTTGCATACAGCCATGTATTGTAGAGTTCTCAATACCTATTGGTGTTGGTGAAGATCGGTTAAGGGAAAGGGGTAGTTTACCAGCAACATTTTATGTTTTAACCAGGGTAATTTTTTATATGACGAACGATAACTGCCGTAAATTCAAACAGAATCAACTACGTTTTTGACCTTTTTGAACTAAAGAAAGCTCAAGGTTTGTTGATTTTGTTGAAGATCGGTTAAGGGAAAGGGGTAGTTTATCAGCAACGTTTTATTTTTTAAAAAAGGTAATTTTTTTTTATGACGAACGATAATTGCCGAAAATTCAAAGAGAATCTAATAATTTTTGACACATTTTCCTGAGTTGTAGAGTGCTCAAGGACTGTTGATTTTGGTGAAGATCGGTTAAGGGAAAGGGGTAGTTTACCTGCAACATTTTATGTTGAACCAAGAGAAATGTTTACATGATGAACGATAACTGCCGCACATTCAAACAGAATCAAACATTTTTTTGCATGCATCCCTGAATTGTAGAGGACTGAAGGCCTGTTGATTTTGGTGAATATCGGTTAAGATAAAGGGGTATTTTACCTGCAACGTTTTATGTTTTAACAAGAGTAAAATACATAATTTTGATAAACAAAGTATCCTGATAAGAAGCTCATAATAATCCACTGCAGAAACGTAGATGAAATATCTATAAATGAAGAGGCTAGTTGAACAGGGTGGGGGTAATTTTCAATTAATAAAAATTGTAGTTGAAGAGGGAAGGGCGATAATTTTATATGTGTACTACGTTATCGGCAACAAAGAAGTAGTTTTTGTTAAAATTCCTTCCCGGGCTGTTTAGCCGTAGTCCAATGTTTTCTGCAAAACCAGACGCTTCGGCAGTGCAATCGACTTCCATCATCAGTGAAAATCTAGTGCGAAAAAGTGAGGTGGTATACGTTAATGACCAAAGTACTGTGGTTAAGGCTGAAGCAATAGAAAGAAGTAGTTTCTATGGAAATATTTCATTTTGAATATGCTTTTAAATATAAATCTTAGAACATGGAAGTCATGTATGGTTCTCCATACCGATATTTTTGCATACGTCACTGAATTGTAGAGGACTCAAGGCTTTTTGATTTTGGTGAAGATCGGTTAAGGGGAAGGGGTAGTTTACCTGCAACCTTTTAAGTTTTAACAAGAGTAAAGTACTTGAAAATTCATTTAAACTTTTTCAAACAATGGTAATTGTTAAAAATAAAATAATTTTGTTGCCAGGCAATAAAATTTTAATTTTTTCATTTTAATGTAAATCTGTACATAGTATAAAGTAAAGTCGGTCCGTTTTCTCTCTGTGTTTGAAATCGCTAATCTCAGGAAGTACTGAACGGATTTTATTCAAGTTTTCGCCAATAGATAGTGTCTATCGAGGAACATTTATGTGTATAATTAATACATATATGTTTTACATTAGCTTAGCTATCACGGTTTATGTCAAGTAAGTGGTATAGTTTACATCTTATATATAAAAATGAATGTTTCTTTGTTTGTCCCGTATGCGTTCCTATACCATTCATCCGATTGCGATGAAACTTCGGTGAGTTGTTGTGCGCACGTCCGCGAAGGTTTCTTCCACATCTCCTCCTAAACCACTGTACCGATTTCAACCAAACTTGGCACAAATATTTCACGCAACGGGAGAACCAACAAAAACCCATAGGTGTTTTTTCGATGGGGTCCTTTTGGGGGTTCTTTGGGGTCTTCCACATCGCCTCCTAAACCACTGGACCGATTTCAACCAAACTTGGCACAAATATTTTACGCAAAGGGAGAACCAACATAGGACAAGTGTTTTTTTCGATAGGATCCTCTGGGGGGTCCTTTGCGGTCTTAAAAAACTATTAGATCTGGTTACTATGGCAACCCAATAGAATAGATTCTGTTCTAAATATATTATCGCATTAAATTGAAGACCACGCGAACGAAGTTGTGGGCAACAGCTATTTATTTTTAAGAAGCCTACTTTAATTAAACTTTATTAATTAAACTAACATTTTCATTACGTACAACGTGAAACTCCGTAGCGAAGCACGGGTATTCTGCTAGTCATGTATAAGAGAAAATATATCGTGCGTGGCAGGCAAGCATATCTCAGTTATGTACTGTTTACGTTTCCATTTTATTATTATCACTACCGCAATAAAAAGGCAGGGAAGACACACACACACACACACACACACACAATTCGCGTTATTTCTGGCCTCATTCATGTTTATTTTCTTACATTTGCACGGTTTTTAAATGGAAAGTGCCGAACCCATACCAACATAACGCATGCAAGCCGAAAAAGTGTCCAGCGTGGATAGCGATTTGCTTCCTGTGGATCGCTGGGCAGTGTAACTGCACGTGTTTACAGAGGAACGATTCATAGACAGACTTTTCGTCTTTAGGGAATGAACCCTCTGCAAGATGCTGAGGGTCCATGAGTGACTTCGGAGCGCTCCTTCTTTTCCGCGTGTTTGTTTCTGTAGATTCGCAGATTTATTCTAAGCAACGCTCAATAGGAAATGTTGAAAATTTTTGTCCACGGTGAACCCTCATACACACTAAACCTGCTCTGATGTTTTAATTACGGACATCATAATATTAAAACTTTGGAAACTTGAGCACTACTTAATGGAGATCAATCATTAACTTATACAAGCCATTAATTTTATGCATATTTTTTATATATATGTGTACAACGTTATCGGCAACAAAGAAGTAGTTTTTGTTAAAATTCCTTCCCGGGATATTTGGCCGTAGTCCAATGTTTTCTACAAAACCAGACGTTTCGGCAATGCCATTGACTTCCATCATCAGTGAAAATCGAGTGCGATAACGTGAGGTGGTATATGTTAGTGACCACAGTACTGTGGTTAAGGCTGAAGCAGTAAGTAGAAAGAAGTAGTTTCTATGGTAATATTTCATTTCGACAATGATTTTAAAAATAAATCTTAGAATATGGAAGTCATGTATGGTTCTCCATACCGATATTTCTCACTATATACCCTGCCAAATGATACACGAGACATTCTTTCGGAGCACCAGTTTTAAGCTCAGGTAGTTCCTCTACCCAATCGTAGTATTCCGAGTCATTTAAAACTACCTTTTCCTTGATGAGCAACTCCATTGATTTCTTCAAGGATTTGTTTTAATTTTCTACCTCTTTACACATTTCACGGATTTGATTTACAAAAGAAGTGAGTGGAGATTCACTTTTCGGTTCACAGTTTGCTCCTTTCGCCAACGTAAGTTTAAGTGGAACATATGCAGACTGCAACATATGAAGATGCAGAAAGTCAACTGTAGATGGATGGTCATCGCATGACAAAGAGCGGAGAATCCTGAAATGGCGTTCTAGAGGATCCTGATTGAATTTCGCAGTAAGTACATATTTAAATTTCTTGCTTCCCAAATACTCGGATGCCTCCAGAGTACTTTTTACAGTAATCCTGAGTGATTCTAGAGTTCTCTCTGAGGCGAAAGTGTTGCTTTCTGAATTAAGAATTTGTAGAAATTTCAATAATATATGATGAGACGCTGATGCATTGTAAAGTCTCTTTGTAGGAATTGATGAATTTAATGCATCGACAAGGTCATTCATGTCTCTGCTGAAGCTTTCTGTTTTCTCACTACCTACAAACACTTCACAGTTCGTGTCACGATAAAATTTAATTGCGTTGGCTAGTCCGGGGGTGATCTGAACTAACTGTTTCTGTCACAGAACAGTTTGTCGAATTGCTTTTTTCTTGGCCTGTTTGTACTTGCTGTATTTTCCTTCTCGCGGGTGACTTTCAGAGTTTTAGAGGCTTTGTCAAATATGTAGGCCAATTTGGAAAGATATGAGGTATCGCGCCGAGCTTTACGTCCATCTCAGTCTTGGAATTTTGACCTTTTTATTATTTACAACAAATGAATCTACTTTCAAAAACAAAACATCAGAAAAATAAACTTGTAGATATAAGATTTATGTGTAAGACATTTGTCCTTCCTGGGAATTGCCCTCACCCACTTTGCAAACTGATCTTCGTCTCTGGGAGATCTAATGAAATGATTTCCTTTTTTAGGAATTTTTACCGTATCCATTCCGTAAAAATCCAGGTACAAAACAGGACGGCATTTCTATTATATATTTTAACACACAATTTCTAGGTTATATAACTGTACTACTACATACATTTTTCATACGCACTGTTAACTGAAACTAAAAACTACCCGTATATGAAAAATAACACACACAAATCTCTACTATAAGCATTCATACATTCTGAGCTTTTTTACTGTATTATTACACGTTTATTACTCAGGATGTTTGTAAATCACTCAAACCTATAATTAATTGCAAGTGAACACGATATAAGTAATAAGACGCACAAACACACTTTTTACAACACATAAAACACAGCTCTTTTTTGCACGTGGCTAATGGGCTTACCGTCTCAACTACAACAACCTGCGATCACAGCGCCGAAGTTTAGCGTGATCACCGCTAGCCCTATTCACGACTACAGCGCGCGTCCAGAGTGATCTCACTTTCTCTTCTACTCGCTATGCCAATATAGAAAACGTTTCTGTTTTATTGTTTTCTTTCTTCTTCACAATGACAATGTTTTCGTATCTTTTCAGACCTGAAAACGCTCCATTAACATTATATCTCTGGCTAAGGAATTCTTTATTTATTTTAATTAATTCTGACGTTCAACATAACTTATTTAGATCTTAGGCACTCAGATCGGTATTGAGGCGCAAAGTGTAAAATCTGGCTGTTCTGACGTACAACGAACAGCTGTCAGCTGTCAAACTGTGTGACTTCTGGTTTTATATCGTCATTCAATATTTAAACATACAATCCACCTGCGTATTAAGTATAAAAGGAGGAACTCATTATTAATCTTATTAAAAGAAAAGTAACGTCACGTTTTAAATCAGGAATTTTTTCTATTAAAAATGAACGGAATCTATCAAGTTGTTTCTTGTGTGCAGTGTTAACATTTAATTACTAAAGAAATTTAATATGAAATATTTATTTTTAGCGCTATTGTGCAACTTGATTTGAACCTGAACTTAACACTAGTTTTTCTGATAACACGTTTACTTCTTTTTCTCATTTTTTTCTACTATTTTTCTGATAATTTAAACATTATCTAATTTTGAAAGTCACCTGAAATAATTTTTTTTTCATTCTAATCAGTGGATCCTACAGGTAAGGTAGCGTACTAGTGTCTGATGTAATTGCAGATGTTTTATTAAACTATATACAAAATAAAATATGAATGATACTAAAGATTGTTTGTTGTGAGATTTCTGGACTGTCTCACACAGTTTTTAAGTTTCTACTTGAATGCAGAAATTTTAATTGAACATTTTGGCGGAGAAAAATTGTTCAGTTGCAGTTGGCCTGTTCACAATGCTCAGAATAGGTTAAGGAAAAAATATATTACTACGAAATTTTACAAAATATAAATTACTTTTATTAAAAAATATAAGAATATTAGGAGAAGGAGAAGAAGAAGAGAGAAGAAGGAGAAGAAGAAGAAGAAGAGGAGGTGGAGGAGGAGGAGGGGGAGGAGGAGGAGGAGGAGGAGGAAGAGGAAGAGGAAGAGGAAGAGGAAGAGGAAGAGGAAGAAGAAGAAGAGGAGGAGGAGGAGGAGGACGAGGAGGACGAGGAAGAAGAAGAGGAAGAGGAAGAGGAAGAGGAAGAAGAGGAAGAAGAAGAAGAAGAAGAAGAAGAAGAAGAAGAAGAAGAAGAAGAAGAAGAAGAAGAAGAAGAAGAAGAAGAAGAAGAAGAAGAAGAAGAAGAAGAAGAAGAAGAAGAAGAAATCAACACGCTGTCTGTTTTTAATAATTACAGAAAATGTAGTTGAGTGAGCGAAGTGAGTTCTCGGTTTTAACTCGATTGTTTGGGATTTGCCTGTTGTCTTATCAGTTTATTTGGGGTGTATCTTACGATAAGTTTCGAATCCATCAACCGATTTTTATAAAACGTAGCATGCTTGACCATGCTGTTCCCCGACATCTCGTTATTGGTTGATTCCTTAACACTTTCGCTCCCAGACACCGGTAACAGGAAAACCTCTCGCTACCAGACCTGTGAAGAGTAAATTTCCCGCCGGCCCAGATATGTTTTCTTGTATATGTTATAACAGCTGATTCTGTTGACAGTACAGTATTGCTAACTTAACCCAAGGGCATATTTCTTTCGCTCTGGCCCAGAAGAATGTAAAACTCTATCTAAAGCACTGATCCGTGTCAACATGTTGACAAAACCTTCAAAACACAGACATGCAATGTGTCCAACTTTGGTATACGTGGACTATACGGAAAATTTAATATGTTCAGATATGGTACACACGGGCTCTAGTAAAAGTTTTGTGTGTCCAAAAGTGGTACACATAGTAGCAAGAGTGTTAAAAATATTTAAATTAGGGCACACTACAAGAGTCTAGTAAGCTCCTTATTTACTTAATTATTGTTTGTTTGAGAAGTAATTTAAACGGTACAGTTTTAACAAAATGGAAAAAGTTAAGGCCTAAATTCTAGCGCGACATTGGGTTCTGGTTCCATTGAGTTGTCTAATCAAACGGGCCTTTTCAGAAGAAAGAGGTGCGAACTTCTCTATCAACAAGGAAGGTTAAGTCTGTCAGCAGGTAGGTTGTAGTTACACAGTTGGTCTCAGTTTTGAATGGACACCGTACAGACCTTACATGAAGGTTTAGTCTGTGGTAATCACCACAGAATTCATCGACCCCTATCCAAATTATAGATAACAACAATCACTAACAAGGCTTTTATGCATTTTCGGCGATCGTCAGTGGCAACGTGTAGTGGAAGAAAGCACAGACGCGATGACGCCTATTCGAAGTAGCTTTATTTTACTGTAAATGATGGCAGAATGTACACGTGCATAAAAAAGATTTTTTTAGAGGGAGGAATGGACACGCGGGTATAAATCAGATATTACGTTTAGATTAAGCTTATGGTCTGGAATTTTATTTTATCGAGATCCGATTTCCAGTTAGAGGCGTTTTATAGACCTTTATTCCCAAATTAGACGGCGGCGACTCTGTATTTCTTACAACTCCCGTTCCATAACGTCCAGCTAAGCACCACTGTATACCTGAGCCATACATGAAAACTTCCTTCTTGCAAAAAAGGCTTGTATTCATTTTTAGACTCCACTGACATTCTTTTAAAACTTAAGTATTTTTAACTAAGCATTTTTAACTTCCATTTTTCTGTTGTCCCAAATTTGAATTACATTTTCTTACTTTAAGAGGTATAGTTAGTCACTGTCACCATCACTGAAGGTTTGATTTCAAAAAGTTCAACCGAGCGAGCTTCATTCCAGTACAAATATACACCCTAAATTCACTATAATTCTCCAAAAATCCCATCACAATATTAACAAGTCTGATTTCAGATAGAAACACCGGATAAGAACGAATCTTATAAACTTTACCAAAGACTTCCTTAAGATGTATTATTTTGTAGAATTCAAATAAATACAAAATATATGTATGTAAATGTAAAAGATATAAATATATATTCCCTTAAAACGTTAAAAGTTGACTTGAAGCGCAACCTGCAAGAGGGCTATGAAACGTTATGCTTACTTATACGAGATTTGAAGGAAATCAGGACCCAACTTTCGGTCATATCACCGTAGTAGTAGTAGTAGTAGTAGTAGTAGTAGTAGTAGTAGTAGTAGTAGTAATAGTAATAGTAGCAGCTGTAGTAGTAGTAGTAGTAGTAGTAGTAGTAGTAGTAGTAGTAGTAGTAGTAATAGTAATAGTAGCAGCTGTAGTAGTAGTAGTAGTAGTAGTAGTAGTAGTAGTAGTAGTAGTAGTAGCAGTAGTTATAGCAGCAGCAGCAGCAGCAGCAGCAGCAGCAGCAACAGCAGCAGTAGGTACGACTTACACACCATTGTTTCCGTCTCATTTCTCAGAAAGCCTTCAACCTGGACATTCCCTTTGGTCTGACGGCCTAGGTTATGTGTGTCGATATTCTTTTCATGCGTCTGTAGTTTCCTCAAGACGTTCAGGTGTGTATAATTAATTAATTTTATTTCATTTTTATTTAATTATGGATTATGTGTGTTACAATTGTGTAAGCGTGTGTGTGGCCTGGTTTATTCGTTATTGCAGAACCTTATGCTTTGTAAACTTTTAATGTACTAGTTACTTCCTGTCTAAGGACAAAGTTATTTCTTGTTAACCCTTATTTAGTTAAAACTTATTGAAATTAATTATTATTTTTTAATGAAATTAAATTATTTGAATTTAATTGAATTTAATACAATAAAAAACTGTACATTGTAACTTAGTTAATGTGAATAATGTGTTAATAAGATTATTGTCAAAGTGAGTGCGGTGGTTGTGTTCCGAGGCGAGAGAGTGTAATGTCTGGGTGTATTAACTGGCGGCTAATCCCCAAATAAAATGTTATAGGGTCCCTGCCTCAGCCAGGAAAAAGGGGGGAAGATCGGTGGTCATGCGAACACCTGTGACCACCAGCAGAGCGGTTCTACATTAAGGCGCTCCCCGAAGCCGTTAGTCCAAGAAATGCGGAAGAACCAGAATACACCGAAAGATCCAGAAAGACCAGGAACGAATTCCAGTAAGCATTCACCATAGTCCAGGGACAATTTTCGGAACCTCTGCCCGTCCACAGTTCATCCTGTTTCAACTTGAGTTCGTTGCTACATACTTACAGGTGGGAGCGTTTCATTTATGCCTCTTCTAACTACATCAACTCCATAGACTGGCTACCCTTGTTTTCTACATTAAATATCTATCAACTCAATCCGTGTAACAAACTTATTAAGAACTGAAAATACCTCAAAGTCTTAAGAACACAAGTTTGTAAAAGCTGTAAATGGTTCCATTGTAACTTATCCAACATACACCATGAGGGGGTGGTTAAACTGTTCTACCTTGCTTAAGCTATGTGGAGTCAGCTTATTACCATTATTTTTATTATAATCATTCTTTAAAGGTTATTAGTGTTTTCTTTAATTAAGTGGTTGGGTTAACTTTGGTATAGTCCGTCATTTCTGCTGGATTAATGTTCACCTTGTTCTCCCTCATGGGGTATGCTAGTCTGGAATATGTATATCTTTATGTCTATTTTATAAATACTATAAATTAATAACTATCAATACTTGTCAACACTTAAGTTGTATCAGCAACGTAAATCTAATAAACCTTGTTATTATGTTGAAAAAGTGTTGATTGCAAATCCTGTCACTGTTAAGCTCCAGCACACTTTTCGCTTCCTCTAGGTCCATTAACCTAGTCTTAAATATTACGTACGGTCCTGTGACCGCTACACGGTCTACTGATCGTCGTATGGTTCAGTGGAAAACAAAATACAAGACACCAATTACGTCACTATTCACCAGCTTTATTTATCACAATTAAAGCAGTTTGTAATTAACAACATAGTCTCTTGCAACAAATCAAATAAAAATTGTTCACGCGCAATAAAATGTCAACTAATATAAAACGCAATTGTATTTCTATTATACCGCCCGATTATAAAACACAACACTTCACTAATAACCACTTGAAAGCACAGAGTAATATCGCCCGATAAACTGAAAACTAAGCAGCAGGTAAGGGCTATTTATAGTCTACAGTGTTCCATAACATGCGTCCTTAACAAACCATCGAAAATTCTAGAGGACACTTCACCGCGGCCTTCGCTGAAACACGCGCCGTTGGGCTAATTGAGATGCTTCCAGAACGACACCATCGAACGCACGAGACATGCCGCATTACGTAATACTGCCTCACATGTCAAGTTTTATTACGTACGCGCTACAGCTGCGGGATCGTTCTCCAATGTACCATTACGTTCCGTAATGGCGTAACACTTTTCTTGATTACGTAACAAAATCTATCTTTTCTTCATTTATATTCACTCTTGGCTGCAGCCTGTATCCCTATTAGCCTATTCTTACTGGATCGCCTTGAATGTTTATCAGTAGATTAGAAACACATAAGCATGGAGAATTTGGAGTAAATTCGACATATTAAAGTGAGTAATGGATTACATTATTTCACCCGCACAACAACAGAGCGACTAAAATTAACGCGTGTAATAAAAAGCACTAAAGTAAATGTGCTTTAAGATTCCAAGTTACAATTAGCTACTGCGGCTACTGTACATAGTAGTATTGTAATAAACATGTAACGCAAACTCACATCCACACGTGGCGTGACACAGGCACTTCTCTATCCTACTCAGCCACACGCAAATAATCAATGATCCTGGCCTACTAAAAATCGTGTTTACCTACATTATTTTTTACACACCGGGAAATGAAAAGAAGATATATACGTAAATATTTAGGGTCCGTACTGTGAAGCAGTGGAAGAAGAAATCAAGAATCAGATTAGGCCAAACAGATATTTCATTAAAAAGATCTATTAAATTATATGGGTAGGCAAAATACTAGAACGTTGAAAGGAAATCATGGTATGAAGTATAATGACTACTAAATTGTGTAAATTAATACAACTTCAGATGGACTTCGTGGCTAAACGATTCAAAAAGATCACATTCAAGCCAATCGAGCATAGGCGACATCTCCCAATGTACCCATGTTTAATTACATTAATGGCGTGAAAATTAGGAGACGAAAAAGGGTCGAGCAATACATACTGAAAGAGCAAATTGAAACGTCTGCTATATACTAAAATGTACGTAGGATATGTATTCTGTATCCTGCAGGTCTATATGTATTCTGTATTCTGTACATTAATGGAATCGGATAGCAAGGTGGGACATAAGAAGGAAAGTAAGAGGAACGAATTGGAGTCAAACAGTATGAAGAAGAGGAAGAAGTAAAAGAAGAATAATAATGCGGAACTGTGGAAACGCGAAATCTTCATTACACAGATTGGGAAGGGAGAGAGATGAAAACACTCATTGAGGGGAGTAAGCCAAAGACAGCACAAACTTGTGAAATACAACCCTTATTAACGTAGAAGGAATTGTTGTTGCCTAAGATGATGACTCATCAGATAATATCAGATGTGATGCACAATAACCTGTAGGTAGACAAAAACTTTCAGCGTTATGGGATAGACGAAGTGTCTTATACAAAGATCGGCGATTTTGCTGCAAACTATATAAATGTAGACGGCGTCCAGGACTCAAGACGGGTTTATTTATGTCAATAGTTTACTGGCTTGTGATTGGAACGAATTGATATTACGTCTTCATTTGATTTAAATGCTATTAAATAAAATTAATTACTTAGTAAAGTTGGGCCGTGGTAGATTGTTAGAACGTGATTCATATTTTTCTAAACGTTTCGGACACACCCCGGACTTCTACTTCTTCTTCTCCTCCATATCCGCTTTCTCCTTGTTGTTGTTGGTCTTCTTCTTCTTCTTCTTCTTCTTCTTCTTCTTCTTCTTCTTCTTCTTCTTCTTCTTCTTCTTCTTCTTCTTCTTCTTCTTCTTCTTCTTTGGTTATTCTCTTGCTCGTAGTCGTATTGGTTCTTATTCACAAAGCGACGCTCGTTCGGTAGTCTTGAATATATTATCAGTAAATTTGTCGTTTCATTCGCCTAACAATTAAAACAATCTTTCACTATAGAATCTTTACATTAATTAAAAAATTAAACACACGCGCGCGCGCGCACACACACACACACATATAATGTTATAGTTGTAATTGTCGCTGACAATTTCCAGAACTCAGACATAGAACAGTGTCTTCATTTCACTTCGTGGCATCGTCAAATTGATGCATTATGTAGTTTCTGCCATAACAACTTCACAATACTTGCTTAAGTACTTAGCGTAAGTATCAGAGTTTGAGAAAGTCTTGTGAACGCGTGAACAATTTCTCGCTACATTCTCGCTAATATGGGCTGTTTGCCGACGCTATGAAGCCCCCATAGTTTCTACGTGTTCTACGACTTCGGACATGTGATTTAAAGTGAAGTTGTGAATGACGTTTGCTCGGAGGCTGAATGTTGTGACATTTGCTCGGAGAAATCCGAGTGACAATGTGATCGGAGAAATCCGGAGAACCAATGTGACAATGGTTCTAGAAAATCATAATGATTCCAGGAAGTGTAGTATGGTATTAAACAGTTACATTTCCAACGATGAGTCTTAAAAACTGACCTAGTCAACCTGACTGCATAAGCCCAAACAATAAGTCCTTTATTTCATCTAACAGTTAATTATAAAAGAGAACGTTCATATTGACGAATTCAACAAATCATTTCAAAACATCATTTGCAGTTCTATTAGTTAGGTTGATCATATTCTCTGCGCCTAAGTCCCAGATATTATTATTGACATTATTAATTATATTAATTACAATTAAATATAATTAATTGTAATTGTTATTCCATATTACATTATAATAATATACATTAGTTAAATATATGCATTATTTATTATAACTATTAATCTTATATTGTACACATAATGATTTGTTATTATTATTATTATTATTTCTATCCTGTTATTATTTTGTTGTTACTAAGTGCATTACGTACGCGCCCGCGCGCACAAAACACATACACAATTACAATTTGCATGCTTCTCGTATTGAAGCTTCACACACAAGTAATTTTCAGATATACCAGCAGTTTTTTTTTAAGACTTTGCTTAATTTCAGAAACATTCCTATAAAGTACTACCAATCGATTTGAAAACTGGAAACTTCAAGAATCCTAACCAATACTTTAACTTTTAGACTGCTTCTGTCGTCACACCATTTAGTTTACAAAAAAATATTCTTTCCGTATTGTGATATCGTGAAATTGTTGTTTATGGATGTACCTTTCACTATTTTTCATTAAATCTCTTTCACTTTACTTGCTGATCAACGCTCTCTGAAAAGACACTGAGTACTACGGTCACACATTTGCCAGAATATCCCCAATGGGGTAACTTGCAAACTTAGCTTTCAGCCAAAAATTGCAAAAAAAAACCATTTCTGAAAAATTCATATGAATTGTAAATATTGTAAAGAAAACAAATTGTAGTTATTGTATAAAATACTCTTTGCATTGTATATCAAGCTACTAAAAAAAAACAAAAAACTAATTAAAACAAATTCAAAAAGTTTTCGGGACTACCTTTCCACGGTGTTCTCTGAAAACGGTATACTTTAGCTAGATATCTCCTTAAAAATGTATAATAAAATAATAAATAATAAAACAAAAGGTAGCACACATCTTTCTCTACTATTTATTCTTATATATTCTTATAGCCTTTGCCTTAATAAAATTTAAACTGTTATAATTTAAATAGATAATACAGGCCGTCATACTAGAATGTCGCAGATGAAGAAGCACGCAAGTAGAATAGAATCTAGCATTATATACACATTTGTGGAAAAATCTGAATCCTTCTTGTCCGGCCTGTAAGATTCGAAATTTGTCTATATATTAATTAAACAGGAATGGAAGAATGAAGTGACAAAGTACTTCTTTATTTGGTATACACCTGTGTCGTGTGTGCGTGAGTGCGTCTGTGTGTGTGTTCGTACGCACGTGTTTCATCAGCTCGTTGATAACACTAGTACATTCAGAGCAAATGTCACTAAGAGCAAGTGTCACTCCGAGCAAGTGTTCCCACGCCATTTAAAGTCTCTTTTTCTCTTATTTTCTATTGTGTTTGCCTTTTATTCGATAGTAATTAAAAACTTGTCAAAATCAGTAAATTTCAAGTGGCAACTACACGTGGCCTGCTATAACATAGAATGTACGCCACCAGCGTATTAATGCTTGTTACTAGAAATTGTGAGCATAACCTCTTACTCTTCCAATTTGTACTGTATCAGCGCTTAAGGGGTTACCATGTTAAATTCATCAACTGTGAGACCCACTATCTCAGAATCTGTAGAAGATATAAGTCTGAAATTTTAACACGTCAGTAAACACTTTATACACTAAAAACGCTACTACGAAAATATCTCAATTCCGTAATTTTTAAATAGTTTTTTATGTTTTGCCCTAAACATTTGCATGCAAAAAGCACACATAATTTTTTTACGTTTTTATTTTTCAGTTTTTGGGTTAGTAGTGTAGTTATATCTCTACTAACCCAATAGCTACAAAAAATTCAGCTTGATTTTCTTACTTTATTTCTGAAATAATGGGTTATTTATCTAAAAAAAATAGAGTTTTAGAAAAACGCATTTAAAGTTTTTAAAATATATTTTTATTTGTTTCGCCTTATTTAAAATAGTCCAGCTCCATTTCTATTTTCCTGTCTAACCTTTTTCATCAATTCATCTACTGCTATCTCTGCCTCTAGAATTTCTTGCAAGTCAATTTTTTTAATTAGCTTAACCATGTTTGATCCTCGTTTGAGCCCTAATTTTTGTAAAACTTGACACTTACTTATATTACCTTCATTAAAGGTTAATACAGCATCATGTACACCCAAAAATCTCAGTATCACACACACACGTCCACACAAATTATGTACAAATTATATTATCAAATTTTTACAATAGTATTTATTTTTGTATGTTTCCATGAGCATGCTATTGAAACATACTATATATCAAATTTTTCATCGGACGTAGTTTGACACGGTCAGTAATACAAGCTTTTATATATTAACGAATAAACGACTTGTACTTAATATAGAATTAAGCAATATAGTTTTATAATTACCTAACAGAACAATTATTGTTATGATAAAAACTGTAACTACAGTAAACTTTGGAGTTACAGTTTAACAAAATACGCATCGTACACGTCATTCCGAATCCGACCGCTCATCGAACGGTTCCACTGTCATTGTTCGGCTCATTTCTCCAATGCTAATCTTATCCAGTTTACTATACCAGTACATAACGAGGAGCCATTAGTTTTCTGTAAGCCATCGCTGTGTCTTGGCATCAAACTAACATCTTTCGTGTTCATCTACTATTTTCTCGCCTAGCTAAATGGTCTGCCTATATCAACTCATTTTTACCTTGCTTATTATTAGCTGTTAGAAACGCGCGCGCGCGCGCGCGCGCGCACACACACACACACACATACACACAAGCGCTCCTGTGCGTGTATATCTTAACACAATTGTTTTACCTTGCTGAGTTAAATCAATTGTATGACTTGTTTTGTTTTCTTGACGTTGTGTGTATTATTGGAAACAATTCCAGTAATATATGCAAAGTATATTAAAATAAATGTCGGTTATACTACTGTTGCTTGAAAATAAAAAAATATTTTGTTTGGAGGATTGCTCGCGAGACGGTCTTATTTGAATTACACTGTACTATCGACTACATCAAATGTATTGATACGACGGTCTAACTGATCGTCGTATGGTATAGTGGAAAGCAAAATACAAGACACCAATTAAGTCACTAATCACCAGCTTTAATTGTCACAAGTAAACAGTTTGTAATTAACAAGATCGTCTCTTACAACAAATCAAATAAAAATTGTTCACACGCAATAAACAAGTCCACTAATAGAGTACTGCACAATTATGAAACACATAATACTTCGCCACAATACTTCAAACCGCACTGTGCAAATCGCCACTTAAACGCACTGTGTAATCGCCCGATAATAACTGAGCTAAGGCCGCTGACACATTGTATTTAAAACCCGCTCACACACCAGAATATTCCACATACTACGCATTAGCGCTACACTAGGACGTAATTGATTGCCGCCTTGACACAGCGCACGCGGCTGGCGACGTCTAGAAAAGTCTCGCGAGCGCATATTGAAATCACATACGCATACAACATTACAGCCGGATTCCTCTGGAACACTACAGGAACACGTAGATTGTTCTGTAATGTCGTAACACTGCCCCCTACTTAAACCTGTTCGCCCCGAACAGGCAAACCATCTCTGACTCCCCCAGGTGATCTGTATCTACTTGCGAAAGATATTTCTCCGGTTCTTCGAAATTCACTCTTGTGTGACCTTACATCAAGTTCCCAGGAATATGAGTCTTCCGCTCAACCACTAGTTTTGCGGGAATCACTCCCGTTCCGTCATGTACTGATGACATATAGGCCATTAGCTCGTCTAAGTCTGATTGGTTCTCGTCAACAACCTCTTGCGTGACTTCATCTTTAGTAATGTTTTCCACGGGTTCTTCCATTAACTCAGGAGTCTTGTCTCGACACTCATAGTTGGCTTTACAATCACTTCGTTTGTCGTTACACTTATTTGTACTTCCTCTGCTAGTTTTTCCTCCATTTCCGATGCAATAGCGAGGGTTATTGCAAGACCTGTTGACCAGACCTGTTGATTTTTTCTTCGGCCAATACCACTTGCTTTATCGAATGGTTGGTAGACCCTGTCATTTTAGTCATGCAAAGCTTTATCTTCCCTTGGCCAACCCTCAGGACATTCTCTCTTAAGTCCACAACGGATCCGTAGGCATTCATAATGTCCGTACCAAGAATAACTTCACCAACAATGTCTGGAACAAGTATTTGGTGGCTAAACTCGAGAAGACCCAGGCGTACACGTACGTCTGTCTTTCCTAACACTTTGAGGGGGCTTCCAGTCACAGTCTGTATTGTACAAGAGCTAATTAGAGGCTGGCGGCTGCTGACTAAGTCAGGGCGCACAATGGACACTGTTCCGCCCGTGTCAACTGTAATTAATGTTGGTTTACCTTCCGCAAATCCATTAACGATCAAGTTTCCACTGGTCTTATATAGTGTAAAAACTGTGTGCTGTTCTGGGGCTGTACTTCTCCAATTGATGCAATTACTCTCTTCTCTCAGTATTTTCTTCTCCCAACAGTCTACCTGTAGATGACCACGTTTTCCACAGTTGTAACACATCGATTGGTCTTCTGTCTTTTTCCCATCGTTCAAATCGTTGAGGCGCTCTTGAACTTCTGAATTGTTTGTCCCACAACATTGTTTTTCTACACTCATCGTAACACAATGTGACACTGGGATCTTCTGACTACAATGTGATGGCATAAATGTAGCGGGACGCTGACTTCGCTGCTTCAAACTCTAGGGCGTGAACAAGAGATTCTGATCTATTCGATGTCTTGTTATTAGTAACACTTCCTGAAGTTCACAATCTCCGATGCCATCAATCTTCACCGCAAACCTTATTCAAAAATCTTCTGGTGGTTCAGGATAGGCCGATCTAATCAGTCTGTCGATACTTGCTTCAAATTCTTGAAGATTCTCCCCGGAGCGTTGTCGTCTTGTTCTCAACTGAGCGTAGTAAACATCTCGCAAATGTTTATCACCATACCGTAATTGTAGAGCTTTTATCAATTCGGCATAGGTGGTCTGGCTGTCAGGTAGCACTTTCTGTAGCAGTTTTGCGGCAGGTCCTTTTAAAGCGAGAACGAGTGAAACTCCCTGTCCAATTATTTGCGCATGCAGCAGCTTCAAATTGGCGCAGGTTCGTTGCCCAGTGACTGCTTCTGTCAAAGGTTGGAGCTTTCACATTGTGAAATTGGAGCTTTCACATTGTGCAAGTCCCTACTGCAGGCAAAGCGACTTTCTCTATTAACTTATTTTTTGTCTTTATCATTGGTAAGGTCTGCTCAGAAATTTGTTTTGGTTGTGTCTTCATGAACTGCTCGACTTCATTTTGAATTTGTTCTCTAATATTTGTAATTGAGTCTTCTATGACAGATATTTTTGTAGACATCGATTCTTCAAAAATCGAGACAGATTTTTCAACTTCAGCTATTTTTAATGTCATTGATTCTTGTACCGCCGATATTTTAGTAACTTCTTTATTAAGCTCATCTCATAGGAGACCCAACTCTGCAGCGGTTTGTTCTTGTGTCTGCTTTTCCTCCTGTATTAACTCTTTGATGTCTTTCCGACTCGAGCATCAGTGCTATTTGTCTTTCTTCAGCATCTTCTCTTTCTTGACTTCGTTCTTCTTTTCGACGTCTTTCTGCTTCTTCCGCCTCCTGTCGGCGTTGTTCCTCTGTCTGCAACAGCAGCGCTTGGAAATTTTCCATCATCTGACTGGCATCCATTGTTTGCTGATTAATTACAAATTACAGTAGTCTTGTACAAAGTGTCCACTGTTTACGCTGTTAACGGTTCTATCCTATTTCTGATACCACTGATACGACGGTTTAGTGATCGTCGTATGGTACAGTGGAAAGCAAAATACAAGACACCAATTAAGTCACTAATCACCAGCTTTAATTATCACAATTAAACAGTTTGTATTTAACAAGATAATCTCTTACAACAAATCAAATAAAAATTGTTCACACGCAATAAACAAGTCCACTAATAGAGTACTGCACAATTATAAAACACATAATACTCCGCCACATAATAAAAGTGAATTTGACGAGTGAAAATCACTAAAACTATTTTATGGTTTTATTTTTTACTATAATTTATTAGCGTATAAGTTTACATCAGGTTATTACAAAGGATGTCTACATTTTAAAGCCTTATAAAATACGTAACATACGTATAAACTTGTATCTTAAAAGACAATAAAGTTTACTGACATTTATAAAGAGCTTCATCGTCAGGTTAGCCGCAAGACAATCGAAAACATGTCAGTCACTCATGATGGCGTCATCCCGGAGCTTCAATCAAACTGTAAGTGATATTTTCGGTGGTTCGAACATCTTAAAAAAGTTTCCATAGTTTCATCATTGTGACGTCATATTGTTTGTTTCTTGACCTTTCATTACTATTTGTGTCCAATGCTGTATGGTGGCCAGAAATCAGCCATGAATCCACGTACTTTGAAGGATTAAATAAACGGAGAAGAGGTCCATTAATTTCACAGATAAGAGGCTGGATACAGTCTTTGTCTTTAGAGATACTCTTAAAGGTGTAATGATTTTGCGAAAAACTGCAAATGTCATCTTCGAGCGAGCCTTGTTGAAATTTTTTAAAGTACGTTCTACTTACAAGAGAATTTTAGGTAGAACGCATTAAAAAATGAACGATAGTAGGCAAGATAAAGATTAGTGCTGGTGTTTGATTTTCACAAACGTTTAGTTTTCTAGTAGAGCTGATGAGGGGCACAATTTAAAAAGTACAATTAAATTTTTGTAATAATTAGGCTTTTCTTTTCATATATCTGTTTGGAAATTCATTTTTACATCCAAGAGGTTCCGGAACGCCGTTCCGGCATGTTCCCCCCTGAAATCAAGCCCTGCACTTATTAATATAATATCATTCAGATAATGTAATTCATGTGATATTGTTTACATTTTATTTATACGTAAGTAGGCCTATTTAATTACGGCTCGCTCGAAGATGACATTCGCAGTTTTTCGCAAATGAATCTAATCAGTCCACCTTTAAGAGTATCTTTAAAGACAAAGACTGTATCCAGCATCTAATCTGTGAAAATTAATGGACCTCCTCTCCGTTTATTTAATCCATCAAAGATGTACGTGGATTCATGGCTGATTTCTGGCCACCATACAGCATTGGACACAAATAGTAATGAAAGGTGAAGAAACAAACAATATGACGTCACAATGATGAAACTATGGAAACTTTTTTAAGATGTTCGAACTACCGAAAACATCACTTACAGTTTGATTGAAGCTCGGGAGTGACTGACATGTTTCGATTGTCTAGACTTGTTGAAAGGCTAGTGTGTCAAAACCGATTTAGAAACAAAAACAATTCTTGAGTAAAAGGAACAGATTTGTGACCTGAATGCCAAAATCTTGTTGCACGGGAAGAAGAAAAAAGGCGATTACAACCTTTTCTGGATGCCAAAAGAATTCAAACAAATGCTAACATTGTGCCGTTGACTGGCAGATACCATTAGATATTAGGTGAATTCAAGTTGGTGGGTAGTCTGCTTACATGCATTCTGTGGCACACGTGTCCCGATGGAGGACAATATGATCATCGATCATCATCATCATCATCTTCAAGGATTAAACCAAGGATGATTTGTTCCGGTCTCAAATAGGCAAAGATTACAGCTGGTCACTCCAGTGCTTCCTCGGGCGTTCCACACCTCTCCGTCCCCTCGGCTTATAGTTCCATAGTTGTTTGGGGATGCGGTAATCATCCATTCGGCAAAGATGTTCCCACCAATTCAGCTGATACTGCACGATCCTGTCGAGTAGAGTCATAATATTCAGTTCCTGCCGTATATTTGTGTTTCTTCTATGATCATGGAGAGTATACCCTGCCACGTGCCTGAGAAAGCTCATTTCGGCCGTTTGGAGGGACTTGCCTGGCCTTTCGCCAAAGTCTAATTCTAAACCCATAATAAAGTGTGGGAAGAGCCATCACCTTGTAGAATTTTAGGCGTGTTCCTTTACTTTCTGTGTTAAGGGTTCGCCTAATGGTCCCGCACATAAAGTCGAACTTATGAAACTTATTCACAACGTCGTTGCTTACATTACATTTTAAGACACACTGTAGCCCAGGTATTCAAAATTGCTAATTTGTTCCAGGACAGTACCATCTATAACAATTTTTGCACGTACGGTATCAGTTCCACAAAAAGCCATCACCTTGGTCTTAATTGTGGATCTTTGCAATCCACAGTCTTTTGAGATTCCGTTTAACAGATGTATACCCATTTGGAATCTGTTTTCAGAGTCCGACAGAATAGCCTGATCGTCCGCTAACAAAAAAGTTTCAATTGTAGAGTGACCAATCATAAAATGTTCTGGAAGACACTTATACCAGTTTAACAAATCTGGAAGACACGATCATCGGTACAACGAATATTCAGTGTCTCAATGACGTCGTCGTTTGGACGTTCATCACTTAACATCCCTACAAACACCAGCGTAACGAAGGAAACTAATTACGCACCTGAAGTTTGTTAAGATGCGTTCTGTTGTAAGCCAGAAGAGTCGATCCAACTATATTTCCAAAAGAGTTTCTTTTAAGTTTTAATTTACATTGTGTTTATAGTAGCGCTGGATGGAAACTAACTTCCTGTGGGACTTTACATATATATGTAGATTCTATTTATAGATTATATTTATTTACCAGTACTTCCTCCGATGGGTTACAGAGTTGAAAACTGTGTTTGTTATGGTATGTGTTCTGTTTAACTGTTCAATTGAGACTACAGCTGCTTTTCGCTTCTACAACTGCATTTATTCTAAGACTTCCTATTACTAATACGACTACATATAATATAATAATTAAGAGGAACATAAGACTTCAAATCACGTGTCTGAATCTGTAGGGTACGTGGAAACGATGAGGGCTTCATTAGCGTCAGTAAACAGCCCCCATTACGAGAGGGATGTAACGAGAAATTGTTCACGCGTTCACAAGACTTTCTCAAGCCCTGATACTTACGCTAAGTACTTAAGCAGATCTTGCGAAGTTGTTACGGCATCAGCTACATGGCGCATCACTTTGTGTCATTTGCGCGTGAAGAGAACGCTGTTAGTTATTTGTATGAGTTCTGTGAAACGTCTGTAATAACAACTATAAAATTTTGTTTACTTTTGTGTGTGATTTGTGGTTTTCAATAACACGCTATAGAAAGATTTTATTTTTCAATTTATTGTAGATTTGTAATCTGTTCGACTAAGCGACACTGAACAAACTGTCTGACAAAACACATAGGCCTACATGATTATGAAGAGCTGGCCATCGACTCCTCTTCTTATTTTTGTTAACAGATTAAACAGATACATAAGTTACGAGAGTAAATGGCAAAACAAATGAACAAAAGTCACTTCCACTTGCTGCTGGCATGATACAATAAGTTCAAAATGTTAAACAATGGGCCTATAAGGCACATATACTGGTTGACTTTAACACTTAATGTTGACACGAATACAAAAGCTATAGATATTACAGAACAGATATCACAGACATTAGTACAGATAATACAGAGTACACATTACTAGATGAACCTGAAGTGTAAGTCTAACAATTTGTGCATTTTTAGTCTGTAAATGTCTGCACTATTATCTAACAAATTAATTTTCTAATTTAGAGATGTGTTTCCTGCAGAGGCGCATGATTTCTTCTCTCACAGTTGGAACTTCGAGGTCTCGGTGTATAGAATTGTTGGAGACGAACCATAGAGCGTCGACTTTTGATTTTAAAGTTTTGGGCTGAAAGCACTGTATAATCTCGATGTTACTCATACTAGCAGTACTCCAAAGTTGAATACTATGAGTCCATACCGGTTTAAGAACTGCTTTATATATTAAAAGTTTGTTGACGAGACTTAACCGCGATTTTCTGCCAATCAGCCAGTAGTTATTTCTGACCTTGAGGTTAAGTTCAATGTCCTTAGAGGTTATGTGTTTTTTCCACGTTAGTCTCCTGTCCAGGTGCATCCCAAGGCACTTAGCACTTTCAGCTAGGGGTATTGGTTGACCGTTAGTTGTTACTGGAGGGCAGTTAGCCTTAAGTGTGGTGAAGGTAACGTGTACTGACTTGGACGAATTGATTTTTATACGCCATTTATCAAGCCATAACTGAACGCTGTTTAATGATTCTTTTATCATAGGAGATGCTATTGAGGGGTCCGAGTGTGTCGCTAGGATTGCTGTGTCATCGGCGTATGTAGCAACAGTGGTTTCACTTGCTGACGGTAAGTCCGAGGTGAACAGGAGCTACAGCAGGGGACCCAGGAAACTACCCTGCGGAACACCTGACCCATAGAAAGATGAAGTTTAGAACGTTTAAATAAGCATTCAAACGCAGACATAGGCCTACATACAAACATATATTAATAAAAAATGTCAAATCATCTCTGTTAAATAATGTATACTCAATTAATTTGCTTATAAAACGTTTTCAGTTGTTCTGGGTCTTGGAAAGACCATCGTGATTGTTTTTAGCATTAGAAAAACAAAGTCGATATTATATTAAACTTAGAAGCGGAGAAGTAGTGTTCCAATGGCATCATAGCTATTTTCGTCGGTAACTGTATGTTGCCGATGATGCTTGATCGTGTAGGGATGTTATGGAGTCGCCAAGAGTCACGTTTTACGCACGAGGAACTATACACAACCATTATAAGTACTTATACTTGAGTACATACTTAACTAGGCCTACTAAACGTGGAATAGAAGACTCTACTGAATTTAAACTATCTGCCGGGCTGTTTGGCCGTGGTCCAAGGTTTTCATTAAAACCAAACGTTTCAGCAGCACCACTGGCTGTCATCTTCAGTGCATGTATCGATTCAACCTAATGCGGGGTGTAGTACGTTAGGCCTACAGTACTGTGGTGAAGGCTATGGCGGGGGCCTAACGTACAACACCTCGCGTTAGGTTGAATCAATACATCCACTGAAGATGGCAGCCAGTGGTGCCGCTGAAAAGTTTGATTTTAATGAAAACCTTGCACCACGGCCAAACAGCCCGGAAGATAGTTTAAATTCAACTGACACCTGCCGTGAAAGCCTTCGAACAATAAGAAGTTCCTACGTTTTCCAATAAACACGCCAAGGTGACAAAAACAATTATTAACAAAATTGTTCTAAGTGGTACTTTACTATTGCGTCTTTTTCGTTTGATTTTATCACATTAACCCTAAAACTCAGCTGTCCTTTTAAAACTGTAACATAACTATTGACTAATTAATAGTGTAACGTTTTTTTACTTGTTACAAAATAATTATAATAATATTAAAATTTGAAAATAAAAAAAAATTTTTATTTCAAATAAAAAATTTTGTTTTATGAAAAATATTTGTTTTCGTGTTTTTTGTAGTATGTATTTAATAAATAATTTTCGTAACTGTATTGTGTAAAAATTTTAATTATTTTATGGTTGTTTATGTTGTTGTGTCACTTTCTCTGAATAACTCCTGCGTTAATATAGTTAACTCCGGTACTAGTCGATAGACGGTTCTTCTTCTTCTTCTTCTTCTTCTTCTTCTTCTTCTTCTTCTTCTTCTTCTTCTTCTTCTTCTTCTTCTTCTTCTTCTTCTTCTTCTTCTTCTTCTTCTTCTTCTTCTTCAATATTCTCCTTATTCCTTTGTAAATACCGCCTTTCGGATAGTCCGTGATCTTGAATTAACTTATTTTTAATTATATTTAAATTAAATTTCAACCAATTTGCAGAATTATATGATTTATTAACAATTATTAGAAAGATCGATGGTTAATCGATTATTGACAACAGTATCGACTCGTTACTCAGGGCCGGTCGATAAAAAATTTACATGAATAGTATATATAAAATATTTTGTTCTTTTAACGGTTATTTTATAAATAGCCAGAGAAGGGTAGGGCCATGAAAGTATAACACTTACAATTAAAAGTCTTAAAACTAAAAATTACAAGGTTATTAATCAATATTGAATGTTTATATATTATAATATTCGAACCAGTGAAGACTCGATGTTCATTTGTTCCCATTCGCATAGGATGATGGGAAAACAAAATGGCCGACTGAAGACTGCGTAGGTTAACGTCAGTCACCTCGACAAATGTTTCTTGCAATAAAGATGCCTTTTCACCGTTTTCTCGTCTCAGCAATTGTGGATATTCGTTCTGGAGTTAATTGAGTGTTCCTGGTGCAGTGATTCTTAGTTCACTTTGTTTAAATGTGTGTGATTATGTCTACTTCACTTTGGTTAAATATGTCGTACTTAACCCTGTTTGTTTCGTCCGTAATAATTATTTGTGGTGGTGTTAAGTCAATAATTTAGGCGTATGTGGTTCTGTTTTATTGTAGTTTAATTGTTTTATTGTTTGTGCTCACTGCTTCTAAAGTTAAAAGTCAAAATTAAAAAAAGTTACAAATTTTCACTGAACTCGATTTATATCTCGCATGCCATTTATGATTCTTATATAGGTTAATCGGAGCAAAACGTCGTTCAAGTGTTCGCTTCAACGGATAATAATTAACTGTTCTCATTTCCTTCGTCTCCTGAAATTCTTAGCCAATTTAATATACATCATACATTGTTTCAAATTGCCTTGGGTTCCGATACATCTTTATTAAATACATTATTATATCACTGAAAATATTTTCGTTATTATTTAATTTTATGAAATACTAAATACATATTCGGTTTCTTTAATTTATTTGGCTTATTTTGATACTAATTAATATAGTTTTACAAAGTTTTTATTTAAAAAAGTTATATTTCTTTCATTTTGGGAAAGTAGGCTTAAATTTTTGTTTCCTGTTCTTGTCCAAGTATTAGCCATTTTATTTGATATAATTATTATTATACTGAATCTCAGATTGATATAATTGTTTATCTTTCCTTAATTTCTTGCAATTTTGTCCATTAATTATTGTTTTTAAATATAATTCATTTATCTATGACTCCTCCTTTGAAATTTTAGTTAATACATTTGCATTTTTATTCTTAATTTTACCTATCTTCTGACAGTATCTTTTTAAAGTATAAATTACATTATATTACTATGTGATGGGTTTATCTTGCATAAATTTCATCAGTTTAGTTGGTTTATAGGACTAGATTTGTCAATTATAATGTAGTTTAGATTTACTATTTGGCCTAGATTTTATCTGTTGTTACCTACAAAGTTTTTAATAATACAGTTAGTTTATACCCTTTTCTGACCTTCTATTATAATATAATATTCATTAATAATTCCTTCTTTTACTACTATACCATTTAGTATTGACTTTAAACAATTAAAACATACCAATTATTTGACACTAAATATGGTATTTAAATTCATACCCTTTTTTGTACTGATTACTTACAGTAACTCCTAAAAAACATTTTATTATATAAGAATGATATCCACATTCAGACATTGCATTCCTAATTCAAACTATTAAACACAATAACATTTTATAAATATAAGAATTAATCTCTATTTCCAAATCTTATGCTTAGAGTTCATTTATGGTAATTGGAACCTAACATCTCTGTTCCATTAATTTTTTAACACTTACTAAAAACTATTTCTTGACAAATCTGAATTAATAATTGCTTAATTAAAAACTATTTGGGTACAGTCTTATCTGTTTTTCCTTAACTTTAGGGATATATCCCTTGTCACTTTATTGATTAACTCCCAGCTCTCTATTTATATTATTCACTCCATTGAATGTTATTACATAAATAGTGGCATTTTATTAGAAAGAGTAGTCATTGCTCTTTCACCATACTATTTTACTAAATAGCACTCATGATACTATATTAAAACTCTTAAAGTTATTTAAAGGTACAGTATTTAATGTACTTTCTCAAAGTTTATTTATTATAATATAACAACTTGCACTTGTCCCCTGTTATTTCTTGATACTATCACTAGTCATTTTCATAGTTTTATAATATCAAATTGTTTAATCATGGGGGAACTGTTAAGATTTGTCTTTATTAATTATACAATAACTTTCTTGGGTGCACTTCTACTTATCACTTTAAACACTTTTGTTTTTATTTATTTTACATGAGTTTCTGGTTTATTGGGGTGCTATACCTTCAATAGTGACATTTACTTTCTTTTGGGGTTTTTGTTTTCTCCCTATTGGGTATTGGTCGTATTCTACTTCCTCTATTTCCTGTTATCTTCAAACTTGTCCCTGTTCATTAGGTATATTGGTTTGTTCTGGATATCTTCCTTCTTCATTCTTGGTTTCTTCAGTACCATTTAGTTATTATTATTTTTCTTTGTTCTGGGTCTCTTCCTTTTTTCGTTCTTAGTTTCTTCATTATTATTTATTCTTGTTTATTCTGGTTCGTTTATTTGGTCTGGGTACCTTCCTTACCTACTCCTATCCTACCTGGGTATTATTCTTATTTTAATTTTAGTTTTTGGGGTTTTATTTTGTTGTACCTTTATTTTTGTTGCAGAGTTTTTTCTTTATATTTACCTTTTCTTGTTATGGTGGTAATTTATTGTGATTTTTATTTGGTTCTCATTTGGATTTTTCTGGATATTCCATATACTTGATTTTTATTAATGATCATGTGGTAATCTATTTAAGTGGATTATCTGTCATGCTACAATAGCTAACATTATTTTTTCGGCATATGCTCCATAGAGAATACATTATTGTCTGTCCTCCACAAATTTTTATGTAATAACTGATTCAAAAAAAATATAGTCTAAAAGTAAAAGATCGGCTAAGTAAATATAGGTACGTTTGTGCATTTTAATTGCTCAATATCAATTTGATAGAAGGCGACATCAAAGCACTAGCAACAGGTCCTCCTGCCAACCCTTAATACCGTCCATGCGCTTTGCAATCTAATAGTCATTGTACACAATTAAAACCACTTTGACGTAAGACTGTTGTTTTACGTTCAATGATTTAACAATTTGTCCTTTGCAGTTTTTAATGGTGTTGTTAAAGTCACCTTTTTACAGTTATTTATTTTCATGTAAGATTTTGTAGCAAGAATAACGATTTATCAGGAACGCGAGTAGCCTACCGTAGTCGCTTGCAAAGAAGCGTGTCGTGTGTTCAAATCTCTCTCAGACTGTCAGCCAATCGTCCAATCAGACTATAGGCTTACCCACTTCTAATCACTGGCCTCATCAGCCTCATGAGTTGGGGACGTTAAAGGCAGTCCATGCTTCTACTAGCTACACGGTCATACGTTTCTACGGTATGGCTAAAAATGTAGAGTGATCTACATTAACCCTAAAACTCAGCTGTCTTTTTAAAATGGTAATACAACTAATGACTAACTACTAGCTAATTAACATTATTCTTCTCGTCATATGCTCCACAGACAATACTTTAAATGTTGTTTGTCCAACACAGATTTTCTGTAATAATTGACTCAAAAAATATATAGTATAAAAGTAAAAAAATAATTATTTACCACTCTTGTTTATAGTAGCCTAGTTATATTCGTACAATGTACGTAGTTATGTTTTGTACCGGACGCAAATGTAGATCACGCTACATTATCTTATTGGTTTTATTTTTAAAAATTTGTACTGTTCTAGAATCTTTATTTTCACCGTTATCGTAGAGTATACGTTTTGAATTGTTTTTAAAGAAAAAAATGTCTTGTTTTTTTCAGAACGTTATATAATTTGTAATTATTCCTTTGTAAGTAATTCGTTGAGTTTCCTGCAAGTCACCTACGTAATATCTTCAAATAAATGCACTGCAAGTAGGTTCATTTTCACCTGACGCACGTTTCACAGAAATTATTCTGTATCTTCAGAGGTTTGTTTGGATTGTAATTGAATGTTTCGCTTACAATACAGCTAACGAATAATCGAATTTACTTCGATTCTATTTTTGATTTTTTTAAATGTTTATGTAGTAGCCATTTATTATATGAAAGACATGTTTGAATTGGTGTCCAAGTCACTTATTGACAAAATCTGTATAATATTTACCTTATTTCTTCCGTCGTGTGACTTCGTGTTGCGTTCGATTTGATTAACGCGTTTCGAAACATATGTTTCGTCTTCAGAAATAAATAAAAATTCACTCTTAGCGAGGTCGTTATATATTAAATTTGCAAATATTGGAAAACGATTCCACACATACCCGCGTTACATGAGTGCGCACTCGAGTCGGACCGATCGGACACTGACTATCAATACCTATTGTGTAAACAGGATAGCTAGATCTAGATACTCTAGATAGCTATTCTAGTTAGCAGATTGAACTAGAACAGGTGCGCGCTCAACATCGCGTACAGTTCTTATGCAAATTGACATTTTATTAAGTAACGATCTCGTAAGAGTGACATAGTTTCATTTGATTTTACTATCAGAAGATGGAGCATAGTCTCCGAAACGCGTTACAGAAGAGTTCTATAAGAAGTCACACGGCGGATTATTGAAAGGTAAATTAATTAATTTATTAATTCGATTAAGTGACTTGGATACCAGATTCAACATGAATATTAGAATAATTATAGTTAGTTAGTAGTTAGTCATTACTTATGTTACCATTTTAAAAGGACAGCTGAGTTTTAGGGTTAATGTAGATCACCCTACATTTTTAGCCATACCCTAGAAAAATATGACCGTGTAGCTAGTAGAAGCATAGAATTCCTTTAACGTCCTCAACTCATGAGGCTGATGTGACCAGTGATTACTAGTGGGTATATTCTGACTAGATGATGCGGAAGACGGGCGACGGGCTGATAGTCTGAGAGAGATTTGAACACACGACACGCTTCTTGCAAGCAACTATGCTACTCGCGTTCCTGATAAACCATTATTCTTGCTACAAAATCTTACATGAAAATAAATAACTGTAAAAAGATGACTTTAACAACACGTAATCACACCATTAAAAACTGCAAAGGACAAGTTGTAAAATCATTGAAAGTAAAACAACAATCTTACGTCAAAGTGGTTTTAACTGTGTACAGTGACTAATAGATTGCAAAGTGCATAGACGGTATTAAGGGTTGGCAGGAGGACCTGTTACTAGCGCCTTCTGTCAAAATTGATATTGAGCAATTAAAATGCACAAACGTACCTGCATTAACTTAGCCGATCTAAAACTGACATAACAGCGTTAATAACGCGACTCTTTGTTTACAACTGCAAGCTATTTGTGTTTTGAATTCTATTTTCATACTTCAAATTTAAGGATCACAAGTTCGAATGTTAAAACAAAACCAGCCTGCTCTATTAACATCTATTCCGTTTTCATAATTACACCAGCTGTTTTGTAGTCTTCTAATTTTCTATTTTTGCTGGGATAATATCAAAACGTTTTTGAAATTTCGCATTCTATATTGATTTTATAAATGTAAATTGATACAATCACTTTACCCCCTAAAATGCAGTAAAAATGTCTTACCTATCGTTTCCATTGTATGTTATAAGAAGCACCGTATCCAATTGTTTTTCAATAACGTTTAGATTACTTTTCCAATTCTTCTTTTATTTAAAACTTTTATATTTTTTAATTATTACTTTATAGTTTTCTTATGGTTTCACAAATTTTACTATTCCTAGTTTACCGACGGGTGAGTCTAAAATGTTTATAACGTCTAAATAATGGGAACGGGAATTTTACATAAGACCCAGCGAACAAAAATTCACTTTAACACAGCTGATATAAAATCCTGTGGTAAAACAAAAGGACCAAGCCTAACTCACAAAACAACAAAGATAGTTTATATCCTTTTTTTATTTTCTTGATAGTATAGAGCTTCACATATATTATCAAGTTTTGCCTAACTCGTAAAATTTAGCCAAGATGTAGCCTAGTACTAATTCCTACTTTGTTTTGTTGTGGACGTGACATTTTAATTTATTTTCTTATCAGTATTTGGAAAAATAAACATACGCTGTACTATATCAGAAACTTGGATTATCAAAATTTAAATACTATGTATCTAGCAACCATATTTTATGAAAAAAAAAAGTGCTTAACAATTTTCCAATTATGCAATCGTCGAAACTGAAAAACGTGTGGTATTCATATTGCTAACAAAATGAGATTCTTGTCAAAAGAGTACTGTGGGATTGGATTGTACAAAGTAAGTAGATCTGATTTTAAATAAGAACTGATTTTAAGTTTGTTACATCAATAATGATCTTAAGTAAAAATGAAATGAAATCCAAATCATGGATATTACTCCAGGCGACTTTCTATTACTTTTTACTATTTAATCACAATTTAGCAAATTCTGGTTTACAAACATAACACTCGAATAGTCACTATTCACAGAGGTAATTTTAGTCTCTAACAAAATAATGAATTATTTATTGAAGACGTTGAGAACATATTGCTTTACATAACGTCTGAGTAATGGGAACGGGAATGCTAAACAAGAATAGAGAACAGTAATCCTTCCATTTAAGCGGTCTCTAAGTAGAAAGCTAGTTCAGACAGGAAGGTAAGAATTTAATAATTTTTATCTAAAATAATTGTGTTTCACGAAGAAATTGAAGAAGTAATTACAACTTTGTAAAATAATAAAGCTAGTGGAGAAGACTCCATATCAGCTGAACTTTTGAAATGGTCTCTACCAAGGATCAAAAATGATCTACAATTAATTTTTGAAGAAATTTCGAAACAGAAAAAATCCCGGAAGAATCCCGGTGGCCTTAATACATCCGCTGCATAAGAAGGGTGATAAGCAAGAGGTTAATAACTACAGAGGAATATCTTTACTTCCAGTTCCATATAAAATATTTTCAAAGATTCTATTGAAGAGAGTAGAAAAAACATTGGATACCATTTAGGTGAATATCAGGGTGGCTTTAGGAAGGGCAGATCCTGTCCAGAACAAATATTCACTCTGAAGTCAATAATCCGTCACAGGCTACTGAATTCAAAGGAGATTGTAGTAACATTCGTTGATTTCAAAAAGGCCTTTGATTCTGTTGATAGAGAAACTATAGACAAAATAATCCGAGAATTTGGTGTTAAATCTAAATTGGCAAATTTAATCCGTGAAACCCTTATGGACACAGTCTCAAAAGTAAAATTAATGGGAGAAATATCTCAACAATTCAAAATAAATACAGGTTTAAGACAGGGTGATGGTTTATCCCCAATTCTTTTTAACTGTGTCCTGGAGAAAGTAGTGAGAATTTGGAATGAAAAATTAAAGGAATGCAAAATATAACCAATCATGTTGGGAAGAAGGAACAAATGTATTGAAATAAACTGTTTGGCATTCGCAGATGGCTTTGCAATACTTTCTGAACATCTGACATCTGCAGTAACACAAGTTATTTTTTTAGAGGTCATAGCCAGTAGAAGAGGCTTAAGAATTTCTGCAAAAAAACAAATTTCTCACAAACATTAAAAACGCACAAAAATTCCTGGTAACAGATATTGGTCGAATAGAGAGAGTTCGAAAATTTAAGTAGCCTATCTAGGAGAGATAATTCAAGAGAATGGATTGGAAAAATCTGCTATTGAAGAAAGGATTCATCAGATGGAAAGAGCATATGATATAACTAAAGTTATTTACAATAAAAAGTGCATATCTAAAAATGCGAAAATAAGGCATTACAGTACAGTAGTGAAGCCAGAATGCCTATATGCAAGTGAATGTCTAACATTGAATTATAATTTAGACAAACTAGAAATATTGGAAAGACGAATTATTAGGAAAATATTACGCCCACGAAAAACTTCAGAAGGTTGGAAATTACGAAGTAATGACGAAATATATAAAAGTATAGAAAATATAACAGAAACAATGAGAAAAAGAAGACTATTACTTTTTGGACATTATATAGAATGGACGACAATAGATTGACAAAGCAGATCTCCAAATATCTGTGGGGGAAGAAGTCAACATCAAGTTGGATTAAAGAAGTTCAAAAGGATTTAGAAAAATGTAATATACATGCAGACGAAGCAATTAAAGGAGACGTTTTTCGGACAAAAGTGTTAAAAATGGAGCGAGTCCAGGGTGGGAGAGAAAAAAATCGCAGGTTCAAAGTGGGCTGAAGACAGGAAGAAGAGACACAGTGAGAAGATGAAGGAATATTGGAAAAAAGGAAAGAACAAAGAGTAAAGAATTGAAATTGGCATGTGGTCCTTAGACGGCCGATACGAAAAGAAAATTGTGTTTCACATCAGAATTATCTTATATAGTTAGTAAAAATTACAGTCATTGTTCAACAGTGGAGAGAAGAGTATTAATGATAATCACGAATTATAATACATATTTTTTATGCAAGTAAACTTACTGAATTAGATATTGGGAGGGAATCTGCAGTAGAAAGTAACTTAATAAGATGTTCGTGCATTTAAACGAGTGGTATGGTATAAATACCTCGACAGTGACAGTAAACCGTACACATATACGCATACATTTAGTGGACACGTGTCAACTGAGACCAGACAGACAAGGCCGCTAGTGTCGTTTCTCATCTGTAGTCACGTTGAGCTACCAGTTGTCAACCCAACTTCTGAAGGTTCCAGAAACAGCAACCAGACAAAATAAATAATTTTAAATTTTACTTAAAATTGAGTCATCAACAATAAGTATATCTACAATATATATATTGTCACAGGACAAATGGCGCCCAACGTGGGGCATCGATCAACGTGCGGATGCCCGATACGGCCACGCCAGCGAGCTACCAGCCGGCCCACAAACCAACATGGCGCCCAGCAGACACCGCTTACATACCATGACCTCAAGTACGAGGATACGGAGAAGAGCAGTAGGCTGGCCACCGAATTCCATTGCCACTCCATCGGACGACGCAAAGCCAGCCGGAAGGAACAGGAAGAAGAGAAGAATGGACTTTCTTCGCTTTCTTGCCCTGTGAAGAACCAGCGATGGACATCGACTGGGACGGCAGCGGGCTCTACATACCGATGGAGGACTGCAGTACGCCACGAAAAGCGGGCGCAGCCGCCGAACATCACAGCGCGGCTCGGGCGGAACATACAGCGCAGTTAGCTTCTCGCCACACGGCCCTTCTAAGGGTCACAAAAAACGAAGAGGTGTACGATTGGCGCCATTTGTCCTGTGACAATATTAAAAATTAATGTATTATATAGTCTCTTTTATGTGCAAGGTAATAAAAAAGTTCACATTACTAAACCAATGTGTTTGTTCTGAATAAGACTTTTTGTACGGCACCATGTTAATGCCATATCATTCGATAAACGTTGCTTCAGTTGAGGCAGTCTTAAAGTCATGTAGTAGGCTGTTATTTGTGGGATTTGTGTACACTCAGGCGCTATTACATATCCCGATCATAACACATTTAATTTATGGTCGTCTTTCCCTTGTCGAGTTTCTTTGATTTTTTTGTTCAATTCAAGTACTGAACACCGTTTTTACGTTTCCAACAATTCCGGATCAATTTGTAGAACGCTTTGTCCTCCAACTTTACAAGGATCTTTTCTTTTTGGAATTTTCTCTACTTATCCAAAGTGAAAAATTCACTTAGTCCTATTTAAAAAAAAATATGGCTCGCAATAGCACTTTCTTTAAACTCAAATTAATTTCATCACGTCATATCTTGGGATCTACGTAACAACATTTATTATTTGGTATTCTGCCCTAAGGCAGGTCTTCAAATGGTAAGAGCTCTCCAAGCTGTCCTATCGCATGCCAGTCTTTTCGTTTCTTCGTAACACCCTCTGATTTTAATTGTGCCGTAACTATGACAGTTGTTACGGCAACACACGAATTTGTTTAAATCGAATCTTGGCAATAGATGCGTTCATTTGGCCGTGGGTTGGAGTTGCGTGATATTGGACGCTCACGCTATCTATGAGAGACGTTGGACAACTTGACTTTTCTGTTCCGCGGCGTGGAGCGGTGTTTGTCGTTGAGTAGACAGGTAGCCTGTGGTGGACTCGGGGAGTTGTTTGTCAGCTTGCATGCAGCGAGCTGTTTTCGAGTTCAGCGTCTGGAAAAGTATTGCTGTTTCATTTTTAATGCCGGGGTTTTTTTTTTAAATTGATTATGGAAGGCTAAGTAAAAAGTGTGCCAGGGGGTCTGTGGCCTGGCAACCGTGATCCTGTGGTGAGACCAAGATGTAATATGTAAGTAGATTGAGGAACTCCGACTGAGCATGTGCTCGTGCAAAATCGGACAGGTATGCAAAAATGAAAATTATTAAATTTTTCCTAGGAGGTGCTTTTGCACTACTTGTGTTTCGGGTCAAGTGTGGGCCTGGCTAGTTCTTAACAAAAAAAAAAAAAAAAAGAAAAAGTTCTTTAATTCTGGATGTGTTTTTTTACTTCACTGAATACCTGGAATACTCAGGTTACCGTAGTCATTGCAAATTCTTTCCTGAACGCAAGTTTTTTTTTAAAAAGGAAAAGTCTGTTGAACTTGACTGGCTTCTGATATTTCTTTTAAATGGTGAGGTCAGCTTCTCATGCTGCTAGTAGTGACAGTAATAACTTATGTGCAAAACCTTTCTTTTTAAAAAAAAAAAAAAAAAAAAAAAAAAAAAAAAAAAAAAAAAAAACTTAAGAAAATGTGTTAGGACTCGGCCTGTGTGCCCCATGTGCCTAGTGAAGCGAAATCTAGCTGGAGTTCCTTAATCTCTCTCTGTATTATTCAGTGTTGTTCATATAAATGTCTTGTGTTTGAATTGTGAAAAGCATGTAATGTCCAGTATACATTTTGTCTATAATGGAACGTATAAATTTGTTATGAAAAGAGCTGCAGATCACATACAATTGCCCTAATATGTACTAGAACTGTAATTCAGAAGTATTCATCATGTTAATAGAAATGACTGAACTTTTGTACAAGATGAAATTTCCACTTTGGGATTTAGTATTTATTTAAATTCTCTATCAATGTACAGTCACTGTTAAAATTCTTTTGTATATGTATATACTCATAATTCTAATAGAACTTAATAACGTTGGTTCAGTTTCAAACATGTTGAATGACTATATTTAATCGTTGAGTGATGAGTATGTATAAATAGTGTTATGCATCTAGCCCTTCGTATACCCATGGGTGTATGCACAAAACATTTTTACATTTTTGAGAGATATATACCTGATTATTTGATATTTTTTTTTTAATAATGGTGTGCACTCTGAAATCAGCAAGACTTTGTGCTACACAAGTTTATACAAGTTTAAGGAAAATTGAGCACACACACTTGTGAATTCCACACAAAGTATATAATTACCTACCTTATGTTTACATTATACTTTACTAATTATATGATTCTCCTTCCTAGCTTGATTGAGATTTCAGAGGGCGCATGTTGTTGTGTAATATAATTGTTTAAATTGTTGTGGCTGTAATAATTGTTGTAGGGTAAAATTGTTCGTTAAATGATTTATAAAAATTGTCTATATTATTAAAATTGTTTATAGTACAACCAGAGGGGGACTGTTAAAGGAAAAAAAAGAGACTTATTGTTATTAAATGTATTAGATTTCGAAAACCTCTGGATTTATTCTTTTTAATTATTAATGTTAATATAATTATTTCCAAAAATGGAAATTCTGTTTGGTGAAGGTAAAAAATGTACTGTCGAGGCTTGTTGCATGTCATGGTTATTTTGAATACCATGTAATATATATTTTAAATATTTTACATATTTTATATATTTCTAATGGAATACTTTCACAGTCTGGATACTATGAAATCTCTCATTGTAAGAAAAACAAAATGTTATAGAACCAATAAATTTGTTATTTGCGGAATTTGAAAATTGAGGTCACCTCATTAGTCCAATTGCCTAATGGTTCCCCAGCATGTGGCCATTCTTCCACTAGGAGGCCTCTCCTGGTTCAAGTGAACAAGTGAGCCGGTCATCCAGGTAAGTTGTAGATTTTATTTATATTTTTTTTTAAGGAAGTCAAAATTGTAAAATGTGTTAAATTTGGAAAGTTGAAAATTGTGTTGTGATGTCATTGGTGATGAGCGGCTCATAATGCTACCTATTAACTTCATTCTTCTCGCCCTCTTCTTTTTTCTCCTTCTATGACACCCTCCATTTCAGTTGTAAGCAAGCAGTTTCTTCTTAAACAATGAACTAACCAACACCTTTTCCTATTTTCTATTACCTTCATGATTCTTCTCTCTTACCCTATTATTCTTAAAACTTCATCATTCCTTACTTTATTAACCCACCTTACTTTTTCCATTGGTCGCCAAACCCACATCTCAAATGCTTCTAATCTTTTCTCATCCTCTTACCTCAGTGACCACGTCTCTGCACCATACAAAGCAACGCTCCACAAATAACATTTGGCCAACCTTTTTCGTAACAATATAATCAGCCGAAATAAAAGATCTGGGACCACGCGGCGAGAAGCGGTTTCCTATCTATGAAGATGAAGGCCAGAAATACGGAAAATGCTACATATAACTATCGTAAATGAAACGATAGAACTGAATGAAACTTTCTAAGGTGATTATATACAAAGAGTGAATAATAGAAGAATAAAAAAAAGTCTTAATGAATTACAAACTCGTGGTGGACATAAAGAATACGTCCGACAACAAAAAAGAAGATATGGGGGATCTTATTTTGAAGCCAGAAGAAGACACAAAACTTAAGGTATGACTTATTTTCACGATGATTTTAGTCGGCGTATAATTACTATTAATGCCTAAACGTTTCATGTAAGACAGTTTCATAATTCTGTCCAGCCGAGAACATCCGTCAGTAGACAGACGAGAATAACGAGTCATTTATCATGCCTAGTCGCGTTGACATGACACCTACATAATTGTCTGGCATGTCACCGTATTGTTGACACAAAGTATACGACCCGCATCCTCTACGTGTTGTACCCGCCTATGTAGCGTTATCGTTTCATTGTTTGTACTATTAACAAACAACTATTGATTACGAAATAATGCTTTTTAGTAATACTGTTCTAAGGCTTTCACAGCCGGTGTCAGTTGTATTTGAAATGTCTACCGGGCTGTTTGGCCATGGTCTAAGGTTTACATTAACACCAAACGTTTCAGCAGCACCACTGGCTGCCATCTTCAGTGGATATTCGAGTCCACGCGCTCGCCAGTGCCGACCATCGGATCCTCTTCGATGATACGAAGCTTTTGTCGGGGGTGAGTGCGTACTTCCCTAGCCTTCATATGGAGTCCGTCTTGATTCAGAAGCATGCTGCAATCGCTATCAATCGGCGGGGCGAAAGCATTTCGTTAAGTACTTTATGGCAAAGCGCGATGCGAGCCTCACATACACCTTCTTTATTCTTATTGGCTGATGCTGCAAATTTTTACCTGTGCATTATTCTGATTGTTTACTGGTGCAATTTTTACCTGTACGTGGGACTTAATGAATTTATAAGTACAGGCAGCATCGCGTGACATCTTTAGCCTTCACCACAGTACTGTGGGCCTGACGTACGACATCCCGCGTTAGGTTGACTCAACTATCCACTGAAGATGGCAGCCAGTGGTCCTGCTGAAATGTTTGGTTTGAATGTAAACCTTAGACCACGGCCAAACAGCCCGGTAAACATTTCAAATGCTTTGTAGTAGAATGTTTTGTGTAAAAGAATAGGGGTAAATTTATTCTACTTTCAACAAACCTGTGAAACTCTGTGATTATCAATTATAGGCAACTTGTGAACCCACAAACGTTGTGTACACACGCTACAGTATAATAGCGACCGAATTGGTCTAAACAAATTAAAAAACTTGTTATGTTTCAGTTTAATCAAATAGAGGTGTATTTGTTCTGCTTTGTAAATAAAATTGCATTATTCATAACTCTCTATGCCTATTGGTATGTTAAGCTTTCGCGGCGGCTGACAACTCAGTTGAAGTTCGTTTGACAACTCTCCCGGCTGTTAGACCGTGCTCCACTACTGGGCATAAAACAGACGTTTCGGCTCCACTGTTGGAGGCCACCTTCCGTGTAATGACTTGAGTAACTGGTACGTTCTTCACCATTTTTCTCACAGTACTGTGGCAAAAGTTCTTCTTGTGGGTTGTTCCCGCTTTAGTGGTGGCCAAAGTTCTTCTTGTGGGATGTTCCCGCTTTAGATGATGAAAGAATAACCTGAATAGTTATTACGTACAGGAAAGTGGAAAATCTTTGCTTAAGAGAAGTATGAAGGAATTTGGCATATAATGGCTATAAAAACGTTATTTGATGCAAAACAAATATGACGACACTTAGTACAATCAAGCACATATATTCAGATTTACGTAAAAACTGACAGACCTGAGGATCTATCAGCCGGCATAATATCTAGCAATAGCTGTGGGTATGTAAGCTAAATCTTGCTTATAGTATTTATGTTTGATGCTGTATGGGTTCAACTTCTTGTCACAATGACAGGTTATTTTTTTAGTTTTGTTGTTGTAGCGGCCATGTAAGGACCACATGCCAATTTCAAATCTTTATTCTTTGTTCTTTTCTTTTTCTCCAATATTCTTTCATCTTTTTACTGTGTCTCTTCTTCCTGTCTTCAGTCCACTTTGAACTTGCGTTTTTCTCTCTCGTACCCTGGACTCCTTCCATTTTTAACGCTTTTGCCCGAAAATCTTCTTTTTCAGTTGCTTCTTCTGGGTTTATATTATTTTTTTCTAAATCCTTTTGGACTTCTTTAATCCAACTTGATGTTGACTTCTTCCTCCACAGATATTTGAAGATTTGCTTTGTTAACCTATTGTCGTCCATTCTATACAAATGTCCAAAAAATAATAGTCTTCTTTTCTCATTGTTTCTGTTATATTTATTTATTTTTGGTCTTATAAACAGGTTATTTATTTTTTTGTGGGCTTATAAATATAACATGTAATTATTTAGATGTCGTGTGCTTCGTCTTTGTTTGTTTACTACGTTTCATAATATTCTGATTAGTTTTACGTAAGGGCAAAAGCAGTACTAAGAAAGGAGAGCAGTGGCGGATAGACAATGAAAGACAAGGCATCTGGGACAAGGCACCTAGGATGGCTACTTTAAGAAAGTTTGCGTTTGTCTGAAGAAAAACATAACACTCAAACGCTTTAGTACGTTTCTCCCGTTATAGACAAATCACACCCGGTCTCTTCAAAACAATAACAACCAACTCTGAGCATCTGAGAATTCTGTATATGGTTACGACGGTCTAAATGATCGTCGTATTGTACAATGGAAAACAAAATACAAGACACCAATTAAGTCACTAATTACCAGCTTTAATTATCACAATTAAACAGTTTGTAAAAAACAAGATAATCTCTTACAACAAATCAAATAAAAATTGTTCAAACGCAATAATAATGTCAACTAATATAAAACACAATTTTAATGCAATTGTTCCTCACGATTATAAAACACATAACACTTCGCCACAATACTTGGAAACGCACTGTGTAAATCGCCATTCAAACGCACTATGTAGTCGCCTAACAATAACTAACTTGACCGTCGCTGAATGGCTGTATTTATACCCCGCTGATTTCCAGAATAATCTGTCACTTTGGATGACTTGTTAAACAAACAGGCGCTCTCGAGAATCCACTAGAAACAGTGTCCTTGAACACATTGCGCTGACCGTACCGATCTGGTAGACTCGATAGTTGACGCGCAATTGTCTTTCACCGCAAAGTAGCAGCATTATGTACGCACACACACATTACAGCTGGAATATTCGAGAAACTTGTAGAACGTTCCGTATTACGTAACACTTTTCCGCATTACGTAACAATATGGATACTGAAAGTTTTTGTGTATAAATAATCATACATTAGTGTATGTTTTCTAAAGTACGTTTAATTACGGTATAAACATACTGAACATTATAACCCACTCAGTAGACTACTCAAAGCAAACTTAGCTTTATGATTGTTGTATATTACATCATAATCTCATTATAAAGGTATGTCGTACGACCGACTAATACAAAGTTATGAGTATTTGCGTAGTAATGAAAAGTTCAAACTAATCTCGTGACTACACTTTATAGCAGGAATATTACTCTATGTCGCATAGTAGGATTCACAGTTTCAAGACCCATATTGTGCGATGTGTAGTACGGAGAAAATGTCGTCTCAAGTTTTGTTAATGATAGGCGTTCGTTACGACGGCAGTATGCGCGGTTTCACTGCAGCGCCTGGCTTGTAGTCGGTGATTCCTCCACGTTACTTGAGTTTCTATTTGCGCCTGACGATATCTGACGCCATTACGATACTTCCCTCGCACGATGTACGGGGTAAAAACGCGATCAATAATAATGCAAAGATCTTTATCGTTACTGCAAATTAACTACCGGTATTGGTACGTATATACTGCAATAGAACATTGCAGTAAGGGAAATGTAGCCAGGACTACATGCTGTTATAACAGGTTTATGACATTATAGACAAGATAAAATTTGATTTTTGTTTGAGTATGTGAATTAGATGTAAGTATGGAAATAAGAATTGGGTAAAAGACTATTATGTATTAAAATGCCCATAAATGTATTTGTGATCATGTCATGTGTGAGTTAAAGGTGCGAGTGCGCGTGTCATTCGTATTCTTATGAATAGCACCAGTGTAAATGAACGTACCGAACTGAGTTTTGGGCAGCGCAAGCATCTTAAATAGCGCTATATTTTCTGGGTGTCAGAGACTTGCTACGTAGTATGTTATTAGGGATTTTGTTAGTAAAAAGCAGTTTCTATAAAGTCCTTATCTTTTAGAAGTCAGAAAATTCATAGATAAAATCTATACCTGCTTCTGCAGAAATCTGCAAATCGTTTCAAGAAATCGTCTATCAGGTTTAGCCATCAATCGCGTGATAGCTGTTTCGACCAATCAGCGGCCCCAATTTCCATTAAGATTGGGTCTCCGCCGACGAATATCTAGTTAGTTCCATCCTGCAGCTCGAATATTACGGACGTGCTCTCTGTGCGAGTTTTTCGAACAGAAACGTGCTTTTGTACGAGTGATCAGGGTAAATTTAGCGACGAGCTACCCGTTGCTGATACCTTGACTGGGTACGAACTCAATATTAAAAAAATAAGCTATATAATATTTGTAAACAGTGCTAGTCCCGCGTGGTGAAGATTTCCGCATAGGGAAGTTTTATCCATCCGGGATACTCCTACGTTATCGCGAGGACACCTCAAGACGCGGGAAGGTGCACGCTTAAAGCACCAAAATTAAGTAAGATTAAAGTACGACCAAATTTCTGTGCCCTGAGATAAGTTAGACTGATTACCGGTGTGTCGGCGTGCGTGCGTACAAGAGGAGTGCCAGCGAAGCGGGAGTGTGCAGAAAGGAGGAGACGAGAGGAGCAGATTGCGGCGAATCACAGGACTGGCAGTGAGACGAATCAACCCACGAAAACAACATTCAAGTAACAAATGACATTCTTTTTTTAAATCAGTTCAGTATGATTTCAGAGACAATTTTGAAATAAAATAAATATTTTGTGAACTACCAACCATATAAAAATTTTGTCTTAAAATATACAACCTTGCTCCAGATAACTGACTATATTGTTCCATTATTACTATGCCTAACATATGTTTTGTCGCAATACACGGCTTTATATGTGCAACGAGATTACTTCCGCTCAATATAGGAGTTGCAGTCATCTCAAAGAAACAAAAAAAGAATCATATCTTCACAAGAAATTTACATAAAAATTTTGAAGGCCAAACACTCAAAACCTTTATAAACAAAATATGGTACTTTCCCAATATGTTTCGAGAACCATTGTGTTCTCACCCTCAGCCTTCGTGATTTTGCGTCTGGTGAAGTATTTGTGTGTTGTCTGGTCGTTTTTGTGGTTTCTTGTTGGTCTCTGGTACTTTAAAGTGGTATTATTGTGTGTGATTGTGGTGTATGTATTAGTATTTTGTGTATTTTCGATGTTGAGTGCTTTGAAAATTGTGTCATGTTTTGTATTGATTTGTATTTGTTCAGGTATTAGTTTGTTTTGTGTTTTATGTTTGTATATTTGTAAATTGTCATGTTGGTTATGTCTGGGAATTCATGTCCAATGTTTATTGCATGTGTAGTCAAATTAGATTTGTATGTTTCTGGTTTTTTGTATGCGTTTAGGTGTTCAAAATAACGTTTTTCAGTTGTTTTTTTGTTTGTCCTATGTAACATTTATTGCAATCTTGGCATTCAATTTTGTATATACCATTGGTTGTTGTATTATCTTTGTTGTGTGGGTTATTTAGTTTTTGTAGATAATTTTTGTTAGTTTTGTATGCTATTTTAATGTCTGTGTTTTTAAACAGTTTTGTTAGCTTTGTCATTTTATTATTTATGTATGTGAATGTGGCCCATTTTTTTATTGTTGGTATTATTTTTGTTTTGTTCATTTTGATTAACTCTTAATTGTTCAGTTTTTATTTTATATTTGATTTTATTTTCTATTTTGTTTACAGTTTCCTTATTTTCCTAATAAGGAAAAAAGTATCTTGAGGTAATTTCAGTATAAATATTAAATATATTATATATATCAAGAAACGGACTGTAGCAAAAAGAAAACAAAATTGTTTGAATATATATATATATATATATATATATATAAAACTCAAAGTCTGAGGATTTATGTGTAGGGTACTGAATACAAATCCACACCGTTACACCTATTGCCACCAAATTTTGCACAGGTAATTTTTGACACAAGGCGAAAAACTTGGAATTTGATATTTTACCACGTTCGCACGATGTAGGCCCTTTTAATTATGTCTTTCGTTGACGCGTATAAAGACGTCAACAACACCGTGGAGAACAGAATTAATTACCATAGTAACAAGTAAATAAACAAATGATATTTAGCGGCATCGGAATTGTACCTTTATCCGTTCCTGCAGTTTTTAATATTTTTAATATGCAATTGTATCGATAGGCCTACATTTTGTAATTTTGTGTTTGTCTTAAACGATTATAAAATTTATGTTTATACGTATTTCTGATGATGCAATGAATAAGTAATGAAATATATTAAATACTACTACTAAAGATGTCAACAACACCATTTAGACCAGAATTAATTACCATAGTAACAAGTAAATAAACAAAAGTTATTTAGCGGCATCGGAACTGTACATTTATCCATGCAGCACATTTCCGATGTTTTATATAATAAATTATTGTATCGACATATTACGATGTGCAAAAGAAGAAGTGTACTAATTGTAAATTGTACTATTACTTAATGCAACGGGAAAATACATGTTGTTTTCATTTGTGAGGTTAGGTGACAACGGTATTTGGTTTTTAATTTACTGCTGAAATAAATAAAAGCCATGGTTGAGGAAAACATAACGTTTAATGTGTTATACAATGCTTCTAACACAGTAATGCTTTTAGCGTTTTTGATTTAACAGATCTATTATCTATATATTAATAGGTGAAGAGAAAACTTTGTACCCCTTTTTAAGCATATTGCGCGCACGGAGGAGTGTGAGATTTGGCATAGTTAAAGTTTATATGGAGAAGGAGTGCAGAAAGCTAAAATTTATATATAATATGTGTTACAAATACATTAAATAAAATAAAATGAAACATTCATTTGCACTTGAAAATTCATTTAAACTTTTTCAAACAATGGTAATTGTTAAAAATAAAATAATTTTGTTGCCAGGCAACAATAGTCTGTGGAGTGTATGTCAAAGCAAAAAAGCGTTATTTTATATTTTGTATATTAGATATCTGTGTTTTATATATTAATGTGCAGTTGAAAGTGAAATACAGCTTGCTTAATACTGACAGTTTGACTGAATGAGCTGTGAATTTTGTGTGATTTCAAATGTTCCTTTTTCAATAGTCTGTGGAGTGTATGTCAAGGCTATGTCAAGGTATGTCTGTTTTGGATTCATCATTGGACCCTTTAGCGTATCCATTACTTTTTCCAAATGGTGATACTGGGTGGCATATCAATATTTCTCATAATGTACCAACTACATCTAATTCAAGAGCACCCAAAAATAAATTAACCATGCTTCAGTATGCAGCCTATCGCCTTGCAATTAGAGAAGATTTTAGCATGTTGCACCATTCACAAAAATTATTTCTGCAGTGGATAGTTGATATGTATGTGAGAATAGAGGGCACAAGGTTACATTTCATTCGACAAAATCAAACAAGTCTTAGGTCTGAAGTTTACAACAATTTAACAGATTATTTAGAATTGAACCCCAATGCCAATAATGTTGGCCGTAGAGTAATTTTACCATCTTCATTCAATGGATCTCCAAGAAATATGTATCAGAATTATTTAGATTCAATGTCAATTGTACAACATTTCGGAAAGCCTTCTTTGTTTATTACAATGACTTGCAATCCAAATTGGCCTGAAATAGTTAATAATATTGGTGTAGGTGAGTCAGCTAATTTTCGACCTGATATTGTTGTGCGTGTATTCAAGTCCAAACTGAAAGCATTACACAAAAAAAATCTTCGGTAAAGTTGAAGCACTCATTTATACAATTGAGTTTCAAAAGAGAGGATTGCCTCATGCTCACATTTTACTCTCTTTAAATGAGCAAGATAAAATTGTTAACGCTACCGATATTGATAAAGTTGTATCTGCGGAGATTCCTAACATTCAAACACATCCCACATTACATGAATATGTTGTAAAACACATGATGCATAGTCCATGCGGTGTACTTAATCCAAATTCTGTATGTATGAGAGATGAAAAATGCACAAAAGATTATCCAAAACGATTTAATGAATTTACATGTGAATCATTAAATGGATATCCATTATACAGAAGGCGTGATAATGGTATTAATGCTGAAGTTCGCGGTAGTTGCCTCGACAATCGTTATGTTGTACCATACAATCCGTATTTACTTGCCAAATTTAATTGCCATATTGTAACATAACAAAATTATCACACTAAACATTTGAATTAATGCAACATAAATAAAGGAAAAAGTTCCATAGTGAGTGAGAAGAATAAATTGTTTAAGGATTACACTAGAAACTGTATATTAAGTCTATAAAATGTTAATAAAAATGGAAAATAACAAAGAAAACCATTGATTAAAATAACCTACTATGTAAAAACCAGTTAAACAGTCAGTATACCCAGTAGATTGGGGAAGCAGTACAAAAAGGGAAGGACCATAAAAAAAAAAGGAAATAATCTGTCATGAAACCATTTTAACAAGGGAACAATAATAAGGTCACGAGGCAGAGACACCAAGAGACCAGAAACAGGAAGAGATATGCCAAAACAAAATGATAGTCATATAATAAATACCATGAGACAAAATTGAAACCGATGTATGTAAACCCAAACAAGTTACAAGATACAATCCTATAAAACACAAATTGTATATTAGTTATAAGAGTAATATGTTAAAAAATATATTATAAAAAGACTACCATAGTGTAGAACCCACTGAAAAGACTACCATAGTGTAGAACCCAATAAAGTGAAGTGAGGTAACAAAAATAAGAAACTACAGTGAGTATAGTGAGAAACATAGCTAAAAAATCTATGAAAAAATATTCAATGAAGTGTAAATATTATAAAAAGACTACCATGAGTGTAGAATAATAATAGTAAAACCATTGGAATCAAAGACAGTCTAAGGACTGACCACATTAGCAGTAATAAGAGTTTTTTAAATTAGATATAAGAAAAACTATTACCTATAAAATGTTTTCTTTAATTACAGTTAAGCAAATTGTGAGAAGGACAAAAATACCAAAGGACAGTTCATAACTGAGGGTATAACTAATAGTAAGATGTTTGTTATTTAGTGTTAATTAGATAATATTTTAGATGTAAGGTGTCAATAGATACAAGATGTTTTTTAATCACAGTTGAATTGTTTTCAAGAGAAACATAAATACACAAGACAGTTAGTGACTGACAGTATTACTAGTAATAGGAGTTTTTTATTTTTTCTAATTAAATTATGTCTAGGTAATAATAAGGATAAGATATTTTGTTATCATTTGATGATACAGTTAAAAATAATAGGAATAAGACGTTTTTGTTAAAATTAGGTGATATATGAAAAATAGTAGATAATAAGATGTTTTTGTTAAAATTAGGCATAAGATGTTTATGTTATGGTTCAATGATGTTATTAGTATAAAGAAAGTTTAGTAGATACCAGATATTCTATTGTATTTTAAAATCATGTCATTTAATTTTCCATTGTGTAAGTCAGTGAGGCAAGTAGGACATAAAAATGTAATAATTTTATTCAAATCAGTAAACCATGTATAATGTACAAACAGACCAGCCAAGACACCATTTTTGTAAACACAGATTGGCCTATAAACCAAAAAATTATCTATCAAAGAATTAATCTATGTAATAGGAATAGAATTCAATACATACAATACAGAAATTGAAAATATAATTAATACAGATACAGTTAATAGCAAATAGAATGACAAAAGAAAGGAAATTAACTTCTTTTGGAAACAGTCAATAATAAGCCTATGATAGTAATCAAATCAGACTAAACAGCAAATTAATCAATATTGAAATGTTTTAACAACCAAATTATTAACAACAAAGTAATTACGGAGTTATTAGGTGTATTCCATAGTAATATTATACCGAAAAAACAAATAAAAACCTTTAAAACACTGAATTTGTACAAAATATGAGACATACAATCATTATGTAAAATTGTAATTTTTGGGCTTAAATAAGCTTGAAACAAACCCAGCTATATATCAAAAGATGTAAAATTAACTAATCAATATTACTGAATAGTTAGATTCATGTAAATTTAAGAAATATTTGAAATACAGTAAAAAATAAGAAAACTTGTTATGTATAGTTAGATAGTGAAACAAGTCTTAGACAGATATTTTATAGTTAAACAATATGAAGAGGAAAATGACATAGAACCAATTGCCCTAAAACGACGACGTTGCGTCTATTAGTCTATTGTTAATCGCAAAGCTGAATAGTTGAAAATGTGTTAGCGGAGTATTGAAAACAAAATAATTTGTATTAAAACCAAGTGTGGTTATGTGGCGTATAACGGAGATGAACTAAACAGTGAAATAACCTTAACTATCAATTTCTAACACTTCACAAATTTCCAAAAACACAGTATAACACCATAAAACTCAACACAAGAAATCGACAGCCATTTTGAACAATTTTTGGACCGAATTCACAGAAAACCAACACATATAATTGAACACCGGACACTACACAAGAAATCCATCCAGAATTCGACATCGCAGACGACGAGGGGACATTCCACACTATATTTTGGACCAACACCACTTCGCAGAAAGGGGAACATCGTTTTATTTCTGTGGGAGAAGATCATTCAATTCCAACAGCACCGTAGCAGTTAAAATCGAGCAGACGGCGGCCATTACTAGATTTCTCATAAAGACGAAGCAGTGCCTCCTGGAGGGGAGTGACGTCATTTCATCGACTTGGTTCGCAATTTAATTTTTTACTAATTGACAATTGTAATAATAATTTTGTTCTATTTCAGATATTAACTTTTAGTTTAAGAATACCTGTTAAATGTATCTTGTTCCTTGCCCTCTGACCATTTCGACTCGTTAAAAGAACCACAAATTTAAACTTGTAAGAAATATATTTGTTGATTTTTCTCACTACCAACTGTAGCGAATATTAGCCAGTGCCTGGGACATGCGCAGTTTGACTGGCGCATAATTTTGAATGTGAATAAACGCAAACCATTACTCAGTTACCAGCATTGTTTTTATTTCTATAATTCATGTTTTTATTATTTTTATTAAACAAAAACATAATTCACATTGAGAGAATAGATATAGAAGGAAATTACAAACTCAACTAATTAATTAATTATTAATAAATTAAATTAAATCATTCAGTCAAACTCGATACAAGAACAAGAAAAAATATTTGCACAATTTTTAAAGTTTGCCTAACGAGTGGGGCTAAAAGGAGGGCACAATACATTGCTGTCACAAAATCAACACACAATATATCTGAATTTCTATTTCTATATTTTTATTTATTTTTTTCTATTTTATATTTGTAATAACATTATATTACAAATTGGCGTTTCCAACGTGGAGATTATTAAAACGTTCATTCAATATATATACCTTATTATTTTTTTTTATTTGTAATATTATATTACAATATAAATGTTGAAGTATGCACTACAGTTAAAAGTGTTAAATACATTTATAAATACGTGTATAAAGGCTATGACAGTGCATCTGTTGAATTAGGTTCAGAGAGAAATGAACCAGGTCAAGAAATACAAATTGATGAAGTTAAAAATTTTTTAAATGGCCGTTATGTCGGATCAACTGAAGCTGTATGGCGCATCTATGAATTACCAATGCATTTTCAATCACATGTCATCGTTAGACTTGATATTCATTTACCGCGTAGACAGAATGTTTACTTTCGAGAAGGGCAAGAACGTCAAGCAATTGAAAATGCAAGACAAACAAAATTATTAGCATTTTTTGAATTGAATCGATCAGATCCATCAGTGCATGAACATAAGTATATTGAAATTCCTTTGCATTATGTGTGGGAAGATTCCCGAAAAAAATGGAAGAAGAGAAGGCGTGGAGGTGATAAAATCATTACACGCATATATGTAGTATCACCAAAAGACATCGAACTTTTCCATTTACGATTGCTTTTATTACATGTCTGTGGTCCAAAATCATTTGAGGATGTTAGAACATACAATGGAATTATACAAACTTCTTTTGTTGAAGCGTGCCATGCTCGCGGCATTGCTTCAAATGGTAATGAATGGCACGAATGTTTAAATGAAGCAAAAGAATTACATTCACCAAAACAAATTCGAAATTTATTTGGTTACACTTGTGCATTAAATGTGCCAGCCAATGCATTGGCGTTATGGAATGAATTTAAAGTATATCTTAGTGAAGATTTTTTGAGAGATTACAACGAAGAAGTATCCTTTAATACTATTTCTCTATTAGAAATTGAAGATATTTTGAATGTTCATAATTTGTCATGTCAAGAACTTGGTTTACCAGTTCCCACGTATTCGCAGAGAACAGACGAAGCAAATGCTATTGATCCAATAGAACAAGAGTTTCTGTTTTCTGAGCATTATGAAACTGCAAATATTGAACAGCGTAATCTAATTGATCGTGTGATTCGTGAAGTTTTGCATCATGATACTGGATCTAATGTTTTTTGTTTAACCGCTCATGCAGGTTGTGGAAAAACATTCACACAAACAGCAATCATTCACAAATTAAATTCACTTAATCTTTGTTGCATTGCAACAGCGTTCAGTGGCATAGCTTCAACTCTATTACTTGGAGGTAGAACTTTACACAATGTGTTTAAATTGCCTATACCCATTTTGGAAAATTCTGTAGCGAATATTACCGCAAATAGTAGCTATGGACGTTACATAAATTCATCATCATTGATAATTATTGATGAAATTTCTATGTGCCCACTGCAAGTGTTGAAAATCATAGATAGATTATTTACATAGATTAGATAGATAGATAGATTATCACAGGATCTATGCGATGAAAATGATAAACATAAACCATTTGGAGGGAAAATGATACTTCTGTGCGGTGATTTTCGGCAAATCTTACCAGTTGTCCCACATGGATCACGTGCAACTTTAATTGAAAATTGTGTCACGAGTTGGCATAAATTTGTTTATTTTCATAAAGTAACGTTTACTCAAAATATGAGAGCCTTACCAAGTGAAATAGAATTTGTCGAATTCTTGAAAAAAATTGGAAATGATGAAGCCCCACAATTCCCTCAGTTTGGTGAAAATATTATTGAAATACCTCAGCAATTAATAGGAGATGAAAAAATATTATTAATGAGGTGTATGGAAATATTTCCGAAAACATACTCTCAGATAACATATTGAAGTCAGTTATTTTAGCACCTAAAAATGATGATTGTACTTTTATTAATACTGATATACTTAATCGAATACCAGATGAACAGAAAACATATCATAGCTACGATAAAATAATTTGTGATGATGACAATGAAATCAATAACTATCCAGTAGAGTTTTTGAATTCTTTGACTATTAGTGGTTTGCCACCACATAAGTTAGTATTGAAAGTTAATTGCATCGTTTTACTGATCAGAAACTTAAATACAAAGGAAGCATTAGTCAATGGAACAAGAATGCGCATCTAGTGTATGCATCGTAATGCTATTGATTGCGAAGTTTTAACTGGAACCGCACGCAATAAGAGAATTTTGATTCCACGTATAAATTTAACATATTCCGGTACTGTTTTACCATTTAACTTTCAAAGAACTCAATTTCCAATTATACCTGCATTTGGGATGACAATAAATAAGTCTCAAGGACAAACATTCGAAAAAATTGGAATTTTATTGAGGCAGCCAGTTTTTACACATGGTCAGTTGTACGTCGCAGCAAGTAGAGTTCGATCATTCGATGGTTTGAGATTTTATATTTCCGAGTATAATGGCCAAGGGCATTTAGCAAATGATGAAAGAGTTTTTTTTATTTCATTAGTTTAGGCACGTATTTTTTATTTTTTATTAATTTTTTATTTAAATTTTATATAATTCGAAAAAGATAGGCAAAATAAATGTGTAGCCTTGGCGAAACCTGGTCAGTATGGCAATAAAAAACCCAAGGAAATGTCAAAAAACGCGTTATTGCTTTTTAAATATGGCTTAGCCAAGCTAAACCTCATTTTTCCTATCTTTCATATTTTTCAAATAACTCGAAAACTAATGCATAGAAAAAAAATTAAATTATATAAGCTTTGTAGCAGATAATCTTCAAACTGTTTTCGAATTTTGTACCTTACCAAAAATGAAATGTAATCCACTGGAATTGAAAACAATGTATCTTATACTTCTATGAATGTCAAGTCTCATTTTTATTAGCGTTTATTTGATTCAATAATAACATGAAAATATTAAAACTGACAATGAATTATATCAAAAAATAAATACGAATACAAGCTGTAATTGTGTTTTTTTTCAACTGTTACTAACATTAAATTTTAAATTTCATAGGTATTGAAGGGAATTAAGGCAAACAACACACGCTAATGACGTATTTGTACACGCTCGCAGCTGACGTAATAGAACAAAATTCAAAAAAATTATATGCAATGATTATAGAGGTATACTCTTTGACAAAAGAACCTCAATAATGTTCAAACTTAAAAATTTAATGAATTACGGTCGAATTTCGACCACTGGGCGACCACTAGTACTTTATAAATATCTCCAAAGACTTTATAAACGGGTACTTTTAATTCTCCAAACGCTGTTGCACCAACATAATACTTTAGTACAAGTTAAAAAACAAGTGCTGAAAACAGCTTTGGAGCAAATTTGACTAATGAGTACAAAATTGTTATTCGAGCTGACAGAACGCCATATAGACAAAGACAATAAAAATTATATTAAAATACTTATTAAAAGTCAAATATTCGCGGGTGAAGCCACGGGTAACACTAGTAAATACATATTTTTTAAATTAATCATAATTCTAAAAATGGTGAGAGTATTCTATTTAGAAAGTAGATTTATATACACATTTGTCAGTATACATTTGTATATACCGAGTTCTTGTCAAAGACCTATTGTTATCGTGCGTTTTAATATACTAAGAATAATGTCACAGAAGTAACTTCATTAATGTTATTCGTTACTCATTCTGGTTTAAATGGAATACTGGCGTGTATTTGTACCTAAATATACATTGTTTAATATATTATTTTGCTGACATATTTTGATAAAATGTAACATTTGTAAAATGACAATAAAGTCAGGAAGAGTTTGGCTAGATTCACTGAGTCCATTGCAAGACGTGTCAGATAACAATAATTTAGGGGTAACGGGTCGTTAAGAAGAGAACAAACAACACAATTTATATACATTGGGTATCACGTATTACAACGTGACCGGACCGTTGGCTGCCGTTAGACTCTTTGTAAAGGAGACCACTACTAAGAGTCTGGAAATTAAAAAAAAGGTTTGGAAACATTTCAAAAATTTAATTTTCACACGTTTGTCGGGTGCGAAAGCTCACCGCCTCGTTTAATTAGTTCCACTGGACAAAGGTAGTTTCTGCTGTGGTTGCAACCCTTAGCAAAGGAAAGCTAAAAGTGGATTATACTATTCTGATCCTTTTCCGTATTTTTTATATACGACTAGCAGAAAGCACAGGTAATTACAAGTTTTAGCAACATGATTGTACTTAAGGGAAACAAAACGTAACTATTTTCATCACTGAAAATAATATGTAGTAATACATAATACATAGTATGTAGTATGTAGTAATAATAATAGTATGTAGCAATTTACAAGATTAAATTATTGTGAAACTTTCAGTTTTGCAGTGATCACTATACTCGCTTTCATAACTGAGAACTGAGAATCGCTGGTGTAAGGACGGGTCGTTCACCGGACTCTGATACACCCAGTCCTACAGGGTAGACTTCATCAACTGTTACGGTTAGGCACAGTTATAGCAACACTACTCTGCAAGTGTAATTTAAGCCATTCAAAACCCCGTCAAGGATAAAACGTGACTGAAATAAAATATCGGTATGGAGAACCATACATGACTTCCATGTTCTAAGATTTATATTTAAAATCATATTCGAAATGAAATATTACCATAGAAACTACTTCTTTCTACTTATTGCTTCAGCCTTAACCACGGTACTGTGGTCACTAACGTATACCACCTGACGTTTTCACACTCGATTTTCACTGATGATGGCAGTCGATGGACTGCCGAAAAGTCTGGTTTTGCAGAAAACATTGTACTACGGCTAAACAGCCCGGGAAGGAATTTTAACAAAAAACTACTTCTTTGTTGCCGATAACATAGTACACATATAAAAAATTCTCCCCTCCCCAATCAACTATAATTTTCATTAATAGAAAATTACCCCCAGCCCGTTCACATAACCTCTTCATTTATAGATATTTCATCTACGTTTCTACAGTGGATTATTATGAGCTTCGTATTAGGATACATTATTTATCAAAATGAAGTACTTTACTCTTGTTAAAACATAAAACGTTGCAGGTAAACTACCCGTTTCTCTTAACCGATCTTCACCAAAATCAATAGACCTTCAGTCCTCTACAATTCAGGGATGCATGCAAAAAAATATTGGATTCTGTTCGAATGTGCGACAGTTATCGTTTGTCATATAAACTATTACCCTTGTTAAAACGTAAAACGTTGCAGGTAAACTACCCCTCTCCCTTAACCGATTTCACCAAAAACAACAGATCTTGCGAACTCTACAATTCAGGGGTGTATGCAGAACATTATTTCATTCTGTTTGAATTTGTGGCAGTTATCTTTCGCAAAAAAAATTACCCTTCTTAAAACACAAAATGTTGCTGGTAAACTACCCCTTTCCCTTAACCGATCTTCAACAAAATCAACAGACCTTGAGTTCTCCTTAATTCAAAAAGGTATGCAAAAACGTAGTGGATTCTGTTTGAATTTGCGACTCTTATCGTTTGCCATAAAAAATACCCTTTTAAAACATAAAAAGTTGCCGGTAAACTACCCCTTTCCCTTATCCGATCTTCACCTAAAACAATAGGCCTTGAGTACTCTACAGATCAGGGCTGTATGCAAAACATTATTTGATTCTGTTTGAATTTGCGGCTCTTATCGTTTGCCATAGAAAATACCCTTTTAAAACATAAAACGTAGTAGGTAAACTACACCTTTCCCTTAACCGATCTCCACCAAAATCAACAGGTCTGGAGAACTCTACAATTTAGGGCTGTATGCAAATAATCATTTGATTCTGTTGGAATTTGCGGCTATTATCGTTTGCCATATAAAATACCCTTGTTAAAACATAAAACGTTGCTAGTAAACTATCCCTTTCCCTTAACCGATCTTCACCAAAAACAATAGGTCTTGAGAACTCTACAATTCAGGGCTTTATGCAAAAAATTATTTGATTCCGTTTGAATTTGCGGCTATTATCGTTTGCCATAGAAAAATTACCCTTGATTAAAAAAAACCGTTGCTGGTAAACTACCCCTTTCCCCTAACCGATCTTCACCAGAAACAATAGGTCTTGAGTACTCTACAAATCAGAGCTGTATGCAGAAAATTATTTGATTTTGTTTGAATTTGCGACTGTTATCGTTTGTCATATAAAAACACACACACACACACACACACACACACACACACACACACACACACACACACACACACACACACACACACACACACACACACACACACACACAATTTGCGGCTGTTATCGTATGCCATAGAAAATATCGGTATGGAGAACCATACATCACTTACATGTTCTAAGATTTATATTTAAAATCATATTCGAAATGAAATATTACCATAGAAACTACTTCTTTCTACTTATTGCTTCAGCCTTAACCACGGTACTGTGGTCACTAACGTATACCACCTGACGTTTTCACACTCGATTTTCACTGATGATGGCAGTCGATGGACTGCCGAAAAGTCTGGTTTTGCAGAAAACATTGGACTACGGCTAAACACCCCGGGAAGGAATTTTAACAAAGAACTACTTCTTTGGTGCCGATAACGTAGTACACAAATAAAAAATTCTCCCCTCCCCAATCAAATATAATTTTCATTAATAGAAAATTACCCCCACCCTGTTCACATAACCTCTTCATTTATAGATATTTCATCTACGTTTCTACAGTGGATTATTATGAGCTTCGTATTAGGATACATTATTTATCAAAATGAAGTACTTTACTCTTGTTAAAACATAAAACGTTGCAGGTAAACTACCCGTTTCTCTTAACCGATCTTCACCAAAATCAATAGACCTTCAGTCCTCTACAATTCAGGGATGCATGCAAAAAAATATTGGATTCTGTTTGAATGTGCGACAGTTATCGTTTGTCATATAAACTATTACCCTTGTTAAAACGTAAAACGTTGCAGGTAAACTACCCCTCTCCCTTAACCGATTTCACCAAAAACAACAGATCTTGCGAACTCTACAATTCAGGGGTGTATGCAGAACATTATTTGATTCTGTTTGAATTTGCGGCAGTTATCTTTCGCAAAAAAAAAATTACCCTTCTTAAAACATGAAATGTTGCTGGTAAACTACCCCTTCCCCTTAACCGATCTTCAACAAAATCAACAGACCTTGAGTTCTCTTTAATTCAAAAAGGTATGCAAAAACGTAGTCGATTCTGTTTGAATTTGCGGCAGTTATCGTTCGTCATATAAAAAATTACCCTTGTTAAAACATAAAATGTTGCAGGTAAACTACCACTTTCCCTTAACCGATCTTCACCAACACCAATAGGTCTTGAGACCTCTACAATTCAGGGCTGTATGCAAAACATTATTTGATTCTGTTAGAATTTGCGGCTGTTATCGTTTGCCATAGAAAAAATTATCCCCGATAAAAAAACGTTGCTGGTAAACTACCCCTTCCCCTTAACCGATCTTCACCAACCCCAATAGGTCTTGATAGCTCTATAATTCAGGGCTGTATGCAAAAGAGTAGTTGATTCTGTTTGAATTTGCGCCTGTTATCGTTTGCCATAAAAAAAATTACACTTGTTTAAAAAAAACCGTTGCAGGTAAACTACCCCTTTCCCTTAACCGATCTTTACTAAAATCAACAGGTCTTGCGTACTCAACAAATCAGAACTACATGCAAAAAAGTATTTGATTCTGTTTTAATTTGCGACTCTTATCGTTTGCCATAGAAAATACCCTTTTAAAACATAAAATGTAGTTGGTAAACTACCCCTTTCTCTTAACCGATCTTCATCAAAATCAATAGGTCTTGAGATCTCTACAATTTAGGGCTGTATGCAAATACTCATTTGATTCTGTTTGAATTTGCGGCTGTTATCGTTTGCCATAGTAAACAATTACCCTTGATTAAAAAAAAAACCGTTGCTGGTAAACTACCCCTTTCCCTCAACCGATCTTCATCAAAAGCAACAGGTCGTGAGTACTCTACAAGTCAGGGCTGTATGCAATAAATGATTTGATTCAGTTTGAATTTGCGGCTGTTATCGTTTGCCAAAAAAAGATCTACAGATAGACCCACAGACAGACACACAGACACACACACAGACACTTTTCTAAAAATGACTTTTTTCATGTTTTGAGTGTAGTACAATCAGAATCTGCAATAATCACGAACACGATTTTTTTTGCCATCACCATACTTCCATTTCCTTAAGGAAAATGGAAGTAAAAATCGGTATGGAGAACCATACATGACTTCCATGTTCTAAGATTTATATTTAAAATCATATTCGAAATGAAATATTACCATAGAAACTACTTCTTTCTACTTATTGCTTCAGCCTTAACCACGGTACTGTGGTCACTAACGTATACCACCTGACGTTTTCACACTCGATTTTCACTGATGATGGCAGTCGATGGACTGCCGAAACGTCTGGTTTTGCAGAAAACATTGTACTACGGCTAAACAGCCCGGGAAGGAATTTTAACAAAAAACTACTTCTTTGTTGCCGATAACATAGTACACATATAAAAAATTCTCCCCTCCCCAATCAAATATAATTTTCATTAATAGAAAATTACCCCCAGCCCGTTCACATAACCTCTTCATTTATAGATATTTCATCTACGTTTCTACAGTGGATTATTATGAGCTTCGTATTAGAATACATTATTTATCAAAATGAAGTACTTTACTCTTGTTAAAACATAAAACGTTGCAGGTAAACTACCCGTTTCTCTTAACCGATCTTCACCAAAATCAATAGACCTTCAGTCCTCTACAATTCAGGGATGCATGCAAAAAAATATTGGATTCTGTTTGAATGTGCGACAGTTATCGTTTGTCATATAAACTATTACCCTTGTTAAAACGTAAAACGTTGCAGGTAAACTACCCCTCTCCCTTAACCGATTTCACCAAAAACAACAGATCTTGCGAACTCTACAATTCAGGGGTGTATGCAGAACATTATTTGATTCTGTTTGAATTTGCGGCAGTTATCTTTCGCAAAAAAAATTACCCTTCTTAAAACACAAAATGTTGCTGGTAAACTACCCCTTTCCCTTAACCGATCTTCAACAAAATCAACAGACCTTGAGTTCTCCTTAATTCAAAAAGGTATGCAAAAACGTAGTGGATTCTGTTTGAATTTGCGACTCTTATCGTTTGCCATAAAAAATACCCTTTTAAAACATAAAAAGTTGCCGGTAAACTACCCCTTTCCCTTATCCGATCTTCACCTAAAACAATAGGCCTTGAGTACTCTACAGATCAGGGCTGTATGCAAAACATTATTTGATTCTGTTTGAATTTGCGGCTCTTATCGTTTGCCATAGAAAATACCCTTTTAAAACATAAAACGTAGTAGGTAAACTACACCTTTCCCTTAACCGATCTCCACCAAAATCAACAGGTCTGGAGAACTCTACAATTTAGGGCTGTATGCAAATAATCATTTGATTCTGTTTGAATTTGCGGCTATTATCGTTTGCCATATAAAATACCCTTGTTAAAACATAAAACGTTGCTAGTAAAATATCCCTTTCCCTTAACCTATCTTCACCAAAAACAAAAGGTCTTGAGAACTCTACAATTCAGGGCTTTATGCAAAAAATTATTTGATTCCGTTTGAATTTGCGGCTATTATCGTTTGCCATAGAAAAATTACCCTTGATTAAAAAAAACCGTTGCTGGTAAACTACCCCTTTCCCCTAACCGATCTTCACCAGAAACAATAGGTCTTGAGTACTCTACAAATCAGAGCTGTATGCAGAAAATTATTTGATTTTGTTTGAATTTGCGACTGTTATCGTTTGTCATATAAAAACACACACACACACACACACACACACACACACACACACACACACACACACACACACACACACACACACACACACACACACACACACACACACACACACACACACACACACACACACAATTTGCGGCTGTTATCGTATGCCATAGAAAATATCGGTATGGAGAACCATACATCACTTACATGTTCTAAGATTTATATTTAAAATCATATTCGAAATGAAATATTACCATAGAAACTACTTCTTTCTACTTATTGCTTCAGCCTTAACCACGGTACTGTGGTCACTAACGTATACCACCTGACGTTTTCACACTCGATTTTCACTGATGATGGCAGTCGATGGACTGCCGAAAAGTCTGGTTTTGCAGAAAACATTGGACTACGGCTAAACAGCCCGGGAAGGAATTTTAACAAAGAACTACTTCTTTGGTGCCGATAACGTAGTACACAAATAAAAAATTCTCCCCTCCCCAATCAAATATAATTTTCATTAATAGAAAATTACCCCCACCCTGTTCACATAACCTCTTCATTTATAGATATTTCATCTACGTTTCTACAGTGGATTATTATGAGCTTCGTATTAGGATACATTATTTATCAAAATGAAGTACTTTACTCTTGTTAAAACATAAAACGTTGCAGGTAAACTACCCGTTTCTCTTAACCGATCTTCACCAAAATCAATAGACCTTCAGTCCTCTACAATTCAGGGATGCATGCAAAAAAATATTGGATTCTGTTTGAATGTGCGACAGTTATCGTTTGTCATATAAACTATTACCCTTGTTAAAACGTAAAACGTTGCAGGTAAACTACCCCTCTCCCTTAACCGATTTCACCAAAAACAACAGATCTTGCGAACTCTACAATTCAGGGGTGTATGCAGAACATTATTTGATTCTGTTTGAATTTGCGGCAGTTATCTTTCGCAAAAAAAAATTACCCTTCTTAAAACATGAAATGTTGCTGGTAAACTACCCCTTCCCCTTAACCGATCTTCAACAAAATCAGCAGACCTTGAGTTCTCTTTAATTCAAAAAGGTATGCAAAAACGTAGTCGATTCTGTTTAAATTTGCGGCAGTTATCGTTCGTCATATAAAAAATTACCCTTGTTAAAACATAAAATGTTGCAGGTAAACTACCACTTTCCCTTAACCGATCTTCACCAACACCAACAGGTCTTGAGACCTCTACAATTCAGGGCTGTATGCAAAAGAGTAGTTGATTCTGTTTGAATTTGCGCCTGTTATCGTTTGCCATAAAAAAAATTACACTTGTTTAAAAAAAACTGTTGCAGGTAAACTACCCCTTTCCCTTAACCGATCTTTACCAAAATCAATAGGTCTTGCGTACTCCACAAATCAGAACTACATGCAAAAAAGTATTTGATTCTGTTTGAATTTGCGACTCTTATCGTTTGCCATAGAAAATACCCTTTTAAAACATAAAATGTAGTTGGTAAACTACCCCTTTCTCTTAACCGATCTTCATCAAAATCAATAGGTCTTGAGATCTCTACAATTTAGGGCTGTATGCAAATACTCATTTGATTCTGTTTGAATTTGCGGCTGTTATCGTTTGCCATAATAAACAATTACCCTTGATTAAAAAAAAAACCGTTGCTGGTAAACTACCCCTTTCCCTCAACCGATCTTCACCAAAAGCAACAGGTCGTGAGTACTCTACAAGTCAGGGCTGTATGCAATAAATGATTTGATTCAGTTTGAATTTGCGGCTGTTATCGTTTGCCAAAAAAAGATCTACAGATAGACCCACAGACACACACACAGACACTTTTCTAAAAATGACTTTTTTCATGTTTTGAGTGTAGTACAATCAGAATCTGCAATAATCACGAACACGATTTTTTTTACCATCACCATACTTCCATTTCCTTAAGGAAAATGGAAGTAAAAATCGGTATGGAGAACCATACATGACTTCCATGTTCTAAGATTTATATTTAAAATCATATTCGAAATGAAATATTACCATAGAAACTACTTCTTTCTACTTATTGCTTCAGCCTTAACCACGGTACTGTGGTCACTAACGTATACCACCTGACGTTTTCACACTCGATTTTCACTGATGATGGCAGTCGATGGACTGCCGAAACGTCTGGTTTTGCAGAAAACATTGTACTACGGCTAAACAGCCCGGGAAGGAATTTTAACAAAAAACTACTTCTTTGTTGCCGATAACATAGTACACATATAAAAAATTCTCCCCTCCCCAATCAAATATAATTTTCATTAATAGAAAATTACCCCCAGCCCGTACACATAACCTCTTCATTTATAGATATTTCATCTACGTTTCTACAGTGGATTATTATGAGCTTCGTATTAGGATACATTATTTATCAAAATGAAGTACTTTACTCTTGTTAAAACATAAAACGTTGCAGGTAAACTACCCGTTTCTCTTAACCGATCTTCACCAAAATCAATAGACCTTCAGTCCTCTACAATTCAGGGATGCATGCAAAAAAATATTGGATTCTGTTTGAATGTGCGACAGTTATCGTTTGTCATATAAACTATTACCCTTGTTAAAACGTAAAACGTTGCAGGTAAACTACCCCTCTCCCTAACCGATTTCACCAAAAACAACAGATCTTGGGAACTCTACAATTCAGGGGTGTATGCAGAACATTATTTGATTCTGTTTGAATTTGCGGCAGTTATCTTTCGCAAAAAAAATTACCCTTCTTAAAACACAAAATCTTGCTGGTAAACTACCCCTTTCCCTTAACCGATCTTCAACAAAATCAACAGACCTTGAGTTCTCCTTAATTCAAAAAGGTATGCAAAAACGTAGTGGATTCTGTTTGAATTTGCGACTCTTATCGTTTGCCATAAAAAATACCCTTTTAAAACATAAAAAGTTGCCGGTAAACTACCCCTTTCCCTTATCCGATCTTCACCTAAAACAATAGGCCTTGAGTACTCTACAGATCAGGGCTGTATGCAAAACATTATTTGATTCTGTTTGAATTTGCGGCTCTTATCGTTTGCCATAGAAAATACCCTTTTAAAACATAAAACGTAGTAGGTAAACTACACCTTTCCCTTAACCGATCTCCACCAAAATCAACAGGTCTGGAGAACTCTACAATTTAGGGCTGTATGCAAATAATCATTTGATTCTGTTTGAATTTGCGGCTATTATCGTTTGCCATATAAAATACCCTTGTTAAAACATAAAACGTTGCTAGTAAACTATCCCTTTCCCTTAACCGATCTTCACCAAAAACAATAGGTCTTGAGAACTCTACAATTCAGGGCTTTATGCAAAAAATTATTTGATTCCGTTTGAATTTGCGGCTATTATCGTTTGCCATAGAAAAATTACCCTTGATTAAAAAAAACCGTTGCTGGTAAACTACCCCTTTCCCCTAACCGATCTTCACCAGAAACAATAGGTCTTGAGTACTCTACAAATCAGAGCTGTATGCAGAAAATTATTTGATTTTGTTTGAATTTGCGACTGTTATCGTTTGTCATATAAACACACACACACACACACACACACACACACACACACACACACACACACACACACACACACACACACACACACACACACACACACACACACACACACACACACACACAATTTGCGGCTGTTATCGTATGCCATAGAAAACATCGGTATGGAGAACCATACATCACTTACATGTTCTAAGATTTATATTTAAAATCATATTCGAAATGAAATATTACCATAGAAACTACTTCTTTCTACTTATTGCTTCAGCCTTAACCACGGTACTGTGGTCACTAACGTATACCACCTGACGTTTTCACACTCGATTTTCACTGATGATGGCAGTCGATGGACTGCCGAAAAGTCTGGTTTTGCAGAAAACGTTGGACTACGGCTAAACAGCCCGGGAAGGAATTTTAACAAAGAACTACTTCTTTGGTGCCGATAACGTAGTACACAAATAAAAAATTCTCCCCTCCCCAATCAAATATAATTTTCATTAATAGAAAATTACCCCCACCCTGTTCACATAACCTCTTCATTTATAGATATTTCATCTACGTTTCTACAGTGGATTATTATGAGCTTCGTATTAGGATACATTATTTATCAAAATGAAGTACTTTACTCTTGTTAAAACATAAAACGTTGCAGGTAAACTACCCGTTTCTCTTAACCGATCTTCACCAAAATCAATAGACCTTCAGTCCTCTACAATTCAGGGATGCATGCAAAAAAATATTGGATTCTGTTTGAATGTGCGACAGTTATCGTTTGTCATATAAACTATTACCTTTGTTAAAACGTAAAACGTTGCAGGTAAACTACCCCTCTCCCTTAACCGATTTCACCAAAAACAACAGATCTTGCGAACTCTACAATTCAGGGGTGTATGCAGAACATTATTTGATTCTGTTTGAATTTGCGGCAGTTATCTTCCGCAAAAAAAAAAAAAATTACCCTTCTTAAAACATGAAATGTTGCTGGTAAACTACCCCTTCCCCTTAACCGATCTTCAACAAAATCAACAGACCTTGAGTTCTCTTTAATTCAAAAAGGTATGCAAAAACGTAGTCGATTCTGTTTGAATTTGCGGCAGTTATCGTTCGTCATATAAAAAATTACCCTTGTTAAAACATAAAATGTTGCAGGTAAACTACCACTTTCCCTTAACCGATCTTCACCAACACCAATAGGTCTTGAGACCTCTACAATTCAGGGCTGTATGCAAAACATTATTTGATTCTGTTAGAATTTGCGGCTGTTATCGTTTGCCATAGAAAAAATTATCCCCGATAAAAAAACGTTGCTGGTAAACTACCCCTTCCCCTTAACCGATCTTCACCAACCCCAATAGGTCTTGATAGCTCTATAATTCAGGGCTGTATGCAAAAGAGTAGTTGATTCTGTTTGAATTTGCGCCTGTTATCGTTTGCCATAAAAAAAATTACACTTGTTTAAAAAAAACCGTTGCCGGTAAACTACCCCTTTCCCTTAACCGATCTTTACCAAAATCAATAGGTCTTGCGTACTCCACAAATCAGAACTACATGCAAAAAAGTATTTGATTCTGTTTTAATTTGCGACTCTTATCGTTTGCCATAGAAAATACCCTTTTAAAACATAAAATGTAGTTGGTAAACTACCCCTTTCTCTTAACCGATCTTCATCAAAATCAATAGGTCTTGAGATCTCTACAATTTAGGGCTGTATGCAAATACTCATTTGATTCTGTTTGAATTTGCGGCTGTTATCGTTTGCCATAATAAACAATTACCCTTGATTAAAAAAAAAACCGTTGCTGGTAAACTACCCCTTTCCCTCAACCGATCTTCACCAAAAGCAACAGGTCGTGAGTACTCTACAAGTCAGGGCTGTATGCAATAAATGATTTGATTCAGTTTGAATTTGCGGCTGTTATCGTTTGCCAAAAAAAGATCTACAGATAGACCCACAGACAGACACACAGACAGACACTTTTCTAAAAATGACTTTTTTCATGTTTTGAGTGTAGTACAATCAGAATCTGCAATAATCACGAACACAATTTTTTTTGCCATCACCATACTTCCATTTCCTTAAGGAAAATGGAAGTAAAAATCGGTATGGAGAACCATACATGACTTCCATGTTCTAAGATTTATATTTAAAATCATATTCGAAATGAAATATTACCATAGAAACTACTTCTTTCTACTTATTGCTTCAGCCTTAACCACGGTACTGTGGTCACTAACGTATACCACCTGACGTTTTCACACTCGATTTTCACTGATGATGGCAGTCGATGGACTGCCGAAAAGTCTGGTTTTGCAGAAAACATTGGACTACGGCTAAACAGCCCGGGAAGGAATTTTAACAAAGAACTACTTCTTTGGTGCCGATAACGTAGTACACAAATAAAAAATTCTCCCCTCCCCTATCAAATATAATATTCATTAATAGAAAATTACCCCCACCCTGTTCACCTAACCTCTTGATTTATAGATATTTCATCTACGTTTCTACAGTGGATTATTATGAGCTTCGTATTAGGATACATTATTTATCAAAATAAAGTACTTTACTCTTGTTAAAACATAAAACGTTGCGGGTAAACTACCCGTTTCTCTTAACCGATCTTCACCAAAATCAATAGACCTTCAGTCCTCTACAATTCAGGGATGCATGCAAAAAAATATTTGATTCTGTTTGAATGTGCGGCAGTTATCGTTCGTCATGAAAACATTTCTCTTGTTACAACATAAAATGTTGCCGGTAAACAACCCCTTTCCCTTAACCTATCTTCACCAAAAACAACAGATTTTGTGAACTCTACAATTCAGGGGTGTATGCAGAACATTATTTGCTTCTGTTTGAATTTGCGGCAGTTATCTTTCGCAAAAAAAAATTACCCTTCTTAAAACATGAAATGTTGCTGGTAAACTACCCCTTCCACTTAACCGATCTTCAACAAAATCAACAGACCTTCAGTTCTCTTTAATTCAAAAAGGTATGCAAAAACGTAGTCGATTCTGTTTGAATTTGCGGCAGTTATCGTTCGTCATATAAAAAATTACCCTTGTTAAAACATAAAATGTTGCAGGTAAACTACCACTTTCCCTTAACCGATCTTCACCAACACCAACAGGTCTTGAGAACTCTACAATTCAGGGCTGTATGCAAAACATTATTTGATTCTGTTTGAATTTGCGGCTGTTATCGTTTGCCATAGAAAAATATCGGTATGGAGAACCATACATGACTTCCATATTCTAAGATTTATATTTAAAATCGTTTTCAGCCAAACAGCCAGGCTGTCTTACCTGCCTTTTTGTTGCTGTATTAAATGAAAAATATTATATTACATTAAAATGAAAAAATTATAATTTTATTGCCTGGCAACAAAATTATTTTATTTTTAACAATTACCATTGTTTCAAAAAGTTTAAATAAATTTTCAAGTACTTTACTCTTGTTAAAACGTAAAAAGTTGCAGGTAAACTACCCCTTACCCTTTACCGATCTTCACCAAAATCGAAAGTCATTGAGACCTCTACAATTCAGGGACGTATGCAAAAATTTATTTGATTCTGTTTCAATTTGCGGCTGTTATCGTTTGCCATAGAAAATACGCTTGATAAAAAAACGTTGCAGGTAAACTACCCCTTCCCCTTAACCGATCTTTACCAAAAACAATAGGTCTTGAGTACTCTACAAATCAGGGCTGTATGCAAAACATTATTTGATTCTGTTTGAATTTGCGGCTGTTATCGTTTGCCATAGAAAATACCCTTGTTAAAAAACGTTGCTGGTAAACTACCCCTTTCCCTGAACCGATCTTCACCAAAAACAATAGGTCTTGAGAACTCTACAATTTAGGGCTGTATGCAAATAATCTTTTGATTTTGTTTGAATTTGCGGCTGTTATCGTTTGCCACAGGAAATACCCTTGTTAAAACATAAAACGTTACTGGTAAACTACCCCTTTCCCTTAACCGATCTTCACCAAAAACAATCGGTCTTGAGAAATCAACAATTCAGGGCTGTATGCGAAACATTATTTGATTCTGTTTGAATTTGCGGCTGTTATCGTTTGCCAAAAAAAAAAATTTCCCTTGATAAAAAAAACCGTTGCTGGTAAACTACCCCTTCCCCTCAACCGATCTTCACCAAAAACAACAGGTCGCGAGCACTCAACAAATCAGGCCTGTATGCAAAAAATTATTTGATTCTGTTTGAATTTGCGGCAGTTGTCGTTTGCCATAGAAAATACGCATGATAAAAAACGTTGCTGGTAAACTACCCCTTCCCCTCAACCGATCTTCACCAAAAACAACAGGTCTTGAGTACTCTACAAATCAGGGCTGTATGCAGAAAATTATTTGATTCTGTTTGAATTTGCGGCTGTTATCGTTTGCCATAGAAAATACCCTTGTTAAAAAAACGTTGTTGGTAAACTACCCCTTTCCCTTAACCGATCTTCACCAAAAACAAATGGTCTTGAGAACTCTACAATTTAGGGCTGTATGCAAATAATCTTTTCATTCTGTTTGAATTTGCGGCTGTTATCCTTTGCCATAAGAAATACCCTTGTTAAAACATAAAACGTTACAGGTAAACTACCCCTTTCCCTTAACCGATCTTCACCAAAAACAATAGGTCTTGAGAACTCTACAATTCAGGGCTGTATGCGAAACATTATTTGATTCTGTTTGAATTTGCGGCTGTTATCGTTTGCCAAACAAACAAAATTACCCTTGCTAAAAAAAAACCGTTGCAGGTAAACTACCCCTTTCCCTCAACCGATCTTCACTAAAAACAATAGGTCGCGAGAACTCTGCAAAACCGGGCTGTATGCAAAAAATTATTTGATTCTGTTTGAATTTGCGGCAGTTATCGTTTGCCATAGAAAAAAAATCTACAGACAGACAGACAGACAGACACACAGACAGACAGACAGAGAGACAGACAGACAGACAGACAGACAGACAGACAGACACACAGACACTTTTCGGAAAACGACTTTTTTTTATTTTTTGAGTGTAGTAGAATCAGAATCTGCAATAATCTCGAACACGATTTTTTTTGCCATCACCATACTTCCATTCCTTAAGGAATATGGAAGTAAAATTATCCCCGATAAAAAAACGTTGCTGGTAAACTACCCCTTCCCCTTAACCGATCTTCACCAACCCCAATAGGTCTTGATAACTCTATAATTCAGGGCTGTATGCAAAAGAGTAGTTGATTCTGTTTGAATTTGCGCCTGTTATCGTTTGCCATAAAAAAATTACACTTGTTTAAAAAAAACCGTTGCAGGTAAACTACCCCTTTACCTTAACCGATCTTTACCAAAATCAATAGGTCTTGAGTACTCTACAAATCAGAACTACATGCAAAAAAGTATTTGATTCTGTTTGAATTTGCGACTCTTATCGTTTGCCATAGAAAATACCCTTTTATAACATAAAATGTAGTTGGTAAACTACCCCTTTCTCTTAACCGATCTTCATCAAAATCAATAGGTCTTGAGATCTCTACAATTTAGGGCTGTATGCAAATACTCATTTGATTCTGTTTGAATTTGCGGCTATTATCGTTTGCCATATAAAATACCCTTGTTAAAACATAAAACGTTGCTGGTAAACTACCCCTTCCCCTTAACCGATCTTCACCAAAATCAATAGGTCTTGAGAACTCTACAATTCAGGGCTGTATGCAGAAGAGTAGTTGATTCTGTTTGAATTTGCAGCTGTTATCGTTTGCCATAGTAAACAATTACCCTTGATTAAAAAAAAAACCGTTGCTGGTAAACTACCCCTTTCCCTCAACCGATCTTCACCAAAAACAACAGGTCGTGAGTACTCTACAAGTCAGGGCTGTATGCAATAAATGATTTGATTCAGTTTGAATTTGCGGCTGTTATCGTTTGGCAAAAAAAAATCTACAGATAGACCCACAGACAGACACACAGACACACACACAGACACTTTTCTAAAAATGACTTTTTTCATGTTTGAGTGTAGTACAATCAGAATCTGCAATAATCACGAACACGATTTTTTTTGCCATCACCATACTTCCATTTCCTTAAGGAACATGGAAGTAAAAATCGGTATGGAGAACCATACATGACTTCCATGTTCTAAGATTTATATTTAAAATCATATTCGAAATGAAATATTACCATAGAAACTACTTCTTTCTACTTATTGCTTCAGCCTTAACCACGGTACTGTGGTCACTAACGTATACCACCTGACGTTTTCACACTCGATTTCCACTGATGATGGCAGTCGATGGACTGCCGAAAAGTCTGGTTTTGCAGAAAACATTGTACTACGGCTAAACAGCCCGGGAAGGAAGTTTAACAAAAAACTACTTCTTTGTTGCCGATAACATAGTACACATATAAAAAATTCTTCCCTCCCCAATCAACTATAATTTTCATTAATAGAAAATTACCCCCAGCCCGTTCACATAACCTCTTCATATATAGATATTTCATCTACGTTTCTACAGTGGATTATTATGAGCTTCGTATTAGGATACATTATTTATCAAAATGAAGTACTTTACTCTTGTTAAAACATAAAACGTTGCAGGTAAACTACCCGTTTCTCTTAACCGATCTTCACCAAAATCAATAGACCTTCAGTCCTCTACAATTCAGGGATGCATGCAAAAAAATATTGGATTCTGTTTGAATGTGCGACAGTTATCGTTTGTCATATAAACTATTACCCTTGTTAAAACGTAAAACGTTGCAGGTAAACTACCCCTCTCCCTTAACCGATTTCACCAAAAACAACAGATCTTGCGAACTCTACAATTCAGGGGTGTATGCAGAACATTATTTGATTCTGTTTGAATTTGCGGCAGTTATCTTTCGCAAAAAAAATTACCCTTCTTAAAACACAAAATGTTGCTGGTAAACTACCCCTTTCCCTTAACCGATCTTCAACAAAATCAACAGACCTTGAGTTCTCCTTAATTCAAAAAGGTATGCAAAAACGTAGTCGATTCTGTTTGAATTTGCGACTCTTATCGTTTGCCATAAAAAATACCCTTTTAAAACATAAAAAGTTGCCGGTAAACTACCCCTTTCCCTTATCCGATCTTCACTTTAAACAATAGGCCTTGAGTACTCTACAGATCAGGGCTGTATGCAAAACATTATTTGATTCTGTTTGAATTTGCGGCTCTTATCGTTTGCCATAGAAAATACCCTTTTAAAACATAAAACGTAGTAGGTAAACTACCCCTTTCCCTTAACCGATCTCCACCAAAATCAACAGATCTGGAGAACTCTACAATTTAGGGCTGTATGCAAATTATCATTTGATTCTGTTTGAATTTGCGGCTATTATCGTTTGCCATATAAAATACCCTTGTTAAAACATAAAACGTTGCTAGTAAACTATCCCTTTCCCTTAACCGATCTTCACCAAAAACAATAGGTCTTGAGAACTCTACAATTCAGGGCTTTATGCAAAAAATTATTTGATTCCGTTTGAATTTGCGGCTATTATCGTTTGCCATAGAAAAATTACCCTTGATTAAAAAAAACCGTTGCTGGTAAACTACCCCTTTCCCCTAACCGATCTTCACCAGAAACAATAGGTCTTGAGTACTCTACAAATCAGAGCTGTATGCAGAAAATTATTTGATTTTGTTTGAATTTGCGACTGTTATCGTTTGTCACACACACACACACACACACACACACACACACACACACACACACACACACACACACACACACACACACACACACACACACACACACACACACACACACACACACACACACACACACACACACACACACACACACACACACACACACACACACACACACACACACACACAATTTGCGGCTGTTATCGTATGCCATAGAAAACATCGGTATGGAGAACCATACATCACTTACATGTTCTAAGATTTATATTTAAAATCATATTCGAAATGAAATATTACCATAGAAACTACTTCTTTCTACTTATTGCTTCAGCCTTAACCACGGTACTGTGGTCACTAACGTATACCACCTGACGTTTTCACACTCGATTTTCACTGATGATGGCAGTCGATGGACTGCCGAAAAGTCTGGTTTTGCAGAAAACATTGGACTACGGCTAAACAGCCCGGGAAGGAATTTTAACAAAGAACTACTTCTTTGGTGCCGATAACGTAGTACACAAATAAAAAATTCTCCCCTCCCCAATCAAATATAATTTTCATTAATAGAAAATTACCCCCACCCTGTTCACATAACCTCTTCATTTATAGATATTTCATCTACGTTTCTACAGTGGATTATTATGAGCTTCGTATTAGGATACATTATTTATCAAAATGAAGTACTTTACTCTTGTTAAAACATAAAACGTTGCAGGTAAACTACCCGTTTCTCTTAACCGATCTTCACCAAAATCAATAGACCTTCAGTCCTCTACAATTCAGGGATGCATGCAAAAAAATATTGGATTCTGTTTGAATGTGCGACAGTTATCGTTTGTCATATAAACTATTACCCTTGTTAAAACGTAAAACGTTGCAGGTAAACTACCCCTCTCCCTTAACCGATTTCACCAAAAACAACAGATCTTGCGAACTCTACAATTCAGGGGTGTATGCAGAACATTATTTGATTCTGTTTGAATTTGCGGCAGTTATCTTCCGCAAAAAAAAAAAATTACCCTTCTTAAAACATGAAATGTTGCTGGTAAACTACCCCTTCCCCTTAACCGATCTTCAACAAAATCAACAGACCTTGAGTTCTCTTTAATTCAAAAAGGTATGCAAAAACGTAGTCGATTCTGTTTGAATTTGCGGCAGTTATCGTTCGTCATATAAAAAATTACCCTTGTTAAAACATAAAATGTTGCAGGTAAACTACCACTTTCTCTTAACCGATCTTCACCAACAACAATAGGTCTTGAGAACTCTACAATTCAGGGCTGTATGCAAAACATTATTTGATTCTGTTAGAATTTGCGGCTGTTATCGTTTGCCATAGAAAAAATTATCCCCGATAAAAAAACGTTGCCGGTAAACTACCCCTTCCCCTTAACCGATCTTCACCAACCCCAATAGGTCTTGATAACTCTATAATTCAGGGCTGTATGCAAAAGAGTAGTTGATTCTGTTTGAATTTGCGCCTGTTATCGTTTGCCATAAAAAAAATTACACTTGTTTAAAAAAAACCGTTGCAGGTAAACTACCCCTTTCCCTTAACCGATCTTTACCAAAATCAATAGGTCTTGCGTACTCCACAAATCAGAACTACATGCAAAAAAGTATTTGATTCTGTTTGAATTTGCGACTCTTATCGTTTGCCATAGGAAATACCCTTTTAAAACATAAAATGTAGTTGGTAAACTACCCCTTTATCTTAACCGATCTTCATCAAAATCAATAGGTCTTGAGATCTCTACAATTTAGGGCTGTATGCAAATACTCATTTGATTCTGTTTGAATTTGCGGCTATTATCGTTTGCCATATAAAATACCCTTGTTAAAACATAAAACGTTGCTGGTAAACTACCCCTTTCCCTTAACCGATCTTCACCAAAAACAATAGGTCTTGAGAACTCTACAATTCAGGGCTGTATGCAGAAGAGTAGTTGTTTCTGTTTGAATTTGCGGCTGTTATCGTTTGCCATAGTAAACAATTACCCTTGATTAACAAAAAAAACCGTTGCTGGTAAACTACACCTTTCCCTCAACCGATCTTCACCAAAAACAATAGGTCGTGAGTACTCTACAAGTCAGGGCTGTATGCAATAAATGATTTGATTCAGTTTGAATTTGCGGCTGTTATCGTTTGCCAAAAAAAATCTACAGATAGACCCACAGACAGACACACAGACACACACACAGACACTTTTCTAAAAATGACTTTTTTCATGTTTTGAGTGTAGTACAATCAGAATCTGCAATAATCACGGACACGATTTTTTTTGCCATCACCATACTTCCATTTCCTTAAGGAACATGGAAGTAAAAATCGGTATGGAGAACCATACATGACTTCCATATTCTAAGATTTATTTTAAAATCATTTTCGAAATGAAATATTACCATAGAAACTACTTCTTTCTACTTACTGCTTCAGCCTTAACCACAGTACTGTGGTCACTAACATATACCACCTCACGTTATCGCACTCGATATTCACTGATGATGGAAGTCGATGGCATTGCCGAAACGTCTGGTTTTGTAGAAAACATTGGACTACGGCCAAATATCCCTAGAAGGAATTTTAACAAAAACTACTTCTTTGCTGCCGATAACGTTGTACACATATATATAAAAAATATGCATAAAATTAATGGCTTATATAAGTTAATGATTGATCTCCATTAAGTAGTGCTCAAGTTTCCAAAGTTTTAATATTATGATGTCCGTAATTAAAACATCAGAGCAGGTTTAGTGTGAATGAGGGTACACTGTGGACAAAAATTTTCAACATTTCCTATTGAGCGTTGCTTAGAGTAAAGCTGCGAATCTACAGTGTATGTTTCACAGAACAAACACGCGAAAAAGAAGGAGCGCTCCGAAGTCACTCATGGACCCTCATCATCTTACAGAGGGTTCATTCCCTAAAGACGAAAAGTCTGTCTATGAATCGTTCCTCTGTAAACACGTGCAGTTACATTGCCCAGCGATCCACAGGAAGCAAATTGATGTCCATTTTTTCGGCTTTCACGCGTTATGTTGGTGTGGGTTTCGGCACTTTCCATTTAAAAAGCGTGCAAATGTAAGAAAATAAACATGAGTGAGGCCAGAAATAACGTGAATTGTGTGTGTGTGTGTGTGTGTGTGTGTGTGTGTGTGTCTTACCTGCCTTTTTATTGCTGTAGGCATAATAATAAAATGGAAACGTAAACATTACATAACTGAGATATGCTTACCTGCCACGAACGATATATTATTTTATACATGGAGGAGTTCAGTGACATACACACGTACAGAAGTCATCTTCAAAAATACTAGAAGTCGTCCACGCTTTTATGTTGGCAGTGTAACTTACAGGAAGTTTTTTATGTTTTTAAAACATCTAGGATGCAAACTTTTCCCGATAACTAAAAGTTTCCTTTTTTCGGTTCCCGTCATGTTCGCACAAACAAAAACTGTAACTCTTTGTTTAGAGAGCTTCCCACCAACGCACTTTTCATTTTTAAATTTGAAAGTCTTATCTGGAGTTAATTTATAAAAAATTCCAGCTTCATGTCCATTAAAGATGTCTTTATCTTTATATGATCGTCTAATTTCTGGCCAAGTGTTACGCACCCAATCGCCTGTAACGTTCAGATCTACGCATTTTGCCTCACCACAAAAATTTTTGCAAAGGAAATCGAGTGTCGGGCCTTAAATCGATCTAGCCATCCGTTGGAGCACGTAAAATGGCTGGCGCCGGCAGTCCTGTTACAGTGCTTATTGCTTGCATACAATGTATGTCTGTAGCCATGGGCTAGCGCGCGCGCGCACATATATACGTTTATATGAAATTTAGAGTAAAATATCTGAGAAATATTTGACGCTATAACAGAGTAGTACAACATTTAGTGACGTTAAAACCGGGAATTTTTATAATGTTAAAGATATCAGTTTGACCGGACTTATGACAAAATAACGCTACACCCGAGTTGACGTAACAGCCGAGGCCGTAATAACCAAGTTCCACTGTATATATAAAGATATTAACTCAAACATAATTTACATTAAAATGAAAAAATTATAATTTTATTGCCTGGCAACAAAATTATTTTATTTTTAACAATTACCATTGTTTCAAAAAGTTTAAATAAAATTTTCAAGTACTTTACTCTTGTTAAAACGTAAAAGGTTGCCGGTAAACTACCCCTTCCCCTTAACCGATCTTCACCAAAATCGAACGTCCTTGAGACCTCTACAATTCAGGTGCGCATGCAAAAACTTATTTGATTCTGTTTGAATTTGCGGCTGTTATCGTTTGCCATAGAAAATACGCTTGATAAAAAACGTTGCAGGTAAACTACCCCTTCCCCTTAACCGATCTTCACCAAAAACAACAGATCTTGAGTACTCTACAAATTAGGGCTGTATACAAAATATTATTTGATTCTGTTTGAATTTGCGGCTGTTATCGTTTACCATAGAAAATACCCTTGTTAAAAAAATGTTGTTGGTAAACTACCCCTTTCCCTTAACCGATCTTCACCAAAAACAATAGGTCTTGAGAACTCTATAATTTAGGGCTGTATGCAAATAATCTTTTGATTCTGTTTGAATTTGCGGCTGTTATCGTTTGCCATAGAAATACCCTTGTTAAAACATAAAACGTTGCTAGTAAACTATCCCTTTCCCTTAACCGATCTTCACCAAAAACAATAGGTCTTGAGAACTCTACAATTCAGGACTATATGCGAAACATTATTTGATTCTGTTTGAATTTGCGACTGTTATCGTTTGCCAAACAAAAAATTTCCCTTGATAAAAAAAACCGTTGCAGGTAAACTACCCCTTTCCCTCAACCGATCTTTACCAAAAACAATAGGTCGTGAGTACTCTGCAAATCAGGGCTGTCAGCAAAAAATTATTTGATTCTGTTAGAATTTGCGGAAGTTATCGTTTGCCAAAAAAAAATCTACAGATAGACACATAGACAGACAGACACACACACAGACACTTTTCGGAAAACGACTTTTTTTCATGTTTGAGTGTAGTAGAATCAGAATCTGCAATAATCTCGAACACGGTTTTTTTTGCCATCACCATACTTCCATTCCTTAAGGAATATGGAAGTAAACATTAAAATGAAAAAATTATAATTTTATTGCCTGGCAACAAAATTATTTAATTTTTAACAATTACCATTGTTTCAAAAAGTTTAAATAAATTTTCAAGTACTTTACTCTTGTTAAAACGTAAAAGGTTGGTGGTAAACTACCCCTTCCCCTTAACCGATCTTCACCAAAATCGAAAGTCATTAAGACCTCTACAATTCAGGGATGTATGCAAAACATTATTTGATTCTGTTTCAATTTGCGGCTGTTATCGTTTGCCATAGACAATACGCTTGATAAAAAAACGTTGCTGGTAAACTACCCCTTCCCCTCAAGCGATCATCACCAAAAACAATAGGTCTTGAGTACTCTACAAATCAGGGCTGTATGCAAAACATTATTTGATTATGTTTGAATTTGCGGATGTTATCGTTTGCCATAGAAAATACCCTTGTTAAAAAAACGTTGCAGGTAAACTACCCCTTTCCCTCAACCGATCTTCACCAAAAACAATAGGTCTTGAGAACTCTACAATTTAGGGCTGTATACAAATAATCGTGTGATTCTTTTTGAATTTGCGGCTGTTATCGTTTGCCATAAGAAATACCCTTGTAAACATAAAACGTTACAGGTAAACTACCCCTTTCCCTTAACCGATCTTCACCAAAAACAATAGGTCTTGAGAACTCTACAATTCAGGGCTGTATACGAAACATTATTTGATTCTGTTTGAATTTGCGGCTGTTATCGGTTGCCAAAAACAGAAAAAATTCCCTTGATAAAAAAAACCGTTGCTGGTAAACTACCCCTTTCCCTCAACCGATCTTCACCAAAAACAATAGGTCACGAGTACTCTACAAATCAGGGCTGTATGCAAAAAATTATTTGATTCTGTTTGAATTTGCGGCAGTTGTCGTTTGCCATAGAAAAATGGAAGTAAAAATCTACAGACACACAGACACACACAGACACAGACACACAGACACTTTTCGGAAAACGACTTTTTTTCATGTTTTGAGTGTAGTAGAATCAGAATCTGCAATAATCTCGAACACGATTTTTTTTGCCATCACCATACTTCCATTCCTTAAAGAATATGGAAGTAATAAAAATATCGGTATGGAGAACCATACATGACTTCCATATTCTAAGATTTATATTTAAAATCATTTTCAGCCAAACAGCCAGGCTGTGTCTTACCTGCCTTTTTATTGCTGTATTAAATGAAAAATATTATATTACATTAAAATGAAAAAATTATAATTTTATTGCCTGGCAACAAAATTATTTTATTTTTAACAATTACCATTGTTTCAAAAAGTTTAAATAAATTTTCAAGTACTTTACTCTTGTTAAAACGTAAAAGGTTGCAAGTAAACTACCCCTTCCCCTTAACCGATCTTCACCAAAATCGAAAGTCATTGAGACCTCTACAATTCAGGGACGTATGCAAAAAATTATTTGATTCTGTTTGAATTTGCGGCTGTTATCGTTTGCCAAAAAAATACGCTTGATAAAAAAATGTTGCAGGTAAACTACCCCTTCCCCTTAACCGATCTTCACCAAAAACAATAGGTCTTGAGTACTCTACAAATCAGGGCTGTATGCAAAACATTATTTGATTCTGTTTGAATTTGCGGCTGTTATCGTTTGCCATAGAAAATACCCTTGTTAAAAAAACGTTGCCGGTAAACTACCCCTTTCACTCAACCGATCTTCACCAAAAACAAAAGGTCTTGAGAACTCTACAATTTAGGGCTGTAAGCAAATAATCTTTTGATTCTGTTTGAATTTGCGGCTGTTATCGTTTGCCATAGGAAATACCCTTGTTAAAACATAAAACGTTACAGGTAAACTACCCCTTTCCCTTAACTGATCTTCACAAAAATCAACAGATCTTGAGAACTCTATAATTCAGGGCTGTATGCGAAACATTATTTGATTCTGTTTGAATTTGCGGCTGTTATCGTTTGCCAAACAAACAAAATTACCCTTGCTAAAAAAAAACCGTTGCCGGTAAACTACCCCTTTCCCTCAACCGATCTTCACCAAAAACAATAGGTCGCGAGTACTCTGCAAATCAGGGCTGTATGCAAAAAATTATTTGATTCTGTTTGAATTTGCGGCAGTTATCGTTTGCCATAGAAAAAAAATCTACAGACACACAGACACACAGACACACAGACACACAGACAGACAGACAGACAGACAGACAGACAGACAGACAGACAGACAGACAGACAGACAGACAGACAGACAGACATACAGACAGACAGACAGACAGACAGACAGACAGACAGACAGACAGACACACAGACACTTTTCGGAAAACGACTTTTTTTCATGTTTTGAGTGTAGTAGAATCAGAATCTGCAATAATCTCGAACACGATTTTTTTTGCCATCACCATACTTCCATTCCTTAAGGAATATGGAAGTAAAATCGGTATGGAGAACCATACATGGCTTCCATGTTGTAAGATTTATATTTAATCATTTACTTGAATTCGGTTCGATAATTTCTAAAAAGAGTCCCCCATCTTGTAAACCGAGTTTTATGTTTGAGAAATTGAATAAAATATTTCCATAGAAACTACTTCTTTGTTGCCTATAACGTAGTACACATATAAGTAAAAAATTTACAGGCATTGCACAGAGAAGGGCATTGAAAATGCTTCAATAAATTAAAAATATATATATATATATATTTATGTTCATTCACCAATCAACGAATTCATTCTTCATTTACCAATGTACAGAGTATAAGTTAAATGTAGTCGCATTCATAAGCGAAGTTTTGTACGTGTACTACGTTATTGACAACAAAGAAGTAGTTTCTATGGAAACTCACCGGTTCCCATTTTCGATCACGCACCAGCGATCTGCCGCAAATGTGCGACACGTCCTTATAAACATTTCCAATGTTAAAAATTGTCTCCTCCCCCTTCAGCTATCATTTTCATTTATAAAAAGTACCCCCTCCCCTTTCAACTACGCTTTCCATTTATAGATATTTCGTTTACCTTTCTATAGTGGATTATTATGACCTTCTTTTCAGGATACCTTATTTGTCAAAATTAAGTACTTTACTCTCGTTAAAATGTAAAACGTTGCAGATAAACTACCCCTTCTCCTTAACCGATTTTTACCAAAATCAATAGGTCTCGGTCCTCTAAAACTCAGGTACATATGCATAACATTATTTGATACTGTTTGAATTTGCGGCAGTTATCGTTCGCCATAGAAAAAATTCTACACACAGAGACACTTTTCGAAAAATGACTTTTCTTCATGTTTTGAGGGTAGTAAAATCAGAATCAGCCCTTATCTCGAACACGATTTTTTTGGACATCACCATACTTCCATTTCCTTATGGAACATGGAAGTAAAATTGTTTGAATATTAAATATTATATATGCATATCTGAAAAAAAGTTCATTTACGTTACACTGGAATTTATTTGAAATCAGTGTTAACCCATACTGTCTCTGTCTGATTGTCTATATATATATATATATATATATATATATATATATATATATATATATCCCCACCTCCACTCATCGCTGTCTCGTCCTTTTGTACTGTATACTAATTCCAATTAAATGCCAGTCTCTTAGGTGCCAGAACCGGTTGAAGTAGAATCATTACGTTCACACAGTTGTATGCATTATGTTGTTTAATGTTTTCAAACTGTTACTAGTTTTCATTATTTCTGTTGATCTACGAACAAAGACGTGAAAGAGTAGTGTGAAGATGAACCACAGAGGGAATGCGTCAGGTGATTGATATTGATGATGTGTTGGGTTCTCATCGAAGATGTAGATGACGAACACAAAGATACAGAGCAGGGGTGAAAGAGTGAGAAGAAAGAGAGCAGATGTTAACAATTAGGTCATAATAGTGGTAACTTAAGCAATTTTTATATTACATATCGTAAAAATGAATGTCTTAGATAAATTATTAAAGTTTTACAAGGTTCTATGATTTAACTAAACACGAGTTAAAATATTTGTGTTGTCGAATCGGAATGATAACAAAGTTACAGAATGGACAACATCAGATTAATCAAGACGGCACGAAATAATTGTCCAGAAGGGGAAAAATATAACGACAGAGAATGAGGTAGAGTGATTGAATCAAACGGAAAAATGGTTATAATTAGGAGACTCTGAGGAAACAAGGGAAGAGGAAAGAGAAGAAATATCGAAAAACTATATGGGAAAATGTGATTTTGATATGCTACAAACAGATTCAGTTATTTTATATACTATAGATTCTGCAGCAAATTATTATCAGTAACTGTAATAAATATATGATAATAATTATCTTGTTGATTCATCCTCTTCGTTCACTTTATAACATATTATTATATATATAAACTTTCACAATATGAACTTACTTTCTTTATCACTTCCCCATACGTTTCGAGGTGATGTTCCTCTTCCTCAGTTGGAGTAAATACTGAATGTCATTTTACAGAATAACGGTTATGGACTATAGGTGCGTGTGTGGTGGGGGTTGTTGGTGGGAGGGTATTGGCGCTGAGGTTCAAATTGTGTGTTTGGATCAGTGTATCAAATAGTGTATGTGATCTATAATGTAATTGTTCATTTAATATGAACAACCAAACAACATATTAAACGAACAATTGCATTATAGATCACATACACTATTCGATACACTGATCCAAACACACAATTTGAACCTCAGCGCCAATACCCTCCCACCATCAACCCCCACCACACACACCTATAGTCCATAACCGTTATTCTGTGAAATGACATTCAGTATTTACTCCCACTGAGGAAGAGGAACATCACTTCGAAACGTATGGGGAAGTGATAAAGAAAGTAAGTTCATATTGTGAAAGTTTATATATATAATAATATATGATAATGTAGTATCATTAAATTTACATAAGCGTATACGCGATGGTATATTCTCATTGTACATCATTGTACTGTCCTAGTGCTGACTCTGATTGTTACAATAAATTCTGTCGAAAAGTTTATAGAAGTATTGTATCATTGACGCACATTGTGTCAAAGCAAAGCTACCGAATCTGTTCAGTACTCGGTAGCTACCATAGGACTTTTCTTAAGCGAAGTTCATTTCATTTTTCACGGCTAGTTTAACGTCACTAATTTTAAATGTAAATAATAAATATTCGTTTGCTAAACTCGTTACTTTGGTCGAACAAAATGAAACTTCAAACTAAACTGACAATCTACACAACTATTGTGGACCCCATTTTAGCTTATTCCTGAAAATGCTGGCAACTTTCAGATAAAGAAAAAAAAGATGATAGAAACTGTGGAAATGGACTTCTTAAGAAGAGAGTGTAATATTTCTAGAATGCAACATGTTAGGAACGAAGATATAAGAAGGAAAAGAGGGCGCGCATTTAGAACAGCAGAAAGAATAGAATACAAACAGTTGCTATTGTATGTTCACGTAATGAGGATGGAGGAGAAGCGATGGCCAAAAAAAGCATTGACTTACACACCACAAAACAGGAGAAGAAAAGGAAGACTGACAACACAATGGAGAACATGACTTAGGAAAAGGATGAGAGATCGAGCTATTGACGACGATGACTGGAAAGATAGGGAGAAATGGCGATCGAAATGCGGGATGCGGCATAGACTGTAGGGCCCCCGATAATAAAAAAAAAGAAAATAACTACACTAACAGGTAAAAAGTGTTTTAAAAATAAACAGATTATTAAATTCATTAATAACGAAACGAATAAATAAATAAACAAAGGAATGGATGTTAAATTACTAACATTAAATAAACGTTATTAAATAAATTAATAAACAAACTAACAAAATAAAATTTCTTGCTAATTTTGTCGTTGATTGTTTCGTAAATTCCTTTCATAGTCATGCGAGAAAGAAATTATTTATTTCATAAATTCTTTTTATATTGTTACGACGGTCTAACTGATCGTCGTATGGTACAGTGGAAAACAAAATACAAGACACCAATTAACTCACTAATCACCAGTTTTGTTTAGCATAATTACACAGTTTGCAATCAACAAGATACTCTCTTACACAAATCAAATAAAAATTTTTCACACGCAATACTAATGTCAACGAGTCTCGCACAATTATAAAACACATAACACTTCGCCACAATATTACAAACTGCACTCCAATAAATCGCGACTCAAACTGAAATGAGCGTCGCTGGGTACTTGTATTTATATCCCGCCGAAAATCCAGAAACGTCCATACTACGCATTAACAACGCTACTAGAAAACACCAGAACGTAATTCGTTGCGGCCTTGCACACAGTGCGCGCGGCCGCGTGACTTCTGTCACAGTCTGGCTAACGGGTTGAGAATCACGTACGCACACACATTACAGCCGGATTCCACTGGAACATTCGAGAAACACGTATATTGTTCTGTAATGTCGTAACAATATCTATTTATTATTTATATATATTATTTGTGAACACAAAAGAGTAAAACGTTCGGGTCATCTACAAAGCAATATGTTTTTCAAAATGTTACAGTTTGCGAGCAGACAACGGCGTCATCATAATAAGTAGAAAGAGAAAATAAAAACACCCCTTCGCAATTACAAGTTTGCAGGGTGGGGGAAAACTTTTGAAGAAATTACGTTTACTTGTTGAGACCCTCTCTGTGTACATCTTCACGCACACACTGTTGGGTCTCCTCAGATGCATCACGGCAGTCCAATATCTGTGCAATATCAGTCCATATTGTAATATAATTTACAAATTTAAATAATATAATTAGTATTAGTAGATTTTATAATTATTAAGTTGATTTTATAATAACTGAAATCCCACTAGTGATCTCGCCATTTGGTAATTATTCCCAATTACAAAGAATAAATTAAATATAAATAATGTATGATAATAAAGTGTGATTAGTTGATAATAAAAATTTTTGTAAGTTATAAAATTTTACTTATATATTTTTTTGTTTAATTAATTAATTAATAAATAATTAATTAATTGTGTGTGTGCTTTAATTACTTCCAATTAAATAGGTATGAATTTATAGTTCGAAACTATTTGTTTCTATTAATAATTTAATTGTGTAGTTAGATCTGTTGATTCTTACTGCTGACTTTGCTCTTCTTCTTCCTCTCAAATATTCATTTTATCACTGTAAATTATTTTTTTAGAAGAAAGATTAGCTAACAGTCACTATACAAATAAATACAAACTCTTATAACTGAATAATGATGTTCATTTATTGACATTTAAAATTATGCGCCATTCAGGCTGCGCATGACCCAGGCATTGGTTGATATCTGCTCAAGTCGGTAGCGAACAAGATTGTCAAAATATATTTTTACAAGATTAATTAATTAGGATTCTTTTAGCGAGTCGAAATGGTCAGAGAAGGCAAGGAACAAGATACAATTCTTACACTAATTTTTAAAATAAATCATTATGGCTGAAAAAACAATATTATTATGTAAATTGTCGATTATGAAAAGTAATATCGAACCATTCGTCGAAATGACGTCTCTGGCTTCAAGCAGGCTGTGTCTTGTGCTGGTTCGGAAATAAAGTATGGCCGCCGTCACCTCGACTTCTCTGCTATGCACTGCTGATACTGGTTGAGTTTCTCCCACAGAAATAAATGAGTATTCCCTTCTCTGCGTAGTTGCAGTTGTCCTGGAATGTAGTGTAGAGTGTTCTCTCTTCTCCTGCGATGTCGTTTCGTGATGGTTTACTGGTGAAGTGTCCGGTGTTCAAATGTGTGTATTCGTGTTCTGCTAATACGGTTTGAAATATTCTCAAAATGGCCGTTGATTTCTTGTGCTCGTGTTAGATAGTGTTATTGCTGTTGTTCTGAATTAGTTAGGTGTTAATTATTATCTGTTAGTGTTATTTTTATTTAGTTAACCTCTGTTACACTTTTCGAGGCTACACTCACGGTTTTGCACAAAATTATACTTTTTCGGTCTTCTGTTAGTAATTTCTCAACTGGTCATATTAACGATTAACAATAGACTAATCTCTGAACGTCGTCGTTTTTGGGTAATTTATGAAATGTCTTTTTCCTCTTTCCATTGTTTATTTATAAAAGTACATGTCTCAGATTTGGTACATCCTCTAAATATACCTAACAAGTTTCCTATTTATTGCTGTATTTCAATTATTTCTTAATTTTACAAAAATCTAACTATTCAGCAATATTCTTAAATTAATTTTACATAATTGGATATATAGCTGGGTTTGTTTTAAGTTCATATAAGCCTAAAATTTACAATTTTTGATAATTATTGTAGGCCTCATATTTTGTACAAATTTAGTGTTTAAATGGTTTACCAGTGTTTTTCTGATAATATTTCCATGGAATAATATTAATCACTCCGTGATTATTTTTGTTGTTCATAATTTTGTTGTTATAACACTTCAATATTGATTAATTTACTTTTTAGTCTGATTTGATTACCATTATAGGCCTAGTATTATTTATTTCCAAAAAAAATTAATTTTCTTTCCTTTGTCATTCCATTCGTTATTATTGTATCTGTACTAATTACATTTTCAAATTTCTGTGTTGTATGGACTGAATTCTATTCCTTATATGGTGTAGTTTGAGTCTCTGATAGATAAGTTTGGTTTACATTACTGGTCTGTTTTCTAGAGTGGTGTATTAGCTAATCTGCTTTGTACCTTTCATATGGTTTGCAGTTTTAAATAAAATTATAACATTCCTATTTCCTACTTGCCTCTCTGCCTTACAAACTTGAAAATTAGTTAACATGGTTTTAAATACAACAAAACATCTTATTATCTACTATTTTTCATATATCACCTAATTTTAACAAAAACATCTTATATCTATTATTTTTGACTGAATAATCATTCAATGATAACAAAATATCTTATGCCTATTATTTTTTATATATCATTTAACTATAATAGAAACATCTCATTACTAACAATACCTTCAGTCATTAACTGTCCTTTGTTTTTATGTTCTTTTTGTAACAAATTTAATTATACTAAAACATCTTATTACTAATAATAATACTTTCAGTCATTAACTGTCTTTTGTATTTGTTTTTTCTGGTAACAACTTAACTGTGATAACAACATCTTATATCTATTATCACCTTATATCTAACATATTATCTGATTAACAATAAATAACAAACATCTTATTATTAGTTATACCCTCAGTTATGAACTGTCCTCTGGTATTTATTGTCCTTGTCACAATTTACTTAACTGTAATTAAAAAAACATTTTATGGGTAATATTATTTCTTATATCTAATTTAAAAAAACTCTTATCACTAATAATGTTGTCAGCCCTTTTAAATAATTTTTATTTCCTACACTATTTTTTATTATAGTGTGTCACTTGTTATTCTCTACACTCACTGTAGTCTCTAACTTTTATTGTATTTATTATGGTATTTCACCTTATATTTCTTACACTAATGGTAGTCCTTTGTTTTTACACTATGGTAGTTTTTGGTTTGTTTCTACATTATTGGTAGTCTTTTGGTTGTTACATATAATACTTATATCTAGTTTACAACTCGGTTTTCATTGGATTGTATCTTGTAACTTGAGTTACGGGGTCTACATATGTTGGTTTTAAATTTAGTTCAAAGGTATGTATTTCTTTATTAACATTTTTGGAATAGCTCTTCTTATTTCTAGGCTCTTTGTAGGAATCTTGACATATTTTGTCCTTACTTCATTATTATATTAGTAAATTTCTTGTCTTGTGGTTTCTCTGCTTCTAGACCTTATAAATTTCCCTTATTAATATCGTTTTCACCTTTTTATCTCCTTTTTCTTTTCTTTCCTTTTTACTGCTTCCCCAATCTACTGGGTATACTGCTGGTTTATTGGGTTTTTACCTAGTAAGTTATTTTGACCAATAGTTTTCTTTGTTATTTTTTATTCTTATTAACATTTTATTGACTTAATGTACAGTTTCTTTAGTTTAATCTTTAACCAATTCATTCTTCTCACTCACTATGGACCTTTTCTTCTTTATTTATGTTGCATTAAGTTAAAATTTTAATGTGATAATTTTGTTATGCTACAATATTTGTAGTGCTGATACAGTCTCTGTGTTTCTTACGTCGCAGTTTGTTGTTGAACTCAATTTGTTTGTAAACAGTCACAGTCATCGTATCCGACTACAATACTACGGTATCTAAGTCTACACACCCGTCTACATAGTTTACTATTCATTTTTGTAACATAAAATTAACTATCAACCGTAATGTAGAATTCTACGTATTTAACAGGGGCGGCTCGTATTTAAGGCCGCTTGGGACAGTACAGTGAGTCTTCACGGCTTTTCCTTTAAAATTATTTTTTTTTGTTATGATGTTTTGTGGTTAATGTTTTTTTTCCAGTAAGTTCAGGAAAGTACACATTTTTACTTTAAAAGAAATTCACCTTCACTCAGTTCTTGGACACTAGTCCAGTAGTACACTACTTTTAAACACAGTTTACGGCTATAAACCAAATTACGTTGTTTAAACCTATATATTGTGTTATCGAAATTTTCACTAAACAATCAAAAACGGTAGACGTATTATCAGTTGATGTTAGGAAGCGACTCTTTCTCACACACAGGTAACCGTGTTGTTCATCTAACTCACACCCGATCCCCACATCACACTGGGTTGCTCAGACCTAGATCGGCTAGACGATAGTCTCTCTCGAAGTGCCAATGCAATTCTTTGGTGAACTGTGTTGCGTGTTTTGCCTACGTTCTGTGTTCTGTACGTTAGTGTATGACTTTGTTCGTCCTTATATAATTTTAATTTGTCTGTATCATTACGATACAGTCTTATTACTACCTGATATTTACCAGCGTTTTCAGTGTTAATTTTAAAATTTGTCCAGCTTTTAAAAATTTGTTTCAACAAATGTAATAATGAAACAATGAAATAATATTCTAAGGCTTTCACGGCCGGTGTCAGTTATATTCGAAGAATGTACCGGGGTGTTTGGCCGTGGTCCAGGGTTTACAAACAGCCAAATGTTTCAGCAGCACCACTGGCTGTCATCTTCAGTGGAATTCGAGCCTACCTGAACGCGGGGTGTCAGTACTGTGGGCCTGACGTTTGACATCCCGTGTTCAGGTAGACTCGAATTCCACTGAAGATGGCAGCCAGTGCTGCTGCTGAAACGTTTGGCTTGTTTGTAAACCTTGGACCACGGCCAAACAGCCCGGTACATTCTTTTAATATAAATGAAATAATATTTCACACATATTTCAGGAAACGCGTGTGAAATTACACACACACACACACACACACACACACACACACACACACACACACACACACACACACACACACACACACACACACACACACACACACACACACACACACACACACACACACACACACACACACACACACACACACACACACACACACACACACACACACACACACACACACACACACACACACACACACACACACACACACACACACACACACACACACACACACACACACACACACACACACACACACACACACACACACACACACGCACGCACGCACGCACGCACGCACACGCACACACGCACGCACGCGCGCGCGCACACACGCACACACACGCACACACGCAGTATATATATATATATATATACATATAAATATTTGTGAGTGAGTAAACCTACCGCGTTGTCACTACGCTTAACAGATTCACAAAACACATGAATTGGACACGCTCAGAGAAGCACTGTATTCAAACGCCTACAGTTAAAAGCAGATCAACAAAGAAATACACCAAACAGGTAGACACCAATAATAATAGCGACTCCGAAGAAGTCGTCCAACAGTCATTCTAATCTACATGAGAGGCACTGCAGACAGGCTCAGCAGAACACGGGAACAGGAAGACAGTAGCGGGACAGCCTGCAGACCACATCAAACAGTCGGATTGTTGCTGAAAAGTCCGAAAGGCAAAAGTCGCCTAGAAGACTAAGTGGTATATGAGGTATTTATGGTAACTGTAACCGCTCCTACATCGGCTAATCAAAGCGTCACATAAGTCATCGCGTCAGAGAGCATATGGTTGCAGTAGATAAAGGCCTGCAACGTTTGCATTAGGCCAGCATATGACACTTCGACTGGACTGCCATGGAAGTGTTTTAGACACACTCATTAGAGAGGCCATTAAAATTAAAAACGGTTGGATGCTCTCAAAAGTCGGGACGATGATTTCATTGAGCCTTGAAACCGGTGCTTCACGCTTTCAACAGTCGGACAGAACCATTAAGTCTACCGCTAACAGTCATGAGTTCGACCGCAAACCAATAGGAACCGCAAACACCATTCTATTTCCAGTTCATTGTAAATAGGTCTCTCCAGCCGAGGTAAGAGAGGAATCGGGAAAGGATCTGGTTGAGGATGGCGGAAATGGAAAACGGAAACATTGCGGAAAACAGCAAAACACAACGCGGAAAAAGATAAGGTATCTCATTACATCTGCGAAAATCTATGAATTATTATACACGCCGGCGCGCTTGTGTATAGTATGTGTATATATAGTTACGTAATGCTGGAAAAGTGTTACGTAATACAGAACGTTCTACAAGTTTCTCGAATATTCCAGCTGTAATGTGTGTGTGTGCGTACATAATGCTGCTACTTTGCGGTGAAAGACAATTACGCGTCAAATATCGGGTCTATACCAGACCATACCGGTCAGCGCAGTGTGTTCAAGGACACTGTTTCTAGTGGATTCTCGAGAGCGCCTGTTTGTTTAGCAAGTCATCCAAAGTGACAGATTATTCTGGAAATCAGCGGCGTATTAATACAACCATCAGCGACGGTCAAGTTAGTTATTGTCAGGCGATTACAGAGTGCCGTTTCAAGTATTGTGGGGAAGTGTTATGTGTTTTATAATTGTGCGAGACTCTATTAATTGACATTATTATTGCGTGTGAACAATTTTTATTTGATTTGTTGTAAGAGACTATCTTGTTAATTACAAACTGTTTAATTGTGATAATTAAAGCTGGTGATTTGTGGCTTAATTGGTGTCTTGTATTTTATTTTCCACTGCACCATACGACGATCGGTTAGACCGTCTTAACAATGTGTTTCATTCAACTCCTACTGGCTTTGTCTACTTGACTAAGGCATCATAGTTTCACGTTATATATCGTTACGTCTTACAGATGCACACACTTGGACAGGTCCATCGTCGATATGAGTAAAACTAGTAAACTGTAACGAGTTGCATACAAAATTAGCATCATCAGCTGAACACAGGTTCTGTGTCTGTGTGGTGTGTTGTTTCGACAACGCTCTGTTACCGTCATTTCCAATCCTGACATCCTGGCCATGTGCTTCGTGCTACACTTACACGGAGGTAGAGGACATCACTACACATATACTAAATGTGATAGAGCTTAGAGTGGTCCTGCTGTTTAGTTAGTGTCGGCACATTTTGTCACATTAAATAACGAAAAGTTTTAATAGGGTTTGTTCGATACATCACACGCAGTGTAAAATCTTTTTGTCAACCTTTCGACAAAACATATTGCCACTTTCAGGACATGAAAATCGACGAAATCGAGTTATAATTAATTATTCTATAGATTAAAATAAGGATTGTAACAATATCGACATGAATGTTGTGAATTTGATATAAAAAATTGACCGAATCTCGCTGAACCGTCTGCCATTAGTTCAATTTTACTGTATTGTAAGGAGTATTATTGTATAATAAGAATTTTAATAGTGATATGCAAATAGAAGCAGAGGTGGCAGAACTGAGACTTGGAGAGATAATGCAAGTGCGAGAAGAGAAAGAAAAGGGGGAAAGAAACAGATAGTAAAAGAAAATAGAGATGATATTTATTTGACGAGATACTGAGATAAGAAAAAGGTATTCTTTACCTTTTCTTAAAATGTAGCAGTTAACAATAATTGGAATTGTTTCCTCAGGTATTTCGTGACCAAGAAATCGACTTTTGTCTCCTAATAATCAACGGTCACTTTCTGATTAGCTCGCACCGGTTCAACGGTATTTTCAGGTTCAAAGACGGCAACTTCTTGTAAGAACGGCCACGACTTTTAGGATCAAAACGTTGGCAACATATGTTCCACTGTGCAATATTTTTTGTAATGCACATTGCTTTTGTATTCCACACTATGCTTTTGCCATACAATGTAAGATATATTTTCATTAATTTTTAATTTTACACAAATTTTTTCCACTTTATTATTTTTGGCACCGTTTTATCCTAGTTTTGTCTGTTTATTCCAGTGACACTTGACAAGTTGGTAGAGTGTTATAACACATGAAGCGTGGATTTGTCGAGCTTTCTTAGCTCGATAGTTGCAAAACTAAAGTAAGTAGGATGTATCTTTTTAATTTGCAATTTGCAGATCATGTTTTGTAATATCACAGTCGAGATGGATAAAGTGATGAATGAGTTCACCCGTGTAAGTGGTAAGGTTAGTTTGAGGGTAAATGTGATTAAAGAGTAACATGTTTCATAGTGTAATACGGCACCAGTTGAGGAGGTGAAAATTGACGTTAAGGTTCTGAGAGCTGTGAACAAAGTGCAAAAGTAACACATAATGAAAAGATGCCTTACCAGAAGTTATCAAACGAATTTACTACAATGTGTAATTCGGTGTATGCTGTATGTACAGTGTACAATGTAGGTCTTTGTACGGTGGCGATCAAATATAATGTAGACTTTTTGAGAAACGTTTTATTGTATTTATATATATATATATATATATATATATATATTGTAATAGTATCTAATAATTGATAATAGAGTGAGATGAGATTCTGACTGTATGTAATAGAGACTGTATGTTCTTAATTTGTGTTTAATTGGTGTGGTTCTCGACGTCTTACTGGCCTGAAACACTTTCTTAAGTTTCCCAGCTGGTCGAGTCCCAATGGTAGCAAGACCGGTCGAGTAGCGTAATGTTGATGAAGAAATATATGTTCAGCTCCACCAAAAGTTTCAAAAACAAAAATTGTTGTTTTGAAGAAAATAAAAAAATATGTGGTTTTAAAAAAAAATTATAATTTAAAAAAATTATAATTTTATTAATTAATTAATTATAATCAATTAATTAATATAGGGCTGTAAAGTTTTAAAAAGTGTAATGCTCTTCTGAAAAATTTTATTGAAGTTTTGGTATATTTTAAATAAACTATCACCACTCATAAGATTGTCTTCAAACCAATCGATACTTTTTTACCTTTTTATTTTTTAGGTTATCTTCACTTATAGGTGGTAAAGTCCTGGTAGATTATTAATTAGAATTATATTAGTGATAACTAGTAATATTTATGAAATAAAGAACTATTAAGTGTTGAAAAATATTAATGTTTTATTAGTTAATAGCAATATTGACTCTTATCGATTATAATATCGATTCTCAGGATATCGAAAAAAATTACAAAGTATATTATATAAAATTCATACAGGGTTCTTTAAACAGCCAATTATTATCAAAGTCAGAGAAATCGGGCTAATATTTAAAAAGTATAACGTTACAACAAATTAATAATTATTACTAAATACAGACATTGAATAGAAAATAATATAATTGTTTTCACCAACAGCTGATGTGAACACTGAAGGCATTGAAATTGACAAAGTAAGATGGGTGCCGTCAAGCTGGTCCAAACGTTGTTCGATTCTGCTACGTTCCGAATAATGTATTTTCTGGCAGTATTCCTGTTCTGGTGTCTGCAAATCTCTTGTTAAATGTTGTGTAGTGCCTGGTGTAATGTTTCTGGGTTGTATTTTGTGTATCTGTGTAAATATAAGTTCAAACACTTTTCCCTATTCCGACACTAATGCGGTTATTGAATTATACAGTTTTCTGGTGTTTTGTGGTGTTTTTCGGAATAGATATGTATTGTTCAGTGTTATTTAGTGTTTCTTGATTGTTTCTGTCATAATGTGAGAGTTCTAGAAGTATTTTATAAGTCACTGGCGATTTCACAAAAAACGTACTATTCACTCGTTTGACATTACCGTTGTAAGTTAGGTTAGATTCGATACAAAACGCTCGTCATATTAACCGTTCGACAACCAATAATCAACTATCTTATTTCCTCCAGTTTCAATTAAACTCTTAGCCAATATAATATTATTCTTAACATTGTTCAAATATATTTTCATATCCTGTGCATATATAATAATTCACTATATGATTGCCTAAACTTTGGTTATTTATCAATTTTATTCACTAGATGTTATTTAAATTAATCTTTCAGTTCATTCGGCTTATTTTTAGATTAAATAATGCCGTTTTATAGTGTTTTCTGTCCAAAATTAGTAATTTTACTTTCATTTCGGTATTCTCTGAAAAGTCAAAACATACTTCCTGTCATTATAAAAATTCAGCCATTTTATCAGTTATATTTAATATTAATAATCTTATACTGTATTAAAAGGTTTATATTCCTTTATTTTCTTGTAATTAACTGAATTAGTTGTATTCTGAAACATTATTCTGGAATATATGACTCCCATGTCTAAATTTCTGAGTTTAGTCATTTTCATTTTTATTTATAATTCTGAATATAATTTATTAAAATCTTTCTAAATGGTATGTGCAATTATATGGCTTGATCTCAAGTTTATTTTGTCTAAATCCCTTTTTTTTATTTGCATTTAAATGAGTAATTTCTCTGTTTTAATGAATTTTGGTTTTCTTTCTCTGGCCTATGATTTTTTAACAATTTTTTCTTACAAAATATTTTACAAACAATATATGATGTGTGATACCCTCTCTGACTTTTAAATATAGTCTTTTAAACTAAACATTTTTCCAAATTACACAATAACAATGAGTATTGGTTACAATACCAATAACAGTTAAACAAATAAAGAATATTTTTTAAATAAATGGTTGTCTTCAACCTTCAGACATTTTACAACAAAATCCTTATTTCCAACATGGAAATACGGTTCACAAAAAAGGTTTTTTTACTAACTCAAGTCTTAATTACTTCCTACTATTTACAAGTAGTAATTATTTTTATAGTTCTGATGTTAGTTGTATCAGACCCAAACAAATGGCCTTATATCTAACACATTTTTAAACATTCTTATACTATATACATTAAAACCTTATATCTATATTCTTGTTGCTAACTATTATTATAAATGTGATTCTACAGTTTTTATACCGTCTTTTATACATTGTCTTTGGGGAATTGTACCCTGTCATAAATAAATAAATAGCACAAATTGTTCAAAAAGTATTATGAAATCTGTTTTTCTTTTTGCATATAAAACAAAATGTTATTTTAAACAGATTTATGTCTTATAAGTAACATATTCTCACAGTACACATTTCAAGTCATTGAAAATTGCATATTTCATGGTATTCAATGTTTGTGATTGCCAAGAATGAAACACAAGGTTTATTTTCTATAATACCCAAAACTATCACTGGTTCACTTTGCACTTTTATATTATGTTATCGCTAAATGGTCGTATAGTCTTATTAACATAATAAATTGGTTAGTGTTTTACAATGGAGATTTGTTCCATGGGTACTATATATTGTTTCATCTTAGTTCACAGGCAACTTTTACTTTATACACTTCTCTCTCTTAAATTTATATACATGTGGTTTTCATTTCATTATACTTTTATTGGTTAATGATTTATTTTGGGGGTATGGGGATTTGGGTGTCTTTTATAAGAGCACGAGATCTTCTTCAGGATGCTGCCTTCTTCTTCTTTCATCAGTCTTCTTTTCTCCTGCCTTCTGGGACTGGTATCTTCTCCATCTTCTTCTTGATGCCATCAGGTTTCTTGGGATCTTCTCCATCTTCTTCTTTATTTTAGAAATACACCACCTGTATTGGTTGATCTTGGCTTATTTTAGGGTTTCTATTCTATTTATACTTCCTCGTTGTGGGTTTGGTCATATTCTGTACTGCTTGGTTACTCACTTTCTTACCTTCCTGGGTTATACCTTGAAAACCTTTGGTTATGAGACTGGTTTTGGATGACTCATCACTAGTAACTCATTTTATTTGAACTTGTATTTTCTTTATAATAATGATTTCTTTCCACAATTGCTATGAATTAATCTTTTTATATTAAACTTAATGCTTTCTTCCAAATTTAAATATTATAACTTTATTATTCTAACGATCAATTGCCATTCAATATTATGCTTATATCTATCACGCTACAGATTGCTCTCCTCCAGAAGTAATTATTTCAGACATGTTTATGGATGAAATAATTTCTTATAATAATTTCATCATTCTAATTCATTTTCTTCTCCATTTTAATATCGACTTTTTTATATTAGAGTTTAATTAATTTTATATATATGGTTACTTGTTTTACTACTGATCCTTTTCGGATAGTTAGTGTCTTCTGAGATATATTATTATTGTAATACATTTTCTTTCTTTATAAACTTCGCGTTGCATCCTTGGGATATTAATTCCCTAACATTCCCTATCACGTGGGCTGGGGCAGATCAGAGGGGCACTGTACGCTACTTCTCTGCTGGCCATACACCACTTCTATAAATTGAGTACAGAGGCATATCCATCCCTGCTCAAAAAACATAATGCTGCTGGAATTATCTTCAGTCAGTCATCGAATAAATAAATAAAAAGTAGTCTCATTTTCGACTAATAAAAATATCTTTGGATTCTCCACTTCGTAGTCTCTCAGATTATCTCACTTTTTCTATCTTAATAAATCTTCATAATCATTATTATACTCATTACATATATATATTTTTTAAACTCTTAACTTGTCTGATATATTTAATTTAATTATGGTTGAAAACCTTTCTTTTAATAATTCTGGTTACTGTTTACAGTGTAACTCACTTTCTTCTCCATCTGAATTCTCTTTATACTTTCTTCTGGTTACTCATAGTATTAGCATGGTCTTTATATATAGTCTTTATTATTCATTATTTGAATGGTCTTAATGTATTATATTTAATTTTTTAACATTGTATCTTTACATTAGATATACAGTTTGTTATATTGATCATTTTATTTAAACATTTTGGTTCTTTCCTTTCTCTTAGAAAGTTATTAATCCGCCTTCGCATTCATTAACATTAATTCATTTATATTATATTTCATGTGGTATTTCTTCTCTTTGCATTTCATATAGGTCTTGTTATTATCATTTGTTCGAAATCATCTTCTCTATCTGTTTGATATGAGTTGTTCTTCTTTGCTCTTAATTAACTCTTTTCATTATCGTTTCATAGGTAATTAGTCTCTTTGCTTCCAAATTTTTTCTTCTCTTGCATATTACACTCTTTTTTGTTATTCTTCTCTACTCCTTCAAATGCTATTGTGAATGTCTAGCATTTATTCTGGATTAACGTTAATTCTCTTTTCTGAATTAATCACTTTATTTTCTTCTCAATTCAATTATAATTGACACATAATTATTTTTTGGAACTTGGTTAGTTTTAATGTAAAATTCAAACTATTCTTTTTATTTAATTCAAAAATATTTCTCATAAATCCTTGTAATATGTTGATCTTATCTTGTTTCAAAGTTCTGACGTTCTATCAACATTCAAATTCTGTTTAATTCATTTATTCCCAAAATTGTTTCATTCAGAATTGTTTATAGTAATGTGATCTTACTATTATTTCTGAATGTTTTGGTATTTCTCCAAATTCAAATTCTTCTTAATTATTTACCATAAAGTTTTCTCATAAACTTAGTTATAGTAAGTTGGTCTTACTTCATTTTTAAATTTTTTGTATATTAAATTCAAAATTCCTTTCTTCTTAATTCTTCCAAAATGTTTTTCTCATAATTCAGTGGTAGTAAGCTGTGCTTACTTAATTTTAAATTTTTTAAAATTAAGTTCAAATTTCTCTCTCTTTCTCTTTCTTCCATAAAGTTTTGTTCTAAATTATCAGGTTGTAGTAAGAAGTACTTACTCAATTTTAAATTTTTATAATTAAATTTCAATTCAAAAGTCTTTCTTTTTCTTTCTTCCATAAAGTATGTTCCAAAATTATTAGGTTGTAAGTTGTTTTTACATATTTTTTAGAATTTTTTTTTTTATATAGTTCAAAATTCAAAATTCTCTCTCTTTCTCTTTCTTCTATAAAGTTTGTTCCAAAATTATCAGGTTGTAAGTTGTGCTTATATATTTTTAGAATTTTTTAAATATATAAAAAATTCTCTCTCTTTCTCTTTCTTCTATAAAGTTTTTTCTCAAATTATTAGGTTTTAGTAAGATGTTCTTACATATTTTAGAATTTTTTCATAAATTTAAATTAAAAATTCTTTTTCTTTCTCTTTGTCTTCCATAAGGTTTGTTCAAATTATTAGGTTGTAAGTTGTTCTTACATATTTTAGAATTTTTTAAAATAATATTTAAAAAATTCTCTCTCTTCCTCTTTCTTTCTTCCATAACGTTTTTTCTCAAATTATTAGGTTGTAGTAAGATGTACTTACATATTTTAGAATTTTTTTATAAATTTAAATTAAAAATTCTTTTTCTTTCTCTTTGTCTTCCATAAGGTTTGTTCAAATTATTAGGTTGTAAGTTGTTCTTACATATTTTAGAATTTTTTAAAATAATATTTAAAAAATTCTCTCTCTTCCTCTTTCTTTCTTCCATAAAGTTTTTTCTCAAATTATTAGGTTGTAGTAAGATGTACTTACATATTTTAGAATTTTTTTTAAATTATAAATATTAAATTCAAAATTCAAAACTCACAACTCATTCTTCATAATATTTCTTCATAGAAGCTTGATTGTACACTCCTTTGACTTTTCTTGAAACGATTTCCTTCAACTCATATGTATTGTTATGCTTATCATTTACCACAACATATGGTCCGGTGTAAAGTAATAATAACTTTTTGGTTATGCCTTCTAAGGTGCTAGGCAGCTCTCTATTTTTTAGGAGGACTTTTTCACCCTCTTTATATGTTACAATACGCCCTATTGCCTTCTGGTATTTAGCTTGCCGTTTTTCCTGATCTTCAGCTACCTTGTTGTAAAACTTCAACTGGTTGAATTTCCTATTATTGTTTGTTGGAAATTCAATGATTTGTTCAATGTCTCGGGGAGTCGGCTTCTCATACATGGCTGAGTATGGTGGGATTCCTATAGCTGGATGGTGGGCGTAATTTAGGAATGTTTCTGTCGCTGCTAGCTACTCTTGCCACTTTTTCTGTTGGTTGTGACAGTACGTGCGCAATATTCTACCCACTTCTCTCAGTACTCTCTCAGCCGGATTGCTACTTGGGTGGTAGACAGACGTCTTATAAGTTTTGACCCCAAGTGCTAATAAAGTGTCTCGCCATCTCCTCCCCTTAAATTGTGTACCATGGTCGGTAATAATGGAAGATGGTCTACCGATCTCTGGGATATACAAATCGATAATCACCGCCAAAACCTTTGCTGTTGTTGCCCGATTAACCGGATATAGCTTTATATACTTGGTGTAGTGATCCATTATTACTACCAAGTATTTATATCTGTGTCGGCCACCGCTACGGGGAAATGGCCCGCAGATATCCAAAAACACTTTTTCCAGTTTTGCGTTGGAAGTTATCGGTATCATGATACCCTCTGTCTTTTCATTGTTTATTTTTGCACATTGGCAGATCTTACAGGACTTGATGTATGTTCTCACCTTGCGGTTGATATTCTTGATCTTACAATTTTCCTCTAGAGCCTGTATCACTTTTAACGCTCCCATGTGACCATACCTGACATGGTAATCGATGATGACCTCCTTTTCGATTTGGTGTGGGATTATCACCTTCCATGTCTCATCGTCTAAGGCGGTTTTTATGAATAAAATTCCCTTGTTAAGGTGGTAATATTTAGAAATGGTTTCATCATTGGCTTCCAAACGACTCACAATGTTTTTCAGCTTAGGATCAGACTGCTGATGGATTCGAATATTTATTAGCAAAGCTTGTAAATCGGCTCTGGTCGTGAATATGTTATAAATTTTTACCAAGCTCTCCTTCTCCCCCTCGAAAGTCTGATCCTCCAGATTTATACGTGATAACACATCCGCTACCACGTTCTTCTTTCCTGGGATGTATTCCCATTTCAGGTCATATTCTTGTAGGGCGAGTACCCACCTAGCCAATCGGCCGTGACTCAACTTGCACCTACGAAGGAACGAGATGGATTTATGATCAGTTCGTACCGTGACTTGATATCCGAGAATGTACGTCCGGAACTTGCTGCATGCGAACACCACGCTCAACAATTCCTTTTCTGTCACACTGTAGTTCTTTTCGCACTGGTTCAGTGTGCGACTAGCGAAGCTTATTACCAGATGTTGTCCCTCATCATCTTCCTGGTACAAAGTCGTTCCTAAGCTTAGGTCGCTAGCGTCACAGTTTAGAAAGAACGGTTTCTTAAAATCTGGGTGACGAAGTATAACACTCTCCAGAAACTTCTCTTTTATCAAGCGGAAAGTAATATCTTGATCTTCACACCAAGTCCATTTGTTTTTGGCAGATAACTGTGGTTGAAACTTGGCGGTCAACTCGGAATATCGGCTCTGAAACTTCCTGTAATAGTTACAGAGTCCGAGGAAAGATTGCAATTGTTTCCTGTTTCTTGGTTGCGGGAACCTCTGAATTGCCTCCACTTTCTCTGCTGATGGGGTAATACCTCTGTCGTCTAGGTTGAAACCTAAGAACTGTACCTCGCGCGCTATGAACTTGGATTTCTCCAACTTCAGTGTTATGTTGTTCTGCGCTAGTTTGTTTAGTACAAATTCCACTCTGTAACAGTGCTCCTCCCAGGTTCCGGATGTGATGAGTAAATCGTCAACATAGACGGTGGTAAATTGGAGCGCTTCTTGTCCAAGAATCTGGTCCATGCATGCCACAAATATGGCGACAGAATTGACAAGTCCGAAGGGCAGTCTTTTGAACTGGTAATTGAGCCCTTCGAAAATGAACGCTACATACTGGCGGCTTTGTGGATGCAGCTCTACCTGCCAATAACCACAGACCGTATCCCAGGTGCTAATAAATTTAGTACCATGAAAACGTTTTAAGATCTCTTCTATTTCACCGGGAAAGGTTCTGTCATTCACAATTGTCTTGTTCAACTCACGCGCATCTAAACAGAGCCGGACTTGTCCGTCTTTCTTCGGAACAGCAATAATTGGACTAGTGTAAGGTGATTGACTAATCTCAATTATGTCATTTTCTATCATCTTGTTTATCTCTGTTCTCACGGCTGCTTTGAGCGACTGCGCTATTGGATATGACCTCCGGTTAAACTCTACGTTTTCTTTAAAACGAAGTTGGCACTGGTAGTTTTTTACCTTCCCTGGTTCATCAGAAAACACCGCCTTGTATTTCTCATATATAGCGATTAGACGATCAGCCAGATGTGTTGGTATTTTCTTGTTATCGCTTCCGCACTGGAAATTCCGTATTTCTTGGATCTTAACTGACCATAAATCCTCTCCACCATGGTTGTATATTATGGGTTTAGAAAGAGGGCTGTTTCTAATAACATTTATTTTACGAAGTTGTTGATGTATAGGGCTGGGAAGTATAGTTGTGCTTCCTACCAGATCTGCGGTCCATGTTACTCCTTCTGGGAAAAGTGATACTTTATTTAAATTAAGATCGATTACCGCCGGATATCTACGAAGAATATCACAACCGACTAAGATGTCAAATGGTAATCCGGTGGCGATTAAAAATTCCATGTCTAAAGCTATATCACGGCTAACGACACTTAAGGAAACTTGCTTCCTAATGGTTTTATTCTGGCGGCCAGTTGCACCTACCAACACAGTGTTGTTGACTGGTAACATTGGCAAAGTTTTTCCACATGTACACTGTATTCTCTCCAACTCATTGGAGTTTATTATTGAAATATTAGCTCCTGTGTCTATCATTATTTTAGCGGGAACTCCTTCCACCTCCGCTGTTATATAAATTATCTCATTATTACTGTTGCTGAGACTCTTCTCGTTTTCTTCCAAAAGTTCAGTTCGTATGTCTTTCAGATAGTGGTTACTTATAATAGTGATGTTTTTATGCTGGTTTGCTGGTCGCAATTCATCCTTTTCTAACCCAGGAAGTATAAGCAGTAACGGGTCATTGTTGTTGATTACTGCCTCCTCTCGTTTAAAGTATTTTGGTCATTGTTTATATTATTATTGACCGAGGCATCGTTCGGGAAACTCTGGTTTGTTTCCTGACGTTCTGTACCCTGGCTGAGGTTTAACGCCCTGTTCTGTTGTCTGCCAAGATCCTCCAGGCTTGTACTTCGTCTTCCCTGTTCGTGTCTTGGGCCGTCTCGTTCCGCACTCCTCCATCTTCGGTCGGCGCCGTGGAAGCTGCTCCTCCTCGGTTGATAATATCTCCTGGGTCCGCGATCTTCTGCTCTTATAAAATTTACCCTAGGACGCGACACTCGGTTATTATTATTACTATTATTGTTATTACTAAAATTATTTTGATAGTAATTTCGGTTAGGTGGGTAAGGTCTGTCACCATTATTGTTGGGATATTGATTTCTCTGACTGTATGGGACATTATTATTTTGTTGATAAAAATTGTTTCTATTGTTTGGGTAGGGGTTGTTATTCCTAACGCCGTTAAAATTACCGTTAAACTGGTTATTACGCGGCGGGTTGTTATGGCCGTCGTAATTACTGGGCTGGTTCCGGTTACTTGTATGGTTATTGCCGTTATTGGGGTAGATAGTCGGTCTCGCTTCTGGTCTCTCATTTCTCTTCCTACTCTGCCGATAATACTCTTCGTTCTCGTATCCCTCCAATAACTCGGTCATCGCCTGGATCGTCTTGATCTGGGTACCTCTCCGGGCCCTGATAATGTCCTCATCATAATGATACGATATCTTGTTCACTAAACATTCTTCTGGGATTGCCGACTCGAGGTGTTTTGCCATGCACACCTTCCCCAAGAAATATGCCGTCATACTGCTACCTAATTGTGCCCTGTATCTTCCATTACAAATATTGTCACGGATCAAGTTCTGGGTGGTCTCAGACCAGTATTTTGTCTTAAACATTTTCCGGAACTGTTGGTAGTCAGGAATCTCACTCCGGTTGGCCATCCACCAATTATCAGTTATGTCTCGGAAAGACTCGTCTAATATCTCCCTGCAATTGCTCCATTGAGTAATTTTATGCTTGGTCAAATATTCTTCTACCCTAGCCAGGAACTCCATCGGCTTGCGTTTGTATTGCCGGAAGTTGAGCCACTCTCGGCTTTCGTTGACGGGCAATCCAGTGAAATGAGTCGGTCTGTTTCTTATCGCTTCCATCTCCTCTCGGCTTTGTCTCACCTGACCGGTGATACTGGCCACGGTCTCTTGTATATCGTTACATCGTTCTGTGACTTGGTCGCGTACTTTTCCGAATTCTTCTTGATTTTCCTTCCTCTGTTCTTCTACCTTCCTACGACTATGTTCTTCAATATTTGTGAACTTGATGTTCACCACTTCCTTAAACTCATGCACCTCCTTTTCGGTCTGGTTGCACTTTCCATCAATCTCTCGAATCTGTCGATTGACCATTATATTTTCTTCTTCCATCTTCTTATTCATCACTTTCTTGTTAACCTTGATTTCCTTATTCAGTTCTTCTCGCAACAATTCCATTCTTTCGTCCAGTTTGTCCAGATTCTCCTGATTGACTTCTCTTAATTCTTCTCTTAAAATTTGATTGTCCTCTCTCAATTCTTCCAACTTCTCCCTTCTCCCCCATCTTCTCTTCCAACTTCTTGTTATCGTCTTTCAGCTCTTCCTTCAATTGTCGGTTGTTCTTCTCTATCTTCTTCCTGGTTTCATCGATTTTCTGGTTGGTGTTCTCAATTTTATTAATCAATTCTTCTTTAGTTGACTTGAATTCTTCCTTGAACGCTTGGTTGTCCTCCTTCAATTCTTCCATGTTCTTGTTCATCCCAGTCAACTCTTCTTTTGTGGATTGATTATCCTTCTTCAATTCTTCTAACTTTTCTCCCATCCTCTCTTCCATCTTCTTGCTGTTTTCTTCCATCTTCTCTTCCATCTTCTTGCTGTTTTCTTCCATCTTCTCTTCCATCTTCTTGCTGTTTTCTTCCATCTTCTTATTTGTTGTTTCGATTTTATTTCCTAAGTCTTCTTTCAGAGACTGGCTATCTTCTTTCCTTTCCTTATTACTTTCGTCTATCTTCTTGTCCATTTTCTGGTTGTTCAGCTCCAATTTGTCTTCCATCTTGTGTAGAAATCTTTCCATGAATCTGTCCATTTTATCCTCTTCCGTTACTTTGGATTTTTCTACATGTCTTTCCTGGACATTTACTTCCCCTGTTTGTGTGGGCATCTCCGGTTGTTCAGTTTGTTTGGACAACACCGGCGGTAACGACTCTCCCACCTCTACTGGCGTCGCCTCCTTGTTGTCCATGTCAACTTCTATTTCTTTCTCGGCCTCCGCCGCCCGTTTCTTAGATGTTGCACGTCGTTGCATTTTCCCTTGAAATTCTCTGGCTTTGTAGCTGTTGCCTAGCTCCAACTAGTGATTGGGCAGAATGTATTGGCCTTCCAATCGCTAATTAAAGCCCCTAAAGTTGTGCGCCAATTTGTAATAGTATCTAATAATTGATAATAGAGTGAGATGAGATTCTGACTGATGTAATAGAGACTGTATGTTCTTAATTTGTGTTTAATTGGTGTGCTTCTCGACGTCTTACTGGCCTGAAACACTTCCTTAAGTTTCCCAGCTGGTCGAGTCCCAATGGTAGCAAGACCGGTCGAGTAGCGTAATGTTGATGAAGAAATATATGTTCAGCTCCACCAAAAGTTTCAAAAGCAAAAATTGTTGTTTTGAAGAAAATAAAAAAATATGTGGTTTAAAAAAAAAATATAATTTAAAAAAATTATAATTTTATTAATTAATTAATTATAATTAATTAATTAATATAGGGCTGTGAAGTTTTAAAAAGTGTAATGCTCTTCTGAAAAATTTTATTGAAGTTTTGGTATATTTTAAATAAACTATCACCACTCATAAGATTGTCTTCAAACCAATCGATACTTGTTTACCTTTTTATTTTTTAGGTTATCTTCACTTATAGGTGGTAAAGTCCTGGTAGATTATTAATTAGAATTATATTAGTGATAACTAGTAATATTTATGAAATAAAGAACTATTAAGTGTTGAAAAATATTAATGTTTTATTAGTTAATAGCAATATTGACTCTTATCGATTATAATATCGATTCTCAGGATATCGAAAAAAATTACAAAGTATATTATATAAAATTCATACAGGGTTCTTTAAACAGCCAATTATTATCAAAGTCAGAGAAATCGGGCTAATATTTAAAAAGTATAACGTTACAACAAATTAATAATTATTACTAAATACAGACATTGAATAGAAAATAATATAATTGTTTTCACCAACAGCTGATGTGAACACTGAAGGCATTGAAATTGACAAAGTAAGATGGCTGCCGTCAAGCTGGTCCAAACGTTGTTCGATTCTGCTACGTTCCGAATAATGTATTTTCTGGCAGTATTCCTGTTCTGGTGTCTGCAAATCTCTTGTTAAATGTTGTGTAGTGCCTGGTGTAATGTTTCTGGGTTGTATTTTGTGTATCTGTGTAAATATAAGTTCAAACACTTTTCCCTATTCCGACACTAATGCGGTTATTGAATTATACAGTTTTCTGGTGTTTTGTGGTGTTTTTCGGAATAGATATGTATTGTTCAGTGTTATTTAGTGTTTCTTGATTGTTTCTGTCATAATGTGAGAGTTCTAGAAGTATTTTATAAGTCACTGGCGATTTCACAAAAAACGTACTATTCACTCGTTTGACATTACCGTTGTAAGTTAGGTTAGATTCGATACAAAACGCTCGTCATATTAACCGTTCGACAACCAATAATCAACTATCTTATTTCCTCCAGTTTCAATTAAACTCTTAGCCAATATAATATTATTCTTAACATTGTTCAAATATATTTTCATATCCTGTGCATATATAATAATTCACTATATGATTGCCTAAACTTTGGTTATTTATCAATTTTATTCACTAGATGTTATTTAAATTAATCTTTCAGTTCATTCGGCTTATTTTTAGATTAAATAATGCCGTTTTATAGTGTTTTCTGTCCAAAATTAGTAATTTTACTTTCATTTCGGTATTCTCTGAAAAGTCAAAACATACTTCCTGTCATTATAAAAATTCAGCCATTTTATCAGTTATATTTAATATTAATAATCTTATACTGTATTAAAAGGTTTATATTCCTTTATTTTCTTGTAATTAACTGAATTAGTTGTATTCTGAAACATTATTCTGGAATATATGACTCCCATGTCTAAATTTCTGAGTTTAGTCATTTTCATTTTTATTTATAATTCTGAATATAATTTATTAAAATCTTTCTAAATGGTATGTGCAATTATATGGCTTGATCTCAAGTTTATTTTGTCTAAATCCCTTTTTTTTTATTTGCATTTAAATGAGTAATTTCTCTGTTTTAATGAATTTTGGTTTTCTTTCTCTGGCCTATGATTTTTTAACAATTTTTTCTTACAAAATATTTTACAAACAATATATGATGTGTGATACCCTCTCTGACTTTTAAATATAGTCTTTTAAACTAAACATTTTTCCAAATTACACAATAACAATGAGTATTGGTTACAATACCAATAACAGTTAAACAAATAAAGAATATTTTTTAAATAAATGGTTGTCTTCAACCTTCAGACATTTTACAACAAAATCCTTATTTCCAACATGGAAATACGGTTCACAAAAAAGGTTTTTTTACTAACTCAAGTCTTAATTACTTCCTACTATTTACAAGTAGTAATTATTTTTATAGTTCTGATGTTAGTTGTATCAGACCCAAACAAATGGCCTTATATCTAACACATTTTTAAACATTCTTATACTATATACATTAAAACCTTATATCTATATTCTTGTTGCTAACTATTATTATAAATGTGATTCTACAGTTTTTATACCGTCTTTTATACATTGTCTTTGGGGAATTGTACCCTGTCATAAATAAATAAATAGCACAAATTGTTCAAAAAGTATTATGAAATCTGTTTTTCTTTTTGCATATAAAACAAAATGTTATTTTAAACAGATTTATGTCTTATAAGTAACATATTCTCACAGTACACATTTCAAGTCATTGAAAATTGCATATTTCATGGTATTCAATGTTTGTGATTGCCAAGAATGAAACACAAGGTTTATTTTCTATAATACCCAAAACTATCACTGGTTCACTTTGCACTTTTATATTATGTTATCGCTAAATGGTCGTATAGTCTTATTAACATAATAAATTGGTTAGTGTTTTACAATGGAGATTTGTTCCATGGGTACTATATATTGTTTCATCTTAGTTCACAGGCAACTTTTACTTTATACACTTCTCTCTCTTAAATTTATATACATGTGGTTTTCATTTCATTATACTTTTATTGGTTAATGATTTATTTTGGGGGTATGGGGATTTGGGTGTCTTTTATAAGAGCACGAGATCTTCTTCAGGATGCTGCCTTCTTCTTCTTTCATCAGTCTTCTTTTCTCCTGCCTTCTGGGACTGGTATCTTCTCCATCTTCTTCTTGATGCCATCAGGTTTCTTGGGATCTTCTCCATCTTCTTCTTTATTTTAGAAATACACCACCTGTATTGGTTGATCTTGGCTTATTTTAGGGTTTCTATTCTATTTATACTTCCTCGTTGTGGGTTTGGTCATATTCTGTACTGCTTGGTTACTCACTTTCTTACCTTCCTGGGTTATACCTTGAAAACCTTTGGTTATGAGACTGGTTTTGGATGACTCATCACTAGTAACTCATTTTATTTGAACTTGTATTTTCTTTATAATAATGATTTCTTTCCACAATTGCTATGAATTAATCTTTTTATATTAAACTTAATGCTTTCTTCCAAATTTAAATATTATAACTTTATTATTCTAACGATCAATTGCCATTCAATATTATGCTTATATCTGTCACGCTACAATATATATAAATAAATACAAAACTATTTTTATTATAATTTTCCCTATGTATTTACATACTTTTTCTATCGCATTTGCAGATGTTTAATTCCTCTTTCATAAACATTTTTTGGTCGTCTTCATAGCCAACTGTGCACGAAGCTTTGCACCTCTCTGTCACTGTAAAATGTTTTCCAGCCTAAGTCTTTTCGAGGGGTCCAAACAAATAAAAATCACATAGTGATAAATGTGAACTGTAGTCGGGACAGTAATCCAAAGCTACCCAGTGAAGTTCTTCCAGATTTGCTTGTGTAGCAGCAGCAGTGCACGGCAATGCTTTGTCGCGAAGAAGCAAGACGCTGCGGATCGAAATGTTGTGCCTTTCTGACCGTTAGGCCTCTCTAACCTTTCGGTTTCAGAGTAGTCTCTATATTCTGATTTCAGAGTAGTACGCATCATTCATTGTTCTTTGTTCAAGTAAAATGTCGACGTACACAACATCTTTAGTATCCCAAAAGATAGTCGCTAGAATCTTGGCAGCAGACAAACGTGTTTTCATCTCCACTGGAGTTGTTTCATATTTTGCACACTACTCCATACTCAGTCTCTTGGTTTCAGGAGTGTAATGGTACATTCTCAATTCATCTCATACAAAAGTGTGGATCGAATATGAGTCTTCTTCTGCTGCAAAGCGATCCAGAAGACTTTAAGGAATTTAACCTCTTACAGTCTTGTGAGTTGCGTTTAGACGTTTTGGCACCCAACTTGGAGAGATTTTGAGTAACTTTAACTCTGCACACCTCTGCAACTCTGTAACTTATTAGTGATTGCCTGCACACCTCTATAACTAGGGCCTACTAAAGTTATTTCACTAATTTCGTTGACAGTGATTCCAGTTATTTTTATCGTCGCGCGAATTAGGTTTTGAAGTTGCAAAATGTCTTGTGGAGTAATCCTGCTTCGGTGACGACGTGCATGAGTGAGGTTAGAAACTTTATTCCGAGCTTCACAAAAAACTTACCTATTCCATTTGTACACTTGTGTCCTCGAAAGTGTATCACTGCCGAACTGTGCATGCAATCCGCGAAAATTTCAGGTGGTTTAACACTTTTTTACACTAAAAAATTGATATTTACATCTTGCGCAAAGCTGAACACATGCTCCCACAGCATTAACCAGTGTTAAAATATCTCATGTCAATTTCAAAATATCGGTATGGAGAACCATGTATGACTTCCATGTTCTAAGATTTATATTTAAAATCATTTTCGAAATGAAATATTTCCATAGAAACTACTTCTTTCTTCAGACTTAACCACAGTACTGTGGTCACTAACGTAGGCCTATACTACCTCACGTTAGCGCACTCGATTTTCACTGATGATGGCAGTCGATGGAACAGCCGAAACGTCTGGTTTTGCAGAAAACATTGGACTACGACCAAACAGCCCGGGAAGGAATTTTAACAACGAACTACTTCTTTGTTCCCGATAACGTAGTACACATAAAAAATTACCCCCTCCCCCTTCAGCTACCCTTTTCATTCGTAGATATTTCATCTAATTTTGCACATATGCAAAAAATTATTTGTTTCTCTTTGAATTTACGGCAGTTATCGTTCGTCATAAAAAAATTAATCTTGTTAAAACATAAAACACTGGCGGTAAACTACCCCTTTCCCTTAACTGATCTTCACCAAAATCAATAGGCCTTCAGTCCTCTACCATTGAGGCATGTATGGAAAAAATTATTTGATTCGGTTTGAATTTGCGGCAGTTATCGTTCGCCATAGAAAATATTCTACACACACACACACACACACACACACACACACACACACACACACATTTAGAAAAATGATTTTTCTTCATGTTTTGTGGGCAGTACAATCAGAATCTGTCCTTATCTCGATCACGATTTTGTGCGCCATCACCATACTTCCGTTTCCTTATGTAATATATGGAAGTAATATGCTGTTTATATTTGATCGACCCTCGTATTTATATTTAAAACTAATTTAATATAATGAATTTCGAATACAGCTTCTAATTGAAAATAACAATAAAATAAAGCATAAAACTATTTCTAACGTTTAATTAAGTAGGCCTACTTTGGTTTCTCGCAATGTGAGTCTCTCGGGACTGGGTCTTGTTCCTGCGAAGCAGTTTGTTGACAAGCACGACAATTTATGTTAATCCTATAAGTTGCAAACTAAGAAAATAGTCTATAACTTAAAATTACCAGAATTAAGTGAGGAGAATTTTAATTAAATTTCTTATTAACCGGAATTCATTTAAACTGGGTATGTTCAACAAACGAAATCCACAGTCGTTGATACAATTACTACCAAACTAACAGCAATGACTTAACTTTTAATTTACAATATTGTGGTTAAGTAAATTTTAGTTTGCTTAAAAACTTTATGCACTATATTGTGTGATAGTGTTTGCCTGTGAATGTGGAGTAATGTAAAGAGAGAAATCCCTGCGGCGGCGGCCTGATTCATGTACTTGGGGAGTGTAGAGTGATCAGCAAAATCGGTTTTGGTTCCTGTATCTGCATAAAGAGGACTGCAGGTAACAAGGATATAAAGTGTGGAAGACCTTAGAAGACATGGATGGACTCCTGATTTTTGGAGTTGTAAAAAGCATGTACCGTGTTGTCGTATACGCCTGAGTGTGTAACGACTCTGAGTAAATATATGGAGTACCATCTATTTTTTTTAAATATCTCACAACTTATTTCCATTAAGCCGATCAAACATGTATTTAAATGCAGTGCTTTTTCATAATTAAAAATAAAAATACTTTTCATGGCATAATCAAATACTTTTTCATGCCAGTTCTGTTTCTAATTCTATATGCTTCTCGATTATTTTCTTAGGGCTATAATATTGCCAATCGTTGATCTACCCTTCCTGAACCAATTTTACTTACTAGGCAAAAGGTCCTCAGGTAGTGGTTATAATCGATTATACAGTTTATAGTCGATTATCTTCAAATAAATTTGCATACCATATACATGAACTTATCCCATAATTATTTTCATGTAGGCTTGAATTTCCTTTCTTATATAGTGGTAAAAATTTCTCGATTTTTCCATTCTGCTTGTATATTGCCCCTTTCCTTCAGCATTTATTCAAAACCTGTCAAAGAATCGCAACTCCAAAATGGTGTCTCCATTTTTAGGAGTCTTGTATCACTCCATTTGGACCTGATATCTGTTTTTCATCTGCCATACACCAACTTATAAGCCTACTTATTCCAATGTCAGATTATAGAGCGGGTATTTAATAATCCAGATAGAGCTTAAATATCTATTACAGTTTTTTCTATATTTGCCTTTATATTCTTAAGTTGTTCGCTCTTAATATTTACTGAGTCTTCTTTCTTGTGTTTCTTTTTATACGAGATTTCTGTAGTCCAAACCGTTTCTGACTTTCATTTTGCTATGTTGCCAGGTCAAGCCACTCATTTTTATGTAGCCTTTTGTTTGTCACCGATTCTTGGGCATAAAAGTTAAAGGACCTCCTGAGATATCTTTTCTTGCTTCTTCCTTCGAGTGATCTGTTACTATTATCTACTTTTTTTTGTTACAACTGAGTACTACCCATCTAGTAATTTACATTTCATAATTAAAGACACTAATCAAGAGATATAACCCATTGGCTATAATCTCCCCATTTAACTAATATCCATCAGATCAAGTGGTTTAGTTCGTCTCAGCCTTCTAGCTGCATTAGTTGTATCCAGCAGTCGCCGTATCCCAGGGTGTACATGCTGCAAGATGCGTTGCCCATGCTTCACTGCCTGCTTTTTTATTTCCTCAATGACAAGTTCAATGTTTAAATCCCTGTGTAAGTTGTCGTTTCTTACATACCATGGTGCATCAACAATGCACCGAAGCACCTTGTTTTGAAATGTTTGAATTATATTTATGTTTGATTTCTTTGCACAGCCACAGAGCTGTATCCCATAGGTACAGATAGGCTTTAGCACTTGCTTATACAACAGCAATATATTATGGATTGACAGCTGGGATTGAGTCAACTATTATCTATTGATTTCCGTTACTTTCTTTAATGCTTAATCCGCACAGTTAGTAAGGACGAACGAAGTAAAGTATTTAGGCAAGATGTCAACAATAAGTAGAGTAACAAATGGGTAACTTTATAATTTGAAGACTATAGGACTGATTGGTGTTAGAAGGATAAACTATATTATAAATAATGTGTCACTAAAAATAAATAAATGAACATTTTTAGTGAATTGTAATACACATAATATACGATGAACAAAGATTATAAAGCACTTAATGATATCTTTACAATTAATAATATGCTTTCAGAAACGGCATCCGAATTATGCACACATGTATACTAAACTCGGAATTATCTTCACACAGTTCGTTACGCTCACAACACTTATTCACTTTTACATTACACTGGACTGCTGTTTTTTTACTGTTTATAGTCGTCTTGATCTACGTTACTATGCAGAACTTATCCTAGTAACAATTGCGTCTTATCACATTCACATCTCTTTGGACAGGTCACCAATTAAGGCTTATTGTAAATATGTCCCCATATGTTCACACATAGTGTGAATGTTTCATTGCACACACACACACACACACACACACACACACACACACACACACACACACACACACACACACACACACACACACACACACACACACACACACACACACACACACACACACACACACACACACACACACACACACACACACACACACACACACACACACACACACACACACACACACACACACACACACACACACACACACACACACACACACACACACACACACACACACACACACACACACACACACACACACACACGCACGCACGCACGCACGCACGCACGCACGCACGCACGCACACACACACACACACGCACACACAGAGAGAGAGAGAGAGAGAGAGAGAGAGAGAGAGAGAGAGAGAGAGAGAGAGAGAGAGAGAGAGAGAGACACACACACACAATCTATATATATATGTATATATCTATATATATATACATAGCCTCCACAGAAATACAGATACAAGGGTGTACGTTGCAAGCGGCCTTGAAGCCACTAGTTTCAGCTCATCTGAATTATTCAACATATAATTATAATTCGCTACTAATATGTTGTTACACTAGTTTGCTAGTCTCATGCAGCCGTAGGCTCATAGTGTCTCAGATTCTCACATGATAAAAGAGACAAAGTAATGAACCGTTTCTCTGCGTAAAGGAACTACAATATACGTGCAACGCCACTGGGGAAATTCGTACTCTGCCGGCTGCTCACATTCATCACAATTTTCACTTAGCTTTCAAATAATAATGCACATCCTCTGCGCTCCTATTACACGTATCACAGTGAAACGCATAATACTGTAAGAGCAAAAATTAACCGCTCCTATTCTCTATTTCTTCATTCTACGAGTCATGATGATATTGTTAAGATGGTCTCACCGATCGTTGTACAGTGCAAACAAGATACAGACAACAGTGAAGTCACTGATTACCAACTTTAATTAGTCACGAATAACAATTTGAAATCAACGAGGTACTCTGATACATAATTCAAGTTGAATTTGTTCACACGCAATAATAATGTCGCCTTATTACAATACCGCAAATGCAGAAAATGTAGAAATTAAGCAATTATAGAATCTTACACAAGATAATAAAACTTCCAGTAGTGTTTCTGTATTTCTGTATTTGTACTTGCAAAAGATATAAAGATAATGCATGCACCTTACGCTGGTCAGTGATGAAGTAAAGGCACTGTGTTTGTGGCGATTACAATCTGCTACTCCGGATGTTAACGAGTGGCAAAATTGTGGATATTGGATTGTTTTTCTAGTGGAGGAGAAATTGTAATTTGATGAGAATTTTTGATTTTCGTTTATTAGTGTTTGACTTCGGCTTAATTTCATCTTGGAGACGGTACAAACTAGTCGTGGTGACTCGACGAGATGCGCACACATCAACATTTATCTCAGTCGGAAGAACGGTAACGAGACGGTAAAGCACGATGCTCTTAACTCAATAAAATTCAAGACAATTCTTTCAAGCGTGGTGGCTACTTGGAAGACATTCTGAACTGTCAGTGCAAAAGAAACCGTTCTTGCACAAACAAGTTTTGAAACCGATGTGTATTCATGGTGATCAACTTTGGGGTTGCACAAACAAATCTAGCAACAAAATACTGTAATCCAAACTTTTCAAAGTAATGTGCTTCACAGTAGGCCTACTTCTGATGCGCTGTGGTATGTAAGGGACGATGGTATCCGTCGTGACCTGAAAATACCTATAGTTACTAATCAGATTCAACGATTTGGAGCTAAGTATAAACAAAGGCTTCGTAAACATCAAAATAATGAAGTGCCACAACTCCATGACAACGGTTAAACTTGTTCGGCGATTGAAGAGACAGAAACCGTTCAAACTGCTGTAGGTAGGTAAAGTTTTTAAATAAATATTTACACATGAACGACGTGTAAACTATAGCGAGAAGTGCGCCAGTGGAAGCACATTCTATATACTGCTCAGGGGCGGATTAACCATTAGGCTGTAGCCTAGGGCGCGGCACTTTGGGGGCGCAAAAGTTTACCTAAAAAATAATACAATTTTACAGCTAAATTTAAAATTGGTAATAAATTACAAGGATAAAAATCTGGCGCTCATAGAATTATGCCGCCGCCCGACTTTCGTGGAATTGCCGATCACGTTATTTATTTCATCCAACTGAAATAGCTTTGTGCATTTTCCTTACTATGCCCGTCACTAACTGCAGTGGCGAAAGATCTTTATCAGCTTTGAAGAGGGTGAAGAATTATTTATGCTCAAATTTGCGCCAGGATAAACTGACCAGTGTAGCCCTCTTGTTCATAGAAAGTTCTGCAAGGACTTGATTTCAGTGAGGTGATTGAAACGTTTGCTCAATCTAAAGCGAGAAAAAGAATCTAGCTTGAATTTTACACGAGTCATAACAAGTCCACAAGATATTTAACTGATTGTCTTCTTTGTGTTATAACAAATAGAAAAAGTGTATAAGTATGTTGTAAGTGTTGTAAAATGTCGGGCGTTACCTCCGCGCACTTTTTGTTACTTACTGTTGACTGGATCCTCTGCGGTGATGTAGCCCTGTAACACAACTTAATCTACTATGTTTTTGTGGGCGCCACTTGGAATCTTTTGTTCCAAGAAAAAAATGTTATTATAAAAAAATTATTAAAATTTTGAATTCTTAATCCTATGAAAAAATGTAAACGAGACAGTTGGGTTTGAAAAAATAAAATGCGTTTAATGATTCTTAAAAGATCGTCTGAAGGACTAACATTCATGAAAAAATTATAAAATTGCAGAGTTACAAAAAAATTATAAGTTATTATTATTATTGACAAGTTTTTTCTCCAATCAAGTATCGGCTAAAATATTTAATTTACTCAGTTGAAAAGCATGAGTTTAATACGTGAAAAATCTTTACTCTCAGCACGTGACTCCTTTGAACTACCAAGACATATCAATAAGATGCTTTACAAAAAATTAAGTGATTTGAAGGTGTGTGTGGCATGTGTAGTACAACTGTGTGACAAATGTAACCAGGTAAAAAATGACTTTAACTTTGACAACTCACGTTCCGATGGTTAATTATTCTCGCACTGGACACTTCTCTCGGGTAGTTTTTCAATCTCGCCTCTTCTTGTGTGCACTGAATTTATTTTAAGTCAAAAATGCGATTTTTTTACTATTTCCGCACTTTCGTGAAACAGTTTGGCAGTAGATTTTCGCTCGAACCCCGCCGCCGTTGATCAGCTGCTCCGCGTTGGTTCTCAAATCGGCCGCCACAGCGCTGATACCCTTGCAGTCGAGAGAAAGGCTTTGTGATGTTTACGTTATGGGAGTTTTTGTCAAGTCAGTTTGTCTCAGCGAATATAGCAGAATTGGTTCTCTATTTAAAATTTTGGTCCCTCCTGGGCCGTTGACGTTCTGGCTGCGTGATTTCTATTAAAATGTGCCCTGTTGCTGCTCTATTTCAGCAACACATTGGCGTAGATTCTTGTAGAGGTTAAGTCAGTCTATTTGTCAATGTACGGGAAAAGCCTTTCTTCGTGTCTTGCGTCGATTTCTCGCCTTCGGTTTCGCCTCGGTTGCGGTGATCAGTGTCGTGGGTGATGTGTCTGTTCAGGATTCCAAGCATGAAGTGTTTTTGGGTCGAATTTGGTCTCTCTTTTATACTGTATCAGGCTCATTGTTTTTGCTTTTCGACATGAACTTCCGGTATATTTGTGTAAAAATTCCTTCTAGAATGTTCGAGAATAATGAAATGGAACACCACGGAACAAATTTAACTTCCGTCGAAGCTTTTAGAACAAAATTTCTTATTCTTCACACTAAGGATATTTCAAAAATGACTCTGGTATTTGTCAAACAGTTTTACATTAGTACTCACAATTTGCATGCCATTACTACATTTGGATTCTCTGTTTTCAACTGAATCTAATGATATTAATTATGATTGGTTTTTAAATAAATTAACTATAATAAATAACACAATATTCAACTCTTACCTTGGAATGTTTCCATTAAAATTCAATTTTTAAAACAAAAAATTGTTGTGAAACTATTATGTTTCTTCCACAACATTAACATATAACATTACTATCTTCCTATAACAAAACAAATAAGGTTTAACATATATAATACACAAATAAGTTCAATTTTATATGGTCCATGCCTATGGCCTACGTTGTTGTCACTGTTAGAAATACAATAATTAGTCTTTTCTTTAACATATATGGGATTTTACTGGTATACACTAAGAGTTTATTATATTGTTTGTCATTTGTGATACCTGGTTAATCTTTATACATATTATTTTTATTGTAGGATAACATAGCATCATATTGGTTTGCCCATGTTGTCCTTTTTCTTTGTGTGACAAATCTCACTCTTATAAGTTAAATTCTTTGATAATTGATCTTATTTTCAACTGAGTCTGTTTGTTTTATGGTACACTAAAGTATTGTACTATTCTCTTTTATTTTTGTCAATATTTTGTAAATATTTAGTCAAATGTGACTATTTCTAGTAATGGTTGGTTGGCCTTAGCCATACATGGTATAGGTAAATATTTTGCTAACTCGACTATTACAAAGTTTAAGTTAGTCAAATATATTAGTATAGTCGCTTTATATTATATTTCAACTTTCTAATGCAATTTGGTTGTATTTTGTCAACATTAAATCCATAAATATCACAATATTATATGCCTACTACATGTTTTTAGTTAACATGGTTTTTGGCTATTTTGACTGACTTTTATTTTTTATTCATTTGACAGCTTTCTTTATTTAAGATAAATTGTTCACCTTTGTCTACTTGACAATTCCATATAGGTTTTATCTCAATTTGATAATAATTAATTTTTACATGAAATCTGAGTGATTGGTCTCAAATCCAACACCTTAATATTTTTTTGTCATAACATTTATATATTTTTTATTTTAACTTAGATCCTTTCTAATAATATATTTAAGTCATTTAATACATTTATTTTATTTACATTACATAATATAATAATGGATCATGTCCATTCATTCACAATAAATAGTTCTTTATACTCTATTCAGAGTTACAAAACTTAATAATTAATGACTTCATTTTGGTTGTTACTGATATTATTTGTCTCTCTTATAGTATATTATGGTTTTTTCACTGTTATTCACTTTAATAATATATATGGGGTTTGAGTCTTAGTCATAGTCTGGTTGTTTTTCATGTTAGTAGTATTAATTATTAGACAATATTACACAATTTTTTAGGACTACTTGGGTTCGATACTGTACACCTCCCTTTCCTCTTATGATAAATTGCTATGTAAATGGTTTCCTTTATGGAACGTTCTGTGACGTTACAGTGTAAATGATGTTAAATGTACCCTTAATAAAACTGTTATAATTCTGTAACTACTTAGTTAATTTTTTCCTTATAAAAGCCATGCAAACTACAAATGTTTGAAGGGGTAACTGTAAAACGATCTCTGAAAAACAGCCTCAGTTTTCAAATCTTGAGACTATTTCCAAAAACAGTAAGTTATTTGAAATATTCCTAACTATGAAATATATTGTAGGGTGTTTAAAGCTTCATTCAGCCCCTTGGAAATAAACGTAAGAGTAGCCTATGGGTGGTGAGGGGGCGCTAAAATATAATTAGCCAAGGGCGTCAAGATACCTTAATGCGGCCCTGACACTGCTAACAGAGTTGTTATAATAAAATTGCTTTATAGTTTGTATTACTTGTTATTTGCAATATAAATAAGTGGAAAACAAGTCAATAGATTCTCAACTTTTAGCTTCCGAATCAATCTTTCCATTTTTGAACGAGGGATACATTTTTAATAATAAATCAGTAAACTCCTCAAGAGTTTTTACAAGCCACTAACATAGGTCAATACTTTTTAAAGAAGAATTTTGAGGAGAATATATGGACCAATCCAAGTAAACGGGATATGGAAATGCGTCACAATGAGGAGCTATACAAGATGTATAAAGACAATGATCTGGCCACCACCATCCGACTGCATAGATTGGAATGGGCAGGACACATCATTGGGATGAAAGACAACCGAATCCCTAGGAAGGTACTGTTTAGTCAAAGGGTAGAAGGGAACTGTCGAGGGTAGAATGCCTGTCGGAAGCCCCAAGACATGCTGGATTGACGTAGTGGCGAGGGATCCAAATAATTTACTTAAAATAAAACGATGGACATCGATCGCCAAGGACAGGGAAAAATGGAGGCGGATGATTATGGAGGCTAAGGTATGACTTCGAACTGTGACGCCATAGAAGAAGAAGAAGAAGAAGAAGAAGAAGAAGAAGAAGAAGAAGAAGAAGAAGAAGAAGAAGAAGAAGAGACTCCTCAAATTAACTACACATACTTGAACGCAAAATCACAGTGTAACAAACACGATAAACACTTGTCAGCTGATTATCTACGTGTGATTGATCCCTGACCAAGCTAATATGCTTCTTCAAGCAACGTTACCAGCCGTTTTTAAGGACTGCTAACTTGGACAAAAATTTACCATAATATTCACCTCTCAAACGACAGAAACGATATTTTGTTTAAAAGTTATACACAATGTAATAACTGTTGACCTTCGTGGCTCTTCAGAAATACGAATGACTTTCAACAAGTACATATAAGTTATCACGTGATACAATGTAATCATAATAAAAGAAAATTAATGTTTGATATATAAAGTCTACACGATGTTCGGTTCGCAGATGACAGCAGTGACTGCAGAGAGCAATGAATATCTACAAAAGATTCTTGACACAATGGATCAAATAATGAAGAATAAATTCAATATCAAAATAAATGAACAAAAGACCAAAGTCCTAGTCAGTAGTCGGAAGGAAGAAGATCTAGTCAGAATAACTCTTGGAAATAATGTTCTCCAGGCAGTTAAAGAATATGACTATTTAGGAAGTAAAATCACAAGTGGTGGACGTAGCAGTAAGAAAATTATATACAGAATTAACTAGGCTAAAATTGCTTTCAACAAACAGAAAAATCTCTTCACTTCAAACACTATCAGCCTAAAAATAAGGAAGAACCTAGTAAAGACATACGTGTGGAGTGTTGCCCTATGCGGGAGTGAATCTTGGACAATTGGAGAAAGTGACAAGCAAGGACTCCAAACATTTGAGACTGGTGGAATGGAAGAATATTCAAGATAAGCTGGAGGGAGAAGATAATGAATGAGGAAGTCTTTAAAAGAGCTCAGGAGGAGAAGAACTTTCTGCGAAATTTAAAAGGCAGAAGAGCTATGTTTATAGGGCATATACTACGACACAATGGGTTGGTTAAGAGAATAATAGAAGGAACAATTGAAAGGAAGAATCACAGAGGTCGACCCCGTTTAGACTACGTGAAACAGCTTATGGTCGATATGAACTGCACATCATATTGTGAGTTGAAAAGAAAAGGAGAGAAACATGAAGAATGTCGAGCTGCTGCAAACCAGCCTATGGGCTGCTAACCTAGAAGAAAGACACGATGTTAGTACAAAGTATACGTTCCTGGGTTTTTAGTGTAATTCAGATTATACTGTACATTCAGGTATGTATAACAATATCAAAAACGACTAACAACTAACACGCCTAGGAATGGTCCAAAACCAGACACAATATAGATTACAACTAGAACTAGATTGGAGGTGCTTGCCTAGAAAATACAATTGTTACTCTGATTTGTGAATACGGATTTCCCAACATTCTTTCAAACCACTTTGTCTTAGAAACTATTTTCTTACTTACGTTAACGAAATACAAATCTATTTTCTATTTTGTGTAGATTTTAACGTAAGAGGATGTGGCGAGGAAAGAGGCCTTCAATACTGAATAACTAGCTGCAACGAGCTGAAGAAGTAGTTTTGACAATATACGAGAAATATCTGTAAAGCGTCTTGCTGAAGATTATTTCAAAGATGCAGTTTTGAGATGCAGCGTGAAGAAGGGGGACATAGCGTTTAATTATCGACAGACTACGAGTCTAGTGCACCCTCTCCCCATGAAACATCCGTTCTACCTCCAACCGATTCATTTTTCATGAATACTTAATGATTCAAAAGATGTTACACAAGAGAGCAATGGGATTTATGCACTTATCAGGACACCCTTAGTTCTGCGGTAGATAAATAATTACGACAGATGCCATTTGCATTTTAAGTGTTCCTACTGAGAAGTCGGAAGCAGTGGGGGACGAAAACTTTAGGTGGTAAAAACTCGTGCAGACGTTCTATTGTGTTTATTTTTACCAACTATTTGATCTTTTTCCCACTACTTAATAAAACGTGCTACCTATCTGAAAGTGAAGAAACACTTATACCATTCGACCCCCTTCTCCACACACACACACACACACGCGCGCGCGCGCGCGCGCGCGCGCTCAAGGATTCATCTCTTTCAAATTGCTTGTGTTTGTGTCCTTGATATTGTTACTCCGTTACACAACACTCTACGTGTTTCTCGGCTATTCCAGCTGAGCCCGGCTATAATGTCTGTGTGCGTACATATTGCTGCTACTTTGAGATGAAGGACAATTACGTGACACTTGTCACGCGTCCTTAGCCGAGAATGATCCAGACGTACCGGTCAGCGCAGTGTGTTCAAGGACACTGTTTCTAGTGGAAACTCGAAAGCGCCTGTTTGTTTAACACTTAAAAGTGACAGATTATTTTGGAATATCAGCGGGGTATAAATATAGGGATTCAGCGACGGCCAGTTGAGTTTGAGTGGCGATTTATTCCAGTGCGGTTCGAAGTACTGTGGTAAAGTGTTATGTGTTTTATAATTGTGCGAGACTCTATTAATTGACATTATTATTGCGTGTGAACAATATTTATTTGATTTGTTATTAGACACTGTCTTGATGATTGCAAACTGTTTAATTGTGATAATTAAAGCTGGTGATTAGTGACTTAATTGGTGTCTTGTATTATGTTTTCCACTGTACCATACGACGATCAGTTAGAACGTCGTAACAATATATTAAATTAATGATATTTTGGTTACGTACAAGTGTCAATATCACTTGCATATTCTTATTTAATACGGAAGACAGATTTAAGACAGATTCCATAATTTTATTGTATGGCACTGAACTATACCATAGTGAAAGAAAAAAATCAAAACTGAATACACTTTTCACCCCAATCATATGCAAAAAAAAAGACACCTGAAGAGCAGCCTCGAAAGTTCATCATCATTATTATCAACAGCACCACTCGCCTGCCAGCTGCTGACCAAAAGTATTCCTAGTTTTCTCAAGACATTTCCATCCTCAGCATTTCTTGTTTACTATACGACATTACTTAATTGTATAAAATGTAAGTTAGTTAGAGGTCGACCCTTCGCTAGCTGTAGTTTGCTTTAGCCGCTAATTATAACTTCCGTAACATGCTTTGTATACATATATTGTTACGACGGTCTGCTGATCGTCGTATGGTACAGTGGAAAACTAAATACAAGACACCAATTACGTCACTAATCACCAGCTTTAATTTTCACAGTTAAACAGTTCGTAATTAACAACACAATCTCTTACAACAAATCAAATAAAAATTGTTCACACGCAATAAAAGTCAACTAATATACATTCTCCGGTTCTTCGAATTCAGTTTCGTGTGATCCGAGCATCAAGTTCCCAGGAAGGCGAGTCTTCCGCTCAACCACTAGTTTTGCTGGAATCACTCCTGTTGCGTCATGTACTGATGACCTAAACACCACTAGTTGATCCAAGTCTGTTTGGTTCTCGTCAACAACCACTTGCGTAACTTCATCTTCAGCAACTTTTCCCCCGGGCGCTACTAACAGCTCAGTAACAAGCAAGAGCCTTGTCTCGACACCCATAGCTGGCTATCCAATCACTTCTTTTGTCGTTACACTTACTTGTATTTCCTCTGCTAGTTCTTCCTCCATTTCCGCTTGCAATAGGGAGGGTTCCTCTTCACAAGAATTATTGACTTTTTCTTCGGCCAATGCCACTTGCTTAATCGAATGGTTGGTAGACCCTGACAGTTTAGCCATGCAAAGCTTTATCTTCTCTTGGCCGACCATCAGGACATTCTCTCTTAAGTCCACAACGAATCAGTAGGCATTCATAACGTCCGTGCCAAGAAACACTTCATCGACAATGTCTGCAACGAGCATTTGGTGGCTAAAGTCGAGAAGACCCAGGCGTACACGTACGTCTACCTTTCCTAACACCTTGACGGGGCTTCCAGTCACAGTCTGTATTGTACAAGAGCTAATTAGAGGCTGGCGGTTGCTGACTAAATCAGGGCACACAATGGACACTGTTGCGCCCGTGTCAACTGTAAATGATGTTGGTTTACCTTCCGCAAATCCATTAACGATCAAGTTTCCACTGGTCTTATATAGTGTAAAAACTGTGTGCTGTTCTAAGGCTTTACTTCACCTATTGTTGCGATCACTGTCTTCTCTCGGTATCTTCTTCTCCCGGCAGTCTAACTGTAGATGACCACGTTTTCCACAGTTGTAACACTTCGGTCTTCTGTCTTTTTCCCATCGTTCTAATCGTTGCGGCTCTCTTGAACTTCTGAATTGTTTGTCCGACAACATTGTTTTCTGCACCCATCCTAACGGCAATGTGATACAGGGACCTTCTGGCTGGAATGTGATGCCACAAACCCATTAATGTAGCGGGACGCTGACCTGGCAGCTTCAAACTCCAGGGCGTGAACAAGAGCTTCTGAGCTATTTCGGTGCCTTGCCATTCGTAACACTTGCTGAAGTTCACAATCTCCGATGCCATCAATAAATGTCTGCACCGCAAACCTTATTCAAAAATCTTCTGGTGCTTCAGGATATGCCAGTCTAATTAATCTGTCGATACTTGTTTCAAACTCGTGAAGACTCTCCCTGAAATTCTGTCGCCTTGCTCTTACCTGATTGCAGTACACATCTCGCAAATGTTTATCACCATACCGTAATTGTAGAGCTTTTTGTGTAACGCGTGTAAGTACACACAATACGTCTCACGTTTTCAGCTATCCTGTCTCTCTCTGTAGTGTGAAGGATTTGTCTACTATTATTATGTTCTGTCAATTGTCATCATCGTCATCTTCACGTATTAAAACCAAGGATGGTTTATTCCGGTCTCAAATAAGCAAAGCTCTGGTCACTCCAACGCTTCCTCGGACGTCCCTCACCTCTCCGTCCCCTCGGCTTATAGTTCCAGAGTTGTTTGGGATGCGGCAGTCATCCATTCGGCAAAGATGATCCCACCAATTCAGCCGATACTGGGCGATCCTGTCGAGTATACTCAGAATATTCAGTTCCTGCCGTATATCTGTGTTTCTTCTATGATCATGGAGAGTAAACCCTGCCACGTGCCTGAGAAATATCATGTCAGCCGCTTGGATGCGACTGGCCTTGGCTTACGTTAAAGTCTAATTCTCAGACCCATAAAGAAGTGTGGGAAGAGCCATCACCTTGTAGAATTTTAGACGTGTTCCTTTACTTGCTGACTTAAGGGTTCGCCTAATGGTCCAGCGCCTAAGGTTGGACTTATGTAACTTATTCACAACGTCGTTGCATGCATTATAAGACACACTGCAGCTCAGGTATTCAAAATTGCTAACTTGTTCTAGGACAGTACCAAATTTTAACAATTTTTGATAGTACGCGATCAGTTCCACGAAAACAGATTCGATTTAACAAATGTATACCCATCTGCGATCTGTTTGTCAGTTTTATAAGGTCAATACAAAAATGAATGAGTGAATAAAAATAGGATCGCGTCGTACTACATGTACCACGCTGTTTACAAGTTGTCTAGAGTCGAGGGGAGTCGTTTTGATATTTTGTCTCTCCCATCACTTTACCGACAGTGTTCCAGCTAAATAATTCCAGCAGATACCATTCGCATTTTAACTAAGTTGGCAATTCGAACAGGGGAAACAGAAGGGGATGTATGTAGTGACGTAATGGGATTCACGCAGACGTAACCTTTCCCACAACGGATGATCTTCTATTTCCACAGTTTAATGTTGTTTGTGAACCTTTATCAATAAATCGGATATGCTGATAAAATTTTGTATTACGATTCTCAATAGCTAACCGTAGAAGTAAGGATGTTAAATGAAATTGAAAGTACTCAGTGCTTTATTGTGTGTGTGTGTGTGTGTGTGTGTGTGTGTGTGTGTGTGTGTGTGTGTGTGTGTGTGTGTGTGTGTGTGTGTGTGTGTGTGTGTGTGTGTGTGTGTGTGTGTGTGTGTGTGTGTGTGTGTGTGTGTGTGTGTGTGTGTGTGTGTGTGTGAAATTAACTACATGCCTAGCCACACTTTCAAAACTAATTTTAACTCTATCTCTCACGATTTTGAGACATTAATTAATTATTAATTGTAGTAAGTACTTACTATAAACGCCTGTGTTTTCCCAATAAACGAACGTCAGTATTTATATCCTCACAACATTTTATCCTTGTTGACTTTCTTACAAATAAGTTATCTTTATTATCTGAATCTTAATCCAATGCTCTTGTATTAAATCTCTCTAAAATGAAACTCTAATAGCTGTTCCATATATTGTTAATGTTACTTACAAATCATCTGCTCCATATGTTTTACTTCCATGTTCCATAAGGAAATGGGAGTATGGTGATGGCAAAAAAATCGTGTTCGAGATAAGGGCTGATTCTGATTGTACTACCCTCAAAACATGAAGAAAAGCCATTTTTCGAAAAGTGTCTGTGTGCCTGTCTGTGTGTCTGTATGTAGAATTTTTCTATGGAAAACGATAACGTCCGTAAATTCATACAGAATCAAATAATTTTTGCATACATCACTGAATTGTGGATGACTCATAGCCTATTGATTTTGGTGAAGATCGGTTAAGAGAAAGGGGCAGTTTACCTGCAACGTTTAATGTTTAGCCAGGGTAATATTTTTATGACGAACGATAACTGCCGTAAATTCATACAGAATCAAATAATTTTTTGCATATGTGCCCGAGTTGTAGAGTACTCAAGGTCTGTTGATTTTGGTGAAGATCGGTTAAAGGTAAAGGGTAGTTTACGTGCAACGTTTTATGTTTGTCAAGAGTAAAGTACTTTAGTTTGATAAATAAAGCATCCTGAAAAGAAGATCATAATAATCCACTGTAGAAACGTGGATGAAATATCTATAAATGAAGAGGCTAGTTGAAGGTGGTGGGGGTAATTTTCTATAAATGAAAATGATATTCTTGGATTTCGTTGTCCATGACGTGTCCGTTACTTAACTAAATATCACTATTACATTAGCAACTCGAAACACTAGGTTTTTTATAAGTAAAAGCATAAAATATTACTTTACAGCCTGAACCGGTTTTCTCCTTTAAAAGGCTTCTTCAGAGGCTCTCTGAAGAAGCCTTTTAAAGGAGAAAACCGGTTCAGGCTGTAAGGTAAAACTTTATGCTTTTACTTATAAAAAACCTAGTGTTCCGAGTCGTTAATGTAATAGTGATATTTTGAAAATGATAGTTGAAGGGGGCGGGGATAATTTTTATTTATGTCATGTGTACTACTTTATCAGCAACAAAGAAGTAGTGTGTTGTTAAAATTCCTTCCCGGGCTGTTTGGGTGTGGTCAATGTTTTTCTGCAAAATCAACGTTTCGGCAGTGTCATCGACTGCCATCATCAGTGAAAATCGAGTGTGCTAACTTGAGGTGGTATACGTTAGTGACCACAGTACTGAGGTTAAGATTGAAGAAAGAAATAATTTTTATGGAAATATTTCATTTCGAAAATGATTTTAAATATACATCTTAGAACATGGAAGTCATGTATGGTTCTCCGTACCGATATTTTTTTCTAGTGAGAGAATTGTCGGTTATCAGTGCTTCCGTCTGTAAGTGCCGTTTCCGTGTCTAACTTGCAGTGGTTTGTTGCATCTATGCTATAGGACCGCGTACCGCAGATCATTCTTGCGGTTGAAAACTGTTGCTGAAAATGGTGGAGGCTTTAATTGACCAATTATTAGGGATAGGGAATAAAATGCCTGCATTAAAACACTCAGAAGCAAGGAAAAGCATGAAATCTGAATTAATGTAAGAATGGTCCGTTGAAAACTGAGACAGAACACGATTATAGGGTGTTAAGGGGCGTTTGTAAGCCCTATTTCTCCCATGTTAATTTACTAGATTTCATGACCCAGTTTCTCAAACACTAATTAACTGAGCTGTTTGAAACGTTTGTTATCGATTAATTGGCCCTCAATAGAAACTTTAACACAGGGGTTTTAGGATATGCTTATGTTGAGCCATTTTAGAAACTTTAATCCAATTCAATGTTTAACACTTCAAAAAAATAATATATTCTAATTTTTTCTCGCGACAGGCACATTATACAAAAAATCCCTGTGTTAAAATTTGTACCCTTTTGCCCTACACATGTACAGAAAATTGGAGCTCTATATTTCTAGTAGTTTCAGAGATAATTGGTTTATTGTGTGAAAAATAAAAATTTTCGGAAAACAGCAATTGAAGATTAATCATCAATATGATGAATTGATTATGCACTGCCTAATAAAGTCCTGATGCATACCAAGGTTTATCTGGGTCTTCTGCAGCTTGAAATTCTTCTTCCAGCTTCTTTTTTGCCATTGCTCTCTTCTGCCGGCCTTCTTTCTGTAGTTCTGCAGTTGCTTGTTTAGCTCTCCGCACTTGTTTCATATCAATACCCAACATAGTTTCACCACAGTTCTTTCCTACTGACATGCCTAGTTGTTTCAACACTAAGCACCTGGTTAAGTAACCTCTATTAAAGCATGGAACTGCACCACAATCACCAAAATTTAATGTTTGTAGGGAAACAAAAACAGGTTTAGAAAAGCGCGACCAAATTATGTTGTTTATTGACTCTTTGGGTTTTGACTTTTACCATGGAGACCCTTTTTCAAAATTTTCTATTTAGCCAGGTCTCTAAATATACGTTTAAGCTCATCCATATGTGTAATATAAATACAAAGAGAAATAAGGACGAAAAGCAATAGTTTTTTGTACTATAACACATCGAAATATGCATTAAACTCGAATGGGTGGCATATTGGATTGTGTTTATCACTAACATCATCACCTAAAAAAAATCGTAAAAACTTTTCTAGTTGTCCGATTAATTTAAAATTAATATTAAAGCAGATATTCCATAAACTATTTTGGAACAAAAAATAAAAATAGAATTTTTTGACCAAAATGCCGTACAAAGACCCCTTAAGACATGGTACTGTAGGAGAAGCCAGAGGATTTTATGGAAGATCAGAGTTAGTAACGATAATATGAATAAGAGGATAAGTAAAGAAAAATAATTGTGGAAAAATGTATTGAAAGGAAATGTCGTTGGATGAGAGTCATAACTATGATACAGAGTCTTAGTTACAATACGTGCAAACACGATTTGAAAGAATTTTAAACGGAAATAAATAAATTTAGTGCCTTCACTTTGAAATATGATCACTCACCAATCTCCAGATTGAGTCATAATAATGCAGTAGCAGTAATCATGATAATAAAACAAAAACGATAGTAATTTTATAAGGACAATTATTGTACTTTACATCACAGTCTTTAAAAGAAATTTATTGAAAAACAGACGAAGATCACAATACAAATCAGACTAGCCCTACGAAATACGAGATGTTTTCAACCTCAATTTATCAATAACGGCTCCAATCCGTTAGACGTCTGTAAGAGTTTCCACGTAGGAATCACAGATAAAAGCGACGACGATATCGACGATGGGTATGCAAACTAACTCACGAAATAGATTCCACAAGTAAGCGTTTGCATATACCTTGACGTCTTATAATAAAACTAAATAATACGTCAACAAATTGAGCTATATAAAGTTCAAATCTAAGTTTACACACACTAACACACATGCATTCATAAATGTACTTAACTAAGTAATGTAGTAATGCCACTTGACAGCAAGTTGCTATTGAATTTTTAGGACTCCCTACTTGTTTGACAGCCCCATCGCGGGGATTTCGTGAGTTCAAATCTCCATGTCTTGTAAATGGGAGGGGGGGAAGAAGTGTATTTATTAGTAGGAGTACACACCCACTTTCTGAGATTTGTTGTGCTAATATTGCCAGCTGTTTGTACGTCTTGTTGCATCATCAGGATTTGTCTGCTCACTGTGGAATTCTTGTCCAATTCAAGTACTGAACAATTTTTTTATGTCTCACTATTTTACTAAGTCATCTCCTTGTCATGCAAATGGCCATCGTCTTGATATCTTTTTTGCCTCCAATCTAGTAATGTTTGTGAAGATCTGGTACCTTCTAATCTATTTACATCTCATGCTCATTTTATTTACTTAAACGATAATCTGTTTTAGTTCAGATACATAGCCATTTCATTGGTTTTCTGTGCTTTCAAGCCGGTATTAAAGAGGCATTTTCAAATTAAAGTTACTGCAGTTTCCTTTCTACAGTCCATGGATTAGCAGAAAGAAGCGATATTTTTATTACTTTAGCGGAGATGAATCTGCTTGATTTGATGAACTGTGTTTTAAGATAATTTTCTTATCAACACTGTTTCCTGCCATTATTTAGATAGGCAAAAGCGCCATTTAAACAGCAATTTCAATTACTTCAGCATCACACTGATAACGAACTTGAATCATGTTGTGAAAATATTCATCTAGTCTAAACCAACAAAATTGTCATTCGTGATATTATAGTCGATGACTTATTTCAAGAGATGCAGGCAGTTCAATCTATGAGAAAAGTGAGGAAATGACGTCCTTGAAAAAATCTTAAAAATAATTTACCTTTGTACTTTTAAACCCGCTCATCCCTCTATTGAAATATTTCTCACGTTTCCAATTACAGTGGCAACATAGTAATGTTCGTTTTAAAAACTAAAAATTCCAAACATTTATTTATGGTTTTTCGCAAGCCAGGGAAGACTATGAGCTCTAGCTACTCCATCCATAGAACATAAAGTTGGCTAAGGCGATTGCCTTGTATTGAGAATAAATATTATTAAACATTATTAAACAATATTAAACATATTGAACGATATAATTAAACATTTTCTGGAATCAAAAGGCGAAAATTGCTCTTCTAATAAACTGTAACGTAATAAAAACACTTCACTATTCTACACTTTTTCCTACTCTACGAGCACATTTTCTACACGTAGGCTACTCGCCTAATAAGTTGTTAGAGAACTCTGCCTGCACCCATATCAGTTGTTAATCAAAATCATATTAAGCAGTATGGTAAAGTAGAGATATAAAAAGTATGTTTTGAGTAGGAGGTAAGGTACCGCACTGCACACTACTCGCAAGCACTCAGCACCCTAAGTGGGGAAAAAAGACAAGACATAAAGAAGAAGAAGAAGTAGAAGAAGTAGAAGAAGAGGAAGAAGAAGTAGAAGAAGAAGGAGAAGAAGGAGAAGGAGAAGGAGAAGGAGAAGGAGAAGGAGAAGGAGAAGGAGAAGGAGGAGAAGGAGGAGCAGGAGAAGGAGAAGGAGAAGGAGAAGGAGAAGGAGAAGGAGAAGGAGAAGAAGAAGAAGAAGAAGAAGAAGAAGAAGAAGAAGAAGAAGAAGAAGAAGAAGAAGAAGAAGAAGAAGAAGAAGAAGAAGAAGAAGAAGAAGAAGAAATAACGGACTGAATAAGTTTAATGTCACAATATTATGATTTTTAAGCAAATAAACTACGTGGTTAATGGATGGATGGATGGATGTGAGTATAGCCACTCAATTGTATGCAAAATTACTTTCCGAGCTGCACTTGATACCTATGACTTACCGAAGTACACGCTTCACAAATCGACGACCATAGCTATATAAATTGACGACCATTCAGCTGAAGGATCACTTATCCAAATTAATCACCACAGTACTAATTTATTGGTACTTTTAGCTACAGTAATTACTACTGTAATGCCAGTTGTTTCACCTGCTGCACCCATTTCATTAAAATGCTAAGGCACCTTTTATTGTAATTGTTGAGAACGTTAAGGATTTGTATGTACAATAGGGTCTCAATGCTGACACGAAGTTTATCAACCAGTGGAATTACAGAGTTTGGTGTTGTTGATCTATCAACATATAGTTCTTTGCAAGAAGAACTAGCCAACTGGATAACGCTAGGTATAAAGAGAAACACGAGAGAATTACAGGAAAGGCATTCATTCAGAGTTAGGTACAGAAAAATAATGGCAAAGAAGCACATTCTTTATGTGGGCGCGCTCGCGCGAAGTAAATTTTCTAGATATTTAAGTTAACCGGTTCCCTCGTAGGGGCAACGTGATCAGGCTGCATTATTCACGATAAACAATGCACAAGGAAGGTAATGTAAGTAGCACTACTTTAAAATTTCCCCCAGCCTAAGAAGACGAGTAATCAGTAAAGCTCCGCGAGCCCACAGTCTGGATGTCGTCAAAATCTATCCACCCTGAAGTTGCATTACCGACAACGCCCTACTTGCTGGGTTACAGGCAAAGAGACATACGAAGCCTACAACAGGTGTTTATCATATACCACCCAATTTCTTTTGTATCGGCCACCTAAGGACCACATGGCAATTTCAATTCTTTATTCTTCGTTCCATTCTTTTTCTCCAATATTCTTTCATACTTTCACTGTGTCTCTTCTTCCTGCCTTCAGTCCACATTGAACCTGCGTTTTTCTCTCTCCTACCCTGGACTCTTGCCATTTTTAACACTTTTGCCCGAAAGACTTCTCTTTCAATTGCTTCTTCTGCGTTTATATTATTTTTTTTCTAAACCCTTTTTGACTTCTTTAATCCAATTTGATGTTGACTTCTTTCCCCACTGATATTTGAAGATCTGTTTTGTTAACCTATTGTCGTCTGTTCTATATAACTGTTCAAAAAATACTAGTCTTCTTTCTCTCATTGTTTCTGTTATATTTTCTATACTATAATATATTTCATCATTCCTTTTTAATTTCCAACCTTCTGAAGTTTTTCGTGGACCTAATAATTCGTCTTTCCAATATTTCTAATTAGTCTAAATTATAATTCAGTTCTAGACATTCACTTGCATATAGGCATACTGGGTTCACTACTGTACTGTAATGCCTTATTTTCGCATTTTTAGATATGCACTTTTTATTGTAAATATCATTAGTTATACCATATGCCATTTCCATCTTATGAATCCTTTCTTCTATACCAGATTTATCTAAACCATTCTCTTGAATTATTTCTTCTAGACACTTAAATTTTCGAAACTGTATAAAATTTCGTGTAAACTTTATATATCAAAAATTAATTTTATTTGATTACGATTACATTGTATTACGTGATAACTTATGTGTACTTGTTGAAAGTGATTCGTCTTTCTGAAGAGCCACGAAGGTCAACAGTTATTACATTATGTATAACCTTTAAACAAAATATCGTCTTTGTCATGTGAGAGGTAATTTAGTGGTAATTTTTGTCCAAGTGGTTTTTGCAGTCCTTAAAACCAGCTGGTAACGTTGCTTGGAGAAGCATGTTAGCTAGGTTAGGGATCAATTACACGTAGATAATCAGCTGACAAGTGTTTATCAGCTGACTGTACTGTAATGCCTTATTTTCGCGTTTTTAGATATGCACTTTTTATTGTAAATTCTTATTATTAATTGTTTGCTTCTATGGAGATTCACAACTTTTTACTTTAAATCTGCGACTTGTTGAATCCATACTGGGCTGTCATACTGTTTGGAGTTGTGGTACAGTCCCACCGTGCACATAAAATACCCCAGAACTAACCACAATAGCTTTAACCAAAACATAATCAGTGGGTGTAACATAACGTCGCTACTCCGGTAGTAAATTAGCATAACATTGTCATTTGTCCAAATTTAATTAAGAGGAAACCAACTGATTTATTTATTGATTTTCAGCAGACGTTTTGTTGTTATTTGTGTGCAATTTTAATTACAGGGCGTTTTTATAATGTTGGGATAATTAAGTTTATTGTCCTATGTTTGGATTATTGCGCGTGTACAGTCAGAACTTATATTTTGTATCTGTAATTCCATGATTTGAGTTATTTAATTTCTATGTTGTTTTAGTAGTGGGTTAGTTTTTCAACGGTTTAGTATTTATAAACACTTTAAGAAGTTACATTATTTTGGTAGCTGTACGTGGTTTGAAACCCGACCTTGTTCTGATGTTGGCTACAGCTGTTTTGTTTAATGCAAGCTAATCCGTGATCTAGGGAATAACTTTTCGCGCCCGATACGGGTTCAAGCCTGCATTAGGTATGTACGACAACATTCTAGCAACATCGTAATGGCAAGTGGGAACCCTTTACGGTATGTAGAACCTTTGATATAAGAGCAGGATTACAGGTACCGACTAATTATAAGGTTTACCACTTGATCCCCCTTCAGAGGCCCATAACGGGTGTAGGAAATACGACACAGATTTCGCAGCGAAAAAAGCCAGTGACAGAGTTGGGGAAACCTAAAGTTGCAAGCATAATGTCTTATCTTCCATCAAGGATTGAGTCCATGGGCTGTTGCTCTTGTAGCCTAGTACAGCTCACAACTCACCACCGCCATAGAGTTGTGACGTATATAATTCTATATTTAGCTATGTGCATTAACCCTGTAAGGGTTTATGTTGCTTTTTGGCAACATTGAACTTTACGATTTTTTTTCTAATATGATATCAGTTTATTTACCTCTAAAGTTCAACGTTACTTTCCTACTACTATTGTATGTCAAACATGTGCTGCTCCCAGTGGAATTTAGCTAACCTATTCACCATGATGTTTGTTTCCAACTTAGCCAATAGTACATATGCTGCAACCGTATGGTATTGCTTGTGGTTTTCAATAATTTTCACAGTTTATACGTCTGCAAGGGTTTTTTACAGGTAAGAACATTGTTTTGTATTACACAATACTTATAATAGTGTATAAATAATTATCATTTCATCGCTGTATATAAATTATTATGCACTTTGAAAATAATGTTGTCAAAAAGCAACATTGTACCTTAGAGGTTATGTTATTCAACCAAACTATCTGAATAGAGTATTTTGTCAAGTGATTTGTTTTGAGTAAATAAATAACATAAAATTGAGTGCATTCTGGGAAATATAGACAAATTTCACAACTTTAAGGTTTATATTATTTTCATGTGCAATAGATAGAATGATATTTCATATAATGTATTATATTTTAGTACTTTATTTACCTAAACTATCCACAAAATGTTTCTTTTGAAGTATATGTTACAGAATATGTTACTTACTTATTGACCCCTATTTTCTGTACCTAAAGAGAATTACAATTAGGGAAACTAACATTCAATTAAATTAATTAAATTTTCAATCGAAGTAAATAGGTTAGCTGCTGTATGTTATTTGGCTCATATTTGTGTTCCAGTAGAATAATCTTTTTTTCAGGAATAAATATGAGTGGAATAAAACCAATGCTCTTCTACTCCAAAAAACCGAAGGATGTCCAGACAGTGATTCCAACTAACGCAGTTGATTCTGGTGACGATGAGGAGTACGATTTTGAAGACAGATTCCGAAGTAGTGTCACGCTAGGAAATGGCGTTATTGAAGAATCTCCCGAATGTAGTGAAGATGAAACTGAGTTATCAGTCCAATTTGAATGTGGAGGTGGTGATGCGGAGATGGAAGCTCCCTCAACATCAAATCATAATATTAGCCCAGCTACACAATCAAATTCAGGTAGGCCTATAAGATCTAATAGAAGGCAGTGCCTACCACTACTGGTAGAATAATATGCCAGAAGAAAATGGCTACAGTTCTGGATCTGAAGAAGTTGTGCCTCAACTAAATGTGCGTTTGCCTAATTGGCACAGACATTCACATGTATGGAGGCGAGGAGATATTTTAGAGACTAGAGATAATCAGAACCCAAACAATATTCAGAGTGAGGATGATAATAATAATAAATCCACCCACTAGATTTTTTTAGCTATTACTTTGATACGCAAATTTTAGAGTATGTTTCTGATCAAAGTAATTTGTCCTCTGTACAAAAAGAAGGTTTGTTTGTAAACACAAATCCTAAAGAATTGCAGGCATTTTTGTCAATTATGATATATATGGGGATTTGTAAATTGCAAAGTGTAGTAGATTACTGGGCTCAAAACACAAGAATTGATCAAATTGCTACAATTTTGTCACTTAAAAGTTTCAAGAAGCTTAGATCAACAATTCATTTTGCCGATAACACCAATCAAACTAACGATAGGTTTGCTAAAATTCGCCCATTAATAAATCACATCCGAGAAAAATGCAAAAGTCTGAAGCAACAATCTAAAAGTAGCATTGACGAGACTATGATCCCTTATAAGGGTACCCGTGCTAGCAATCTTCGTCAATATATGAAAGGGAAGCCCCACAAATGGGGTTTCAAATTTTTTGTCCGAGCAGGTGTGTCTGGTATTGTTTATGATATTTTACCATATTGTGGAAGTAGCACTTTTGATCAAGAAAGCTTGACTTCTATTGAGTCTAATATGGGACTGGGAGCTAAAGTTGTAATTAGCCTGTCAAAATCTATTCCAAACCCAAGCGAATCAGTTCTATATTTTGACAATTTTTTCACGAGTATACACCTATTGACTTACCTAAAAGAAAATATGGATATATTGGCTTTAGGAACACTACGAAAAAATCGTATAGAAGGTTGCCCCCTCCTTAGTGATAAGGACTTGAAAAAAAGAGGCCGTGGTAGCTATGACCTTCGTATAAATGGAGAAGGGATAATTGTTGTCAAGTGGGTTGACAATAAAGCAGTTTGCCTAGCAAGTACCGCTGGAGGCATTCGTCCTATAGGGACTGCTCCGAGGTGTGGCAAACATGCCAAAGCCAAAGTGCCCATTCCATGTCCTAGAATAATTCAACTTTACAATGAACACATGGGAGGCGTTGACCTAAGCGATATGTTGGTTGAATTGTACAGAATACCATCACGTGCTCGTAGATGGTATTTTGCAATTTTCTGTTACCTGATTGACTTAGCCATTGTAAATGCATGGCTTCAATACAGAAGGGACAATTCTTCACAAACAAAAGTTCTAGACCTAAAGCACTTTCGTTTAGACGTAAGTCAAGGCTTAGCCGCCAGAAGTACCACTACGAGGCGAGGAAGGCTATCTTTTGAGGAATCCCCAGTCCCAAAAAACAAATCAAGAAGCCCTCAGTTCAGAGGCCACATGATGAACTTCGCTTTGATGGAACTGATCACTGGCCAGTGTATGGTGACAAGGGTCGATGCCGAAACTGCACCAATGGGTATACAACCATCAAGTGCACAAAATACAACATGTTGTTGTGCTTCACTTCAAAGAAAAACTGCTTTGTACAGTTCCACAAAAGTGAATAGTAATGTGTTTTTCCAGTTAAAGTGTTATTTGTTGTTTTATTCTTATAATTCTCATAAAATAGATATCATGTGTTTGTAATTTTCCAGTATTCTTTTGTATTTTTATACAGGTTTTTTTGTAATAAAAAGAAATGTGTTACATTAAAAATGTGTACTTGTACTTTTTTTAAATTTATTGTTATCTGAAAGTGTTAAAAAGTGCAACAAAATCTAAATACATAAAGCTTTATTATATGTCAAAATTTGCTACCTGTAAAGGTTTATGTTGCTTTTTGGCGACGTTCTGAATTTCAGGTACGGTACATGAAAAATACATAAATATACAATTTTTGGTATATTTTATATGCTATAAGTAGAAAAAACATCACTTAATATTTTACAAATGCTCGGCTAGAAAATGAACCTTACAGGGTTAACGAGCTCCACTCTGCAGAGAGATGTTACATGTGCGTTCACCTGTAGGTGTAGCGTTTTTACTAAGTCCGCCTTCCTCAGCTAGACTGTTGTATTGCACCAACAGTTGGCAAACGGCATTGGACTGACTCGACATTCAGCCGAATCCACAGCACATCATGAAGAATAAACACCATGCTTACCACTGTGCTACCAGCCTTTATCAGAATAAAACAAGAAAACTATGCTGAAGTTACATTGCTGTGTTCCTGAAGAACACAAATTGCACATAGTTAAGAGGGAAAAAACCCTTTGCACAACTGGCACATATAATGGGCTAAATTTTTTTTGGAGTAAACATGCGTCTTACGTTGTGTCGCTGCGGCTGAGGCGTTGTGCTGGCTTCAATATCTTTCCTATTGATGGATGGCTTCATTATTAATAATGCTATTATTCTCAGTACTAACTTTTGTTCACTTCCGTACTGATATACTGACTGCCTTCATACATTCTTCATAACACCAACGGTTAATGAAAATATTAGTGTTTTATTCATTTATCCAATTAATATGGCATTAGAATTAAGGCAGAAAATTATTTGGGCTTTTTAAATCAGAATAAAAGGTTTTTTTGCAACAGTTATTATTTACTGAGAATTTATCCAAGCCGAGGTTAGAGTGTGTGTAGCTTTCAGTCAGGTCCATAAATAGTTACTAGGTTATTTTTATTATTATTGGAAGTCAATAACTGTCTTAGTCAGAGATGCATTTTTACTTTTATTAATATTTTAATAGTAACTGTTTTTAAGTTGTAGCATGTTCGTCTTCTTCTAGTGCCGTTTGGTGTTAAGCGTAGACTACCTACGTATTTGCATGTATACGCACAGAATCTCGGAAGTAGTGTTCACAGACTATCAGATTACATGGGCCCAAGAGTTTGACGACAGCTCCGAACTACAGCTGCCAAGAGAAATATTACTAGGCAGGCTGCCGCCATCTTCTTGCAAGAGAAGTTTGATTATCTAAAAGCTAGGCTACATTTTTGTCCGCGGTGGGAATCTAATCTAAGCTGACCCATCTTACACAGTACATACTTCCTTCTGGAATTAGTTAAAAAATTATTTTCCGTTCTAATTTTATCGTAACTTTATGTAAGGGAACCGTATATAGTCTTAATGAAAAATCACAACGTACGGGGTTATTCAGAAAATAAGTTCCGTTTTTAAATATTGCCGCGGTATCGATGCTGTCACGCTGTTGTGCATGCGCGGCCAGTTTGATGATTCGTTGGCAAGTCAACAACGTCATTTATAAAGCTTCGTTGGACGTGTTTATTTTTCATAGTTATTCTTAGAATGCTTCAAGTTCTTTTTCTTAAAACGACATGTCCTACACAGAGACTCTCTTCCAAAGTGTGGATGGTTAAATATTTAGGTAATTTTATATAAAGTAAAAATAAAATCGCTCTTTTTATTATTTTCTGTTATCATATATATTAAAATAAACTAATTTTTAAGATATCTTGCTGTGTATACTGCTGTAAGTTTGCCTATTTTTCGCTATTTTGTGTCCTAAGCTACACTGTCTGTTACGAAATCTGGTCCTCGGACGTCTCAAAGTTTGCTGTCGTCTGGGCTTGTAACTCAGGGCTATTCGAGGAATACCCCATTTTCCCCAAAAGGTTGTACAAATTTAAAATACAATCAATAATTCTATTTTTCAATTTGAAAATATGCATTTCTTGTCTTACACTTTTGTTACTTATTCTGTCTGCTAACTTGCAAACTTTTAGAGCTATGAGAAAGTTTATTTCAGAGAATGGAAATTTTCTTTATTGTTTTCTTTGAGAGTATCCGCGTATCACTCCCGTACAATGCCACTGGTACCGTCATTGCCTTGTTAAACTTAAATTTCGTTTATCTTTTATTTTTATATTTTAAGCTTATATGATTTGTTACACGTATATGTCTAAATCTATTAGGATTATTGTCAACATCACAATCTATTGTGGGAGATATTTCAAATCTAAGATAGTCAAACTGGACACCAGCTCCAGAATTTTGCCATTTACCTTTATTTTAGTTCTTACTGTCTATCCCCTATAAAAGGAGCCATTATTTTTGTTTTATGTAAAGATATTATCAGTTCATGTTCGTTTGCTAAATTTTTTAAAAAAGTTTTTCTTCTGTAGATCATCTTCTTATTCTTCTTCAGCGGCGCAACAACCATTACTGAGTCAAGGCTTCCTTTAACAGCCTCCCCCAGTTGTCCGGGTGAAGTGCAGCTGCTCTCCAGTTCCGGGTCCCAAGGATATGGAGCGCATCATAGTTCTCACAGTCTTCCCAACGTAGTTTGGGTCTACCAACTTTCCTGGTGCCATAGATCTGTTCTGTGAGTGTCTTTCTGGGTACTTCATTCTCCCCCATTCTGATCACATGTCCAGCCCACTTGAGTGTACCAAATTCTATAATTTTCACAATATCTGGTTCATTCAGAAGAATTTTCAGTTCTTGGTTGGTAGTTTTCCCCCACTCACCTCCCACACATATTGGACCAAAAATGCTGCGGAGGATTTTGCGTTCATGAGCTAGATCATCTGCTGTGTGTTGTATAATAACAATATCGTCTACATATAGAATACTACTTCATCTATATCGTGGTGAAGCTTTACACCAAATTCAAAATTTTGATTCCAAGTAATATAAATCGTTCGACTATATATTAAAAAGTTCTGGGGAGATGTATCAGCCTTGTATAACTCCTTTGTATGTCTTAACTGGAGCGGTCAATCGTTTACTTGTATCGTAAAAACAGATGTGTTTTGATATAGACTTTTGATAGCTTTAACAAGATGATAAGGAAAGCCTCATCTGACCAGAATTGTCCAACGCATATCTGTTGTAAATATAAAAATAGCGTCGACTGTAGAACTGTTTAAACTACATCTGTTCTCGCTAACAGTATTGTACAGTATTGTCTACTATTGATTATTCTACAATATACGAATACGCACTATCTAGCAGACTAGTACCTCTATAAGTTTCCTTCTATTACCCTTTTGAAAATTGGGATGACTTTGGTTTTAAGGAGTTTTTAGGAATCTTTCCTTGTTTCCAGGGTACATTAATCAGATGATTTAATCTGACGTGTAGAAAACGGTCTTCATAATTCCAGCATTCAGCATTCAGCATCCAATCCTGTAGGTCTACTATTTTTTACGGTATTGTTCGCGTCTACCGTGTCTTCAAAAGAAAGTTCACCTAATCGTTGGGGTCCGAGTCCTCTCTTCCTCTGAATTTTTGTTCTTATACCAACATTTCCATAGTATGATCTCCAGGACTTGAAATCTGATAAATGTGATATCTTGAGTATGGTAAATCTGAAAACGCTTGTTTTTCACC